>JARQOC010000002.1:467734184-468052912 GCA_033576535.1 Allobates femoralis | reverse complement strand
TCTCTGGAACACTTTAATGGATCCCAGTAATTCTGAGACTGTTTATAGAGACATATTGGACTTCATGTTATTGGTAAAATTGGGATGATATATTTTGCAAATATTTATAAAAATATCAGAATTTTGGTGAATATGTTGAAAATTTACAATTTTCAAACTGAATTTTCATAGCCCAGTGAATAAATAAAATAATAATAACATTTCCCACATGTTTACTTTACATCAGCATAATTTTTGAAAGTTGGAAGGGTTAAAAGATTATCAGCAATTTATCATTTTTGTAACAAAATTTACAAAACCATCTTTTAAAGGAAGCACATCACATTTGAAGTGACTGAGAGGTCTACATGATGGAAAACACCCAAAAGTGACACCATTCGAAAGACTGCACCCCTTAAAGAGTTGAAAACCACATCCAACTAACATGTAAGTCAAAAATTACAATTCAACTTTTTTCCACAAAAATTTTTGTGGCACCCCATGGGTTAATGTGCCACAATAACACCACATAGGTTCTCTCCCCACTACACACTGACAAACACTAGCACCTCTGGGCCAGGAGGGGGAGCACCACCTGCTCCCTTAAATACTCTTGCTCATGAGGGAGAGCTCAGTTCAGCTAGGAGCAGGGCTGTGAAGAGGACACTTAGAGCAGAGTTAGCTCAGTGCAGACCTAGCTAGGGTCAGAGGAACAGGAGAACTACAGACTGAGGAACACGTCTGGGAGCTGGAGTGATACCTTCACTTGCCCCAGAAGAGCGCACGGAACGGACACCGGATCCGGTACTGTGTCTGGCACCCACAGCACAGTGAATCCAGGAACAGTGGGATCTCTAGATGCCCCTAGTACCAGTGCAAAGCAACACGGAGGGGTCAGCACAGCACAGAGGACTCAAGTTGCCTAGCCAAGTGGTACCAGCAGAACACAGAGAAAGAGTGAGAAGTCCCAGCAGCTTAGCTAGAAGCAGCAGCTCAGGACATACACACAGCATAACACGAGGAAGCTGATGACCCAGACAGGGTGGGGAGAGAGCTTAAACCCATTACAGACTCCGTGGACTATAACCTGCAACAACATCTGCAGTAAAGCTTTGGAAAACAGCAAAATTGTGAGTCTGTGTATTGATTGCAACCTTTGCCCTACATACAGTAACAGAGAGCTCCAACCTGCAGAGCTACAAGCCTGTCAGCTCTGCACATGGATTAGAAGAAGCTGCAGCATCAGGAGAAGAGGAGAATTGCACTTTTGACTACTAAACGTGAGTGTGTGTCCTTTAACCCCGTCTTCACCATTCATATCCATTATAGACTATACTATCACTGCCCCGGGGAATACAGTTCTACCCACAGGAACTATTACACCTAAGCTGCCATTCCATCATCCCCGGAGGTTCTGCAGCAGCGGCGGCCCCATCACTGGCCGCATATAGTGGGTGGCGTCACAATAGACTATACTCCCCTGTAAATACACCCCTTTTATTTGCCAGGGCCCGGGAAACGGACCGGACCAGGACCACCCGTGACTTCCCCCGCAGCAGACACGGTCCGGTACCCAGTACCCTCATCCCAGTGGGCTCGACATTTTACTTTAGCCCCAAATTTGACAATTTGTTAAGCATTCTCTCCTGGGTGCACTAATACCTCATATGTGGTGTAAAACTACTGTTTGGGGGCAAGATAGGACTTGGAATGGAAAGAGTGTGGTTTGACTTTTCAAATGCAAAATTGGCTGGAATCATTAACTGATACTGTGTCACATTTGGAAAGCCCCTAATGTGCCTAAATAGTGGAAATCCTCCACTAGTGATCCCATTTTGTAAATTAGACCCCTCAACGACTTGATCTAGATGTGTGGAGAGAATGTTGAAACCCCTGGTGCTTCACAGGATTTTATAACATTGAGACATGAAAAAATATATTTTTCCCATAAGAATGTTCCTTTTGCCCCAAACTTAAAATTTCTCAAGGGTAACAAGAAAAAATGGACCATACTATTTGTCATGCAATTTCTCCTGAGTGCACAAATATCCCATATGTAGCTGAAAACTGCTTTTGAGAAACAGTGTAAAGCTCAGAAGGGCAGGAGTGCCATATTGCAGGGCAGATTTTGCTGGTATGGTTTGCACGTTACATTGGCAGAGCCTCTGAGGTGACAGAACAGCAGAAATCCCCCACTACTGACCACAAAATACTAACTGCAATCCTCAATGAAGTCATCCAGGTGTGCAGTGAGCATGTTGACACTACGGGTCTGTCCCAACATTTTCGACTTTTGGTTGGTGAAGAAAAATAATTACATTTTTTACAACTAAAATGTTGTTTTAACCCCGTATTTCCAATTTTCACAAGCGGAATAGGTTTAAAAGGTCCCATAATGTGTTGTACAATTTCTCCTGAATGTGGCAATACTTCACATGTGACTGTACATTAGTGTTTAGCCACACAGTAGGGCTAGAAGCGACGGAGTGCTATTTGATTTCTGGAGCACACATTTTCCTAAAATAGTTTACGGACTCCATTTGCAGAGCCTCTAAGTGCCAAAACAGCAGAAACCCTCTCAAACATCCAAATGATTGAAATTACACCCCTCTGGGAATTCATCTACGGGTGTAGTGATGACTGTGTCTCTGGAAAACACCTACAGTTTGCAGTCAAATGCAATGAATGTTGCAGAATTAAAAGTTGCAAAGAAGTCCTTAAGGTGCTCAGTACATTGTAGTACTCATATATTGTGCCCAGCTTGTGCTTCTGGAGACACACACCACATAAGTTAAGTAGTATTTCTTCACTTCAAAAATGCCAAACATAGGGATGTTAACCGTGGTTTGGCACATTGGGATCTTCAGAAATGAGGGGAGCATTTGGATTTAGGAGCATAGATTTTGCTGTTTTTCTTTTGGTGAGGAATGAGTCATAGCGCTTTTCCAGAGGCTTTGTGCTTCCAGTAACGTGGAAGCCCACCATATTTCTGTTAACAGATGATGGACTTGAGTGAAAACTTGTTTTTTGTGGATTGAGTTGAATGCAATTTTGTGGCAATTAGGTAATTTCTTTTCCTGGTCCTGATATCACACAGACAGTGAGCTATCAGCTAAAAAAGGCAAGTGCTGGATGGGGAAACAAACTAGGGAGCCAAAGACTTAGGTCCTTTTCACATCTAAGGCAGGTCTGTGTTTTGCTTCATTTGCGTTTCTATACGTTTTTACTGCTAAAAACGCATCCAAACGCATATGTTTTTGCCCCCATTAATTTCAATGGATACGCATGGAAAAACGCATGCAAAAACGCATGTGCATTTTCCTAATGCAAAAACGCAAGCATTTTTGCAAGCACAGCCAAAAACATCGACCAATGAATCTAGGGCTGCGTTTGCAAAAATGTATGCGTTTTTGCGTTAGAAAAATGCACATGCGTTTTTGCATGCGTTTTCCCATGCGTTTTGCATGTGTTTCCATTGAAATCAATGGGGGCAAAAACGCATGCGTTTAGATGCGTTTTCAGCGGTAAAAACGCATAGAAACGTAAATTAAGCAAAACACAGACCAGGCTTAGATGTGAAAAGGGCCTAAGTCTTTGGCTCCCTAGTTTGTTTCCCCATCCAGCACTTGCCTTTTTTAGCTGATAGCTCACTGTCTGTGTGATATCAGGACCAGGAAAAGAAATTAGACAGTAGGCTATCAATCAAGCTAAAAAGGCTGGTGCTGGAGGGTAAACAACATGTGGAGGCAGTGGCTAATTAAGTGTTCTGTCATACCCAGTACACTTAACCTCTTATTTGCATATGAATGAAAATGCTAATTTCTGGGGAATGCTGCAACAGATAGAAGATATAAAGGTGTCGAAGGATTGGGTGGTTGATCTGAGAGAGTCCCATTAAAAAATATTCAAACCTTAAAGTTAAAACTTTTTGCATGTTATATACAGAGATATGACATAGGACTTATGTCTAGGCTGCCATTTGGTTCATGCATTTTATTTTCTTTCACAATAAAATGTTATTTGGTAACAAAAAAGCTAAAATAAAAGCTGGGAGCTCGTAGTCACTCTCTGTATAAAGCTTGTAAAATATCGCTTCACTGTAAACTGTTTAGAATTGAAATTCCTTTGAAAATGCTAATTCCATCATGACGTTGGTGAATTTGCTTTTATGAGATTGTGAACCATTTTCTTTTTAAACAGTTCTCTGTCTCTAAATCTCTGTAGTCATCAGAGTATGTTACTTTCCTGTCTAGTAAACAGACTGAGGACGAACAGCTAAAAGCAGTGGTTTTGGTTCAACATCAAATGACAAAGTGTTTATGTGTCTCACAGTTTTTACGAAACGGAAATTTATGGTGTTTGCCAGGTAGAAAAAACCTTTTTTACTTCATTGCCGAATTGTTATTGTGATCATCCAGGAAATGACAACATTCAACTCTACAGCAGAGTTAAGATCATCTCCACCCATCTTCAACATCCACAAAGTGGTTTGAATTACTTACTATAAATTTTGCTTGTGCTACAGTTGAAGGCATTCCTCGGGTTAATAATAAGATTTAATAGCTTTGTTCATTACCCAAATATGTATGTAAGTTAGAACTGTGCCTGAAAAACAATGAAT
This sequence comes from Allobates femoralis, assembly GCA_033576535.1. Classification (NCBI taxonomy): domain Eukaryota; kingdom Metazoa; phylum Chordata; class Amphibia; order Anura; family Aromobatidae; genus Allobates; species Allobates femoralis. The sequence continues at coordinate 468,048,312 of JARQOC010000002.1, read as the reverse complement.
ACTCACCTCACCGATGATCATTCCATCTGAATGCTCACCTTCTGATCCTGTTCTTTCCACCATAGTGCCGCATCTCCAGCCTCTTTACTGCAGAGCAGTGGTCCCCAACCCTTCTTACCTTGAGAACCTCATTCTGCTCTAAGGGTGCGTGCACATGGTCAGTGAATGCAGCGTTTTGGATGCAGTGTATTGCTGCTATGTCCTGCGTTGTACAGTAGAAGCATAGTGGATGGGATTTCAAGAAATCCCATCCTCACTATGCTGTTCCACACTGCAGCTTTTTGACAGTTGTGGTGCGGGTGTCCGCGCCTCTGCAGTATGTTTGATTCATGCTGTGGAGTCGGAAGCGGCTGCCATCGGGTGCATGAGGGGAGAAGCTGCTCTTCACCGTCCGCACATGGTGAGTACAGGACGGCTGCGGTCTCCCTGCAACCTCCCATGGGGTCCCTCACGTCAGGGGGAGCCTGCGTCGAAGACTCAGCTCTTCTGGACCGTGAGCACATACCCTAAAGACCCCGTCACACCAGGCAATGGGGCTGGGGATGTCAGTGGCGACTGGGGGGTGCGCGCACGTTTTTGGCGCCCCGCCAGTTTCGCCGTCCCCCGTTTACACGAGGCGACATCTCTAGCACCGCGCCAGCGAGCTGTCAGGCAGCATCACCGCCGGGGTGTCTGGAAACCCCAGCGGCGTTGCAGGACAATGGGAGCCTATGGCTTCCATCGCCTGACAGTTGTTGGCGTCCGGTTACATGGGGCGATGTGTGCACATCGCCCCATGTTGGTCGTCTGGTTTCAGAGAACTGCTCTGAAACCAGGCAACCGCCCTGGCACCGCCGCTGATAGGCCACGCCCCCACGTCACCTCTGTAATGGGCGGCGATGTTGCCCCGTGTGACAGGGGCTTTAGAGATGATCATGAGCCATACTCAGCGAATCATCCCAGTGCCGACACCTTGACCACAGTATAAAAACAGGCAAGGTTACCACAAACACCAAGACCCTGTGCCTCCATCTTTATGAGCAGTGTATTTACATCCAGAGTTGCCCACTTTACCCCAATTAAGTATTTTGACAATTTTTTGTCAAACATACTACAGTTTTGCATCTAAATTCATTAACCAATCTAACTGGCAATATTAACCTATCTCCTGTTTATCATATTTATTTTCCCCCATCTAGTATATTGACATCTAGGTCTGCTCTTCAGTTGGGGCTACTTACAACAGTTACCATCTGGAGATCTACGCTGTTTTTTAAACTTGATTCTAATGCACCAAAGTGGCAGTCATCTGTGAGCCATACATTATAGTCCCACAACCACAGCATGGGAAAACTTACTATAGACTAGGACTTAATTAGCAGAAAAGGACATACAGTAATTAAAAAAAAAAACCTCACCGAAAAGAGCCAAAAGGTCTAATACTAAATGCACTGGCCGGATGCAGCAGGCCCCAATGATAAAGAGGGCAACACCGGTGTAAAATACCAATGCGACAACCACTGCATCATGCCAGTGCATTTTCTATTAGACCTTTTGGCTGTTTTCAGTGAGTTTTTTTTGAAAAGATGTCCTTTTCTGTGAATTATTTTTGAATATAATGGTAGGGAATGGTAAGCATTGACATTGACATTGGATTATGAGATTGCATATTTTGGGCCAAAATATGGACCAATACCTCACATTGTTATTAAAATTTTATATAATTTTTTTTTTATTGCACCTTTTTTATCCTTACGCAGGATGCAGCCAGGCCCTTTGTAGTGTCTGTCCTGTATGGTGCATTTATATAGTGCTGGGCAGCCTGCCTGTTCTAATAGTATGGGTGTGATTAATAGGTTGTAAGCCAGACACTTTGCATGACACATACCTGTGTGACTGATGCCCTAAGGAAACCTCATCTGTGTGCATATAAAATGCCACCAATAACCCCCTCCATTTTTTAGTAGGTTGAAAGTGTTGCATCAGTATTTTGCACCTATGTTGCCCCCACCTTCATCATTGGGGTCTGCGGCACCCTGTCAGTGTATTTATTAGAGTTTTTGGCTGTTTTCTATAGTCTAGGACTTTCAGCCAAATCCTGGCCTCTGAGGTTACTGTATGTCGACATCGTAAGAATGAAGAGCAGTGACTTCCAAAACATGCTTGCTGCCAGACATCTTGGAGAAACAAGAGAAAAGGACAGTGAGCATTGCCGTGGCCCAATGAGGTGAGTATTAGGTTTTTGTTTAACCAAAAAGTACCACTCCGGCTGCACCTGCTGCCCGCCATCTACTTCTTTTCTTTCTGGTAGTATTTTTAATGATAGTTACAGTGACATCTCAACCTAATGACGTGCAGGAAACTTCAGTCTGGATGCGGCTGAAAGTCCTGAGCTATAGTGAAGAGGTTGGAGATGTGGATGCAATGGCGAAAAAAAGAGAACCAGTCGGTGGCCAAAGAGATCAATGGTGAGCAGAGTGTTAGGTTGCTTTTTTAACATGTGACGATCCTACCTATGGGTCTTACGTAAGTCAGATCTTCACAAGTTGGGGAATGCCTGTACTTTTGTTTTGCCTGATAGTTACTATGCCGACATTAAATTTGCGCTAAAGTGTAAACAAGTGGGTAAAAAAAAACACTATAAAGAGCATATTGAAGAACATTTTAGTGACTTTATTCCTTAATGGAACCATTTTTAGAACATATTTTTTCTAAAATGTGGTTTTATGCCAACATATTCTGAAAGTCATATTTCTTTTTACATTACAATGACAAAATTTGATCAGCCATCCTATTAGGTCTTTACAACTAGGAGATGTACTTATGTGGCAGACCTGGTGGTCTCTGATAGGCCCCTGCTGTAAATTATCAACCATCCCACAGAAGAAACGTAAAAGTCCAAGTATAGAAAACAAATAGGCGGCACTCACCGTGTGTTCGTAGGTGCTTTCTTTATTGAAGAGGTGCGGGGAGGGGGTGCATGAAGGTACAGACGACAGGTCCTGTTTCGCGGTTTGCCCGCTTCTACAGGTCCAATGAGACCTGTAGAAGCGGGCAAACCGCGAAACAGGACCTGTCGTCTGTACCTTCATGCACCCCCTCCCCGCACCTCTTCAATAAAGAAAGCACCTACGAACACACGGTGAGTGCCGCCTATTTGTTTTCTATACTTGGACTGTAAATGCTTGACTGGCTGATGCAGGCGTAGCACCACCAGGTGGCTGGGGATAAGACAGCGGTCTGTCTTTATGGAGAAATAAGAAAGACCAATAGCCCTGAAGGTGCCCGGTGCCACTACCTTTCTATACACGTGTAGAAACGTAAAAGTACTTAGAAGCCACAGTCACTTTTGACCATTGTGGGCATCTATCTGGCTCTTGCAGCCTTTTGTGTGAGCACTCCTCATTTACTGGTGCGATACTATGATGTAGGTCAATAGTATTATGTAGGGACTAGAAAACAATGATGATTTACACATCATTAGTGATTAAAGGGTAATGGTTTAAAGAAGCATACATGTTGGTGACAAAGAAAAAAGTCACATCAGCTCTAATGTCCCATTCCCTACATGACTTATTAATTCTTATGCATATGCAGAGATGAGCAATTTGATTTGTGCCGGCCTGTTCTGCTGCCTGGTCGGATCCTTGGCGGTATCCTGGTCACTTCTGCACCTACTATTTTTGGTCCTGTATTCAAGACCATCTGGGCTTTTCTATTGCTTATTATGTCCCCCAAAGTCAGGACGCTGGAACAAGGCAGAGGAAATCAAACTCTTCATCTCTAGTCATACATATTGGGATCATTAAAGTGAGCCTGTCACCCCTTTTGGGTGTTATAACCTGTGCCTAGCACCTTAAACATACTGTGATTGGGGTTCTGATAACCTCCATATTACCCCAGACTTGCCCCTGATTATCTCAGAAATTAACTTTTGATGTGTCCCACTCCGTTTGTTAATGAGCTCTTCATGGTCGAGTAGGATGAGGCTCACTTGATTCCGCCTGTAAAACCCGCCCCTCCGCCTGTAGTATGCCGTCCCTCCTGTGTATGTATGGAAGCAGTGACGGCATTAGCGCTTGTGCAGTGGCACGGGTCACTGTTCTCTAGTGCAGCCGCACAAAGTCTTGCAAGACTTCACAAATCTTGCGAGACAGAACCCCAATGCCAGTATGTTTAAGGTGCTGGGCACAGGATATAATGCACAAAAGTGGTGACAGGTTCACATTAAATTGTTTTTTCCATCATAAAATTTATGGCATAAATATTTAGCAACACCACAGGTGAGTCTATTCCTACAATATTCCTCACTGTTCTTGTATATTCACATTAAACTTGAAGAAAGAGGTGCACACATTTGCGTTCCTACCCTGATCACCATGTGGATGTGTCATGATGATCCCTATAAGTGGGGATATAGGAAACAATTCTTACAGATCAGTGTATTTCTACTTGAATATAGCATCAATGTATCAATATTTTTAGCACAATGATGTCTTTCAAACCTGTGTAATATTTACCACTTTTAGAGAGTTTTCATAACTTTAATGTAACCTTGCTAGATTCTCCATTTCTTGTAATACCCCTAACCAATGGAGTCTAGTTTTAGTCCATAGCTTCAGTGAGTGATTTCTTTCTAAATACAGCAGACAAACTGGAAATGCATTGGAACCATTTATTGAAGACTGAATATGTAAGAATGCGTTGCTTCGTATTAAGAGGATATTGGCTGTACAACAAAAGAATCCTTAATTAGACAAATGAATTCAATTGTACTCAGTCCAAGACTGAACTAGCACCATTCGAAATTAGGATCAGCCATTACTTGTAGTGCTTTGTGATTTTATTTAGTGACAATTTATACTAACCTTTTAGAATTGGCTAAAGAAGAAATCAACTAACAATGAAATTCTGGTAATATTCAACAAATTGCAGTAAACACTCAAACTATTAGTTTTTATGTTTAGTTTGTAGGAAATGCTTTAGGCACAGTCCAGTACAACCTAACAGAAAACCACAATATGTTTATTACTTATTCCTATATAATTTATACAGTGCCAACATTACAATGAGTCCGAATTTATACTTACCCCTCTCGTCACTGAGGCTTTCAGCCTCATCTCTCCATCCCAAGCACACTCATAGGCACAATTCATTAATTAATTTGTGTCTTTATTGGTCCAGTTTTGGGTGTTTTTCATCTCTTTTTTTATTGCAGCTTATTTTTTTTATACATTTTGGCTGTTTCAACATCTACATTCGTGACCAAAAGTGTTGACATCCTTGAAATAGTTTCTAAAAACTAAATATTTTTCCCAAAAAATGTTTTAAATCATTGTGTTTTTATTAAAGCATTTTCAAACATATAACATAAATAAGGCGAACAAAAGTGTACCCAAACAGAAGGGTACAATGGAAACAAAGCTGTTACATAGATAATTAAGTGTACAACTTTAGATTAAAGTATAACCAAAAAAAAGAACAGATTTCTTTAGGACAAACAAGGAAGGAAGGGTAACCTTAGGGAAGGTAGGGAAGAAGGGGGAGAGGGGGGGGAGCATTTAGCTGGTCGGCTAGGGACCCCAGAATAAGGGGAAGTGTCTTAAATAACAACATTAGTCAAACTGACTTCATCACCAATCGTATTACAAGTATGTTTAGTTGGATATTACCACGTTATTATGTTGCGAGCTCACCCATGTGTCCCACCAATTAATGACTTTGGTGCGTTTAGCTGTATCTGTTGACAAAACCAGTTCGTAGTTGAGGTGCAGGTTAAGTTGGGAGATGACTTCCTGTATAGATGGGAAGGTGGGGTTTTTCCAGTGCCTGGATATGCAGTAACGAGCTGCTATAAGTATATTTGATATAATTGGTCTCAGTCCCCGAGGTAAGTCCTGAATCTCTAAACCTAGTAAGGCCATCTGTGGAGTCAACGTGAGTTTAAGACCGGTAGTAGTACATATCAAATGGTTGACTTGTGACCAAAAAGAGCGAATGCCCAGACAATTCCACCAGACATGTGTAGTGGTTCCAACCTCTCCACAGTTTTTCCAGCACAAGTTCATTCCAGGTCGGAGGCCTGTTTTTTTAAAACTAGCAATTTTGTCTGGAGTCAGGTACCATCCGAATTGAAGTTTCTTAGCTTGCTCATGGTGGTTCAGGCATGAGGTATAAGAAAGAGCATGGGTTGACGCCTTCATCCAGTCCTCTACAGGTGAGGTGAATGATAGGAGAGCTTCCCATTTCGTCATAAACGGGAGCTTAGACTCTGCCTGTATTTCTGACATAGCCCTGTAAAAAGTGGAGATTCCCCTGTTGGCAGCAGTTGTTTGCTTGAAAATGGATATAACCTGTGGGAGGCTGGACAGTGCATCTTCCATTGGAATAACTATGGTTCTGAGAAGATCTTTTAGTTGAAGGTAAGAAAAGTAGTCAGCATTAGAAAGACCATATTTTTCTTTCAGAGTTACAAATGATTGTAATTTGGCATTGTGCAGTACATCCGAAAGATGTTTAGCGCCCACCCTCCGCCATTTCGCCAGGGAGAAAGCTGGAGAGTCTACACAGCACTCTACAGCCCTCAGTGTTATGTATCTATATAGGCCTTTTAGGAGTAAGAGGCTGACCCCAGACCAAACCTCAAGCACTGCTTGCATGGACTTCAGGGGGAGGTTTCCAGGCCTATGGCGGAGGAGGTGCGACTCTAACAAAAGACGAGTTGAATTTTGTGGGGAATACCAGGATTCTATTTGTAGCCACAGAGGCAAGGAGTTTGCTTCAGCATTGGGGATCCACCATAACTGTGAGATCTCCAGATTAATTGCTCTGTAGTAATACTGTATGTTGGGGGCACCCATACCTCCCAAAGTAGTAGGCCGAGTTAACGTTGAGGAACCGACTCTATGAGGTTTGTTCATCCATATAAATTTGCCCAGAATAGATTGGAGAAGGTTAAGGGTTTTTCTGGGGAAGCGTATAGGAATGCAACGGAGAAAATATAATATTTTCGGAAATAGTAGCATTTTGGTAATTTGAATTCTGGCAATCCACGACAGCAGCGAAGGGGAGTAAGATTGTATCAGAGAACGTAATTCCTTAGTTAGATAATCAGAATTTATTTTAACTATAGATTTGGTGAGAGAGATTTGGATACCCAGATATGTGAAGGATCGGGAGATCCATATGAAAGGTAGCGTTCGACGTAATGTCAATTGTTCTTTAGCTGGGATATTTACTGGGAAAAAGGAGGATTTGGATAGGTTGAGCTTATAATATGATGCTGCTGCGAATTCTTCCAGGATAGACATTAAAGCCGGAACAGTTTGTTTAAGATGAGTGCATGTGAATATCACATCATCTGCATATAGATTAATTTTGTGTTCCATTGGTCCCACCCACACCCCCGAGACCTGCGCCGTGTTACGCACTATAGATGCCAAGGGTTCCATGACCAGGGCGAAGATCAGAGGAGAGAGGGGGCAGCCCTGTCGAGTACCATTTGTAATCTCAAATTTTTGAGATAAGAAGCCAGAGGCACGGACTAAAGCTGAGGGGGATGAATACAGGGACATTATAGAGTCCTTAAATCTTCCAATAATATGGAACCTATCTAGGACTTCACTGAGGAACCCCCAGTGCACCCTGTCAAACGCTTTCTCTGCGTCGAGTGAGAGTAGTGCACCGGGGGCACCCCCCCTCTCCATGATGTCCAGCAGGTTTATTAGCCTTCTTGTGGCATCTCTGGCCTGACGCCCCGGAATGAAACCCACTTGGTCCTTGCCCACGAGGTCCGGAAGTACTTCCATAAGACGACTGGCAAGGATCTTGGCATACAATTTAATATCACAATTTAACAGTGCTATCGGTCGGAAGTTACTCGGGGATGTGGGGGGTTTGCCTGGTTTGGGAAGGGTAGTGATCACAGCTTGTAAACCCTCCTCCTTGACCTTTCCCGTGGACTGCCAGAACCGAAACAGCTTAGTTAAGTATGGGGTCAATAATAGGGAAAAGGAAGTGTAATACTTATATGTATATCCATCCGGGCCTGGGGCAGAGTGTCGTTTGGAGGTTTGGATGGCCTTTTGTACTTCCATTTCAGTTATAGGGATATTTATTTGAGCAACCTGTTGGGGGTTCAGAGAAGGTAGGGTGGCCTTATCTAAAAAAATTTTAATTATTGTTTTCGTTGGTTGAGGGGTGCATGAGTCATTTTTTAAATTATATAAAGTTTCATAGTATGTTCTAAACTGATCTACAATTTTTATGGGGTGTCTTATTTTGGAACCATTTGAGTCCAACAAGTGAGAGATTTTGGTGGTGGCCATACGCTTGCGGACTCGTCTAGCCAGCAGCTTCCCTGCTCTATCTCCCATTGAGTAGAACCGGGCTTTAGTTCTGGTCATGTCTTTTTGTACTTTGATCAAAAGTGTAGTGCGGAGTTGTCTACGAGTTTCTAATAGCTCAGCCGTTAAAGTTGGGGAAGGGTGGGATTTTTGTTTGTGTTCCAGGTTTTGGATTTGGGTCGTGAGGGTGGTAACCCTATTTACATGTTGTTTTTTCGCCCATGCTGACATCTTTATAAGTTTACCTCTGAGGACAGCTTTGTGCGCCAGCCAAAGTGTCTCCGGGGAAACTTCTCCTGTGTCATTTAAGGAGAAGTAATCTGTAATAAATCCTGATATCTCTTCTAGGTGTACAGGTGAGGAGAGAATATATTCATTAATTTTCCATAGTGTAGTGGGAGATACAGCCAGTGCATCCTCAAATTTAATGGCAACAGGGGCGTGGTCTGTCCACGAAATGGAACCCACTTCAGCTGAGAGGCAGAGCGGGAGCAAGGTGTCATCAATTAGAATGTAGTCAATTCTTGACCAAGAGCCAAATCTGGGTGACATATAAGAATAATCTCTCTGCTCTGGATGAAAGCATCTCCAAACATCGTGAAGCCCAAATTGCGTAAAAGTCGGTCCCAACTCTGCCCTATACGCTCCAAGTCCAGAGCAGTCCATTTTTTTGTCTGCTGGAGCATTTAAATCTCCGGCTATAATTTTCCTTCCCAATGATAGGGGGAATAAAGTTTCCAGAGTTTGAGACAGAAATTTAACCTGACCTGTATTAGGGGAGTACATGGACATAAGTGAGTAGGTGGCATTATTTAATTTGCAGTTAATGAGGATATAGCGTCCCGCTGGGTCTAGTGTAGAGGATATGTGTTCAAACGTTAATCTCTTATGAATTAGTATAGCCACCCCCGCTTTTTTGGTGTCTGCTGTTGCAAAGAAACTATGAGGGTAAAGCTGCGACTGCATTCTGTGTGTATCTGCTGCCAACAGGTGCGTCTCCTGTAGAAACAAAACATCATACCTGAGCTTTACAATCTGTCTCCATGTCAAAGAACGTTTCTCAGGACTGTTAAGTCCATTTACATTTACTGAACCGCATGTTATACTCATGGTGGATCAAACACATTCAATTGTAGAATACAATCATTACTGTTGGGAGACCAGCCAACCTGTAGGGGGAGGGGGGGATGGGAGAGGAGGGAGGGAAACACATGAGGATTAAAGGAACAAATTCCATTAACTGGAGCAACAATAGGCATAATGAGCACTATATACAGACAAGTAAATCTAGCGTACATCTTGTCCAAAAACCTGTGGGTAAAACCACAGAAAAATAAAAACAAAGAGTGCCAACTGAAACGCACTCAAGGGGCAATATTATCCCAGTATTTACTGGGATAAAGAAATAAGCAAATCAGTATAGTAGAGGTTTAGATTGTAGAAGAAGTGAGAGAGAGAGGGGAAGGTCTTAGAGTGTGGTTGTGCAGAGAGAAAAGAAAAAAGCAATATAGGAGGGGGAGTGAGAAGATGTGTTAGGGAGTAAGGATATGCCAGGAGAAGGCACGTGTGGTGGGGGAAGAGAGGGAGGGATGTGTGAAGATTTAGGTCGAGTGTGAGAAGAAGAAGGTAAGATCAAGAAAAAGAATTTAGAGATCTAAACAGAATTGTTCAGAATGAGAACAATAAAAGGTACAAAGATAGTTTCAGGAACATAAAAATACAAGAGTTCCTGATCTACTCCGGGCTGTCAAGCTTTATGGACCTGCAGTGGTATCATACTGTGAACCATTCAGGATCAATTCTTGGTCTGTTTCCTCTTTTTTTCTTTCCATCCAAGCCAGTTTGTGAGCCAGGTTTATCCGAGCCCTCCACAGGGGGGGAGTTCATCAGTCCCCATTGTTTCAATAGTCTTTCTGCATGAACAGGCAGCAAGCAGACATAGGACTTGTCCTCTTTTTTGATTATAAGCTTTGTAGGGAAACCCCATCTGTAAGGGATGTCGTTCTCCCTCAGGAGTTTAGTGCAATGCTGAAATGCTTTGCGTTGAAGTAAAGTTCCAGGTGAAATGTCCTGATAAACTTCAATATGTGCATATTTATCTGGTAGTTCAGGACGAGACCTAAGAGACCTAAGAAAGTCATCTTTCACTTCAAAATAATGCACTCTTGCAAGAATGTCTCTGGGCAGGGAGGGATCCAGGTTTGATGGCTTTGGAATCCTATGTATTCTATCAATTTTGAAATCCATGGGGTCTGTGTCTGGCAGAGCTGCAGTTAGGAACCCCTGCAGAAAGCCCCTTAGCTCTCTATTTTGCACATTTTCATCCACCCCTCTCAGCCTGACATTGTTGCGGCGTGATCTGTCCTCAAGGTCCAGATTTTTGCTTTGGACTCTTGCAATCTGCTCCTCTAGTTGCTCATTTGCGTCCAGCAGGGCATTATGAGAGGAAATGATCTCTGTGAGCTTTCTTTCTAATGAATCTGTGCGTGAGCTCAGCTCTGCTATTTCACCCCGCACCTCCGCCACCATTTTCATCATGTCGGTGTGGAGAGAAGCCCGGAACTCCTCCAGCAGCTCCCTCATGCTGGCATGTGTTAGGGGAATCTCGGGTGCCTGACTCCCACCAGCCACCTCCTGAGATTGTGGACCGCGTTTGGCCGCTCGTGCTGCTCTGGGTGAGGGAGGCGCCATGTTGGGCTCCTGGAGCACGAAGGGCTTGGGGGCTGTGAAAAAGTCGGATACCCGCCTTGGTGCTAGTCCTGTCACTGGTCTGGTCTTACCCATCGGTGCAGTGAGGGATCCGGTCTTTTGTGGTGCAGAGGAGATCGCTGTTGCAGGCTCTGGAAGCTGGTAATGGCCGTTTCTGTGCCCGGGAGATCAGGAGCTCAAAGTTATGCAGCCTCTGCCATTGCCAGTCAGGCCACGCCCCGACCCAAAAAATGTTTTGTTATACTCATCTGTATTTCCTTTTTGTGTTTTGGAACAAAACAAAAACACTGAGTAAAAAGGCAAATTGGATATAATTTTACACAAGACTCCAAAAATGGACCGGACAAAATTGGTGGCATCTTCAAATTGATATCTATAAAGTTTAGCCTGGGGGCAAGCACACAGCAGTGGCCCAAGAGTAGCGGCCCATCGTTAAAGAGGTTTTCAGATCTTAAGCTACAAGTCTACAGTCACTATATGTGAATCCTCACATCATGCACACTGGGAGGATTTTTTGGTGCCAGGGGCAGGAGTAAGTAGTTATGTGTTCCCAATATGTGATATATATACTTCTGGCCACATTAGACTGTTTCTGGCCTAGCTCAATTCAGGTGCATTAAATGAGGTCAAGCATGTCTAGTTTGCATGTGACCGCATGTATGCAAATCACATACTTCCAGTCACGCGCCCACTAAATCATCACCGCACTGCAAGCAATGTAAGAATTCATGGGTCTGCAGTCACAGAGCAATTTGTAGCTTAAATCTGGAGAAACACTTTAACATGTTTACCTACGACTGCTTCATAGGCTATATTCCTATTACCATATTGTCTGTTTGAGAGCTGCTCAATGAAAAAACTGAAAGCACTCATGGATCAGCTCAGATGAGCATTTCTATTGGTCAGACAAATCACATATTATGCTCATGTATTATTATTTTTAAACTGGAAACACATTTTCAGATATGTAGTAAAGCAAAGTATATGATGCTTCTCATCATTACCTAGGATTTTTTTTTTACAATATACAATACTAGTCACACCTGGACCTGCCTACATTACCTCAGATATCACATATGGAACCATATAACTTTCAGTTTAAACCTAGCCATGAAGCACGCTATGGTTTGCTACATGTGTACATGATCAGAACCAGTAGTAGAATGAAGTGGGAGAACCACTGTCAGTAGATAAATGCAGCGACAAAACCACCATAAGTAGATAAATGCAGCGACAAAACCACCATCAGTAGATGAATGCAGCGACAAAACCACCATCAGTAGATAAATGCAGTGACAGAACCACTGACAAGTAGATAAACGCAGTGCCAGAACCACCATCAGTTGATGAATGCAGTGACAGAACCACCATCAGTAGATGAAGGCAGTGACAGAGCCACCATCAGTAGATAAATGCAGGGTCATAAATACCATCAGGAGAAATGCAGCAACAAAACCATCATCAGTAGATGACTGCAGAAACAGAACCACCATCAGTAGATGAATGCAGCAACAGAACCACAATCAGTAGATGAATGCATTGACAGAACCACAATCAGTAGATGAATGCATTGACAGAATCACAGTCAGTAGATAAATGCAATGAAAGAACCGCTATCAGTGGATAAATGCAGGGTCATAAATACCAACAGTAGATGAATGCAGCGACAAAACCACCATCAGTAGATAAATGCAGTGACAGAACCACTGACAAGTAGATAAATGCAGTGCCAGAACCACCATCAGTTGATGAATGCAGTGACAGAAGCACCAACAGTAGATGAATGCAGTGACAGAACCACCATCAGTAGATAAATGCAGGGTCATAAATACCATCAGGAGAAATGCAGCAACAGAACCATCATTAGCAGATGAATGCAGAAACAGAACCACCATCAGTAGATGAATGCAGCAACAGAACCACAATCAGTAGATGAATGCATTGACAGAACCACAGTCAATAGATAAATGCAATGAAAGAACTGCTATCAGTAGATAAATGCAGGGTCATAAATACCATCAGGAGAAATGCAGCAACAGAACCATCATCAGTAGATGACTGCAGAAACAAAACAACAATCAGTAGATGAATACAGCAACAGAACAACAGTCAGTAGATGAATGCATTGACAGAACCACAGTCAGTAGATAAATGCAATGAAAGAACCGCTATCAGTTGATAAATGCAAGGTCATAAATACCACCAGTAGATGAATGCAGCGACAAAACCAGCATCAGTAGATAAATGGAGTGACAAAACCACTGACAAGTAGATAAATGCAGTGCCAGAACCACCATCAGTTGATGAATGCAGTGACAGAACCACCAACAGTAGATGAATGCAGTGACAGAACCACCATCAGTAGATGAATGCAGGGTCATAAATACCATCAGGAGAAATGCAGCAACAGAACCAACATCAGCAGATGAATGCAGAAACAGAACCACCATCAGTAGATGAATGCAGCAACAGAACCACAATCAGTAGATGAATGCATTGACAGAACCACAGTCAATAGATAAATGCAATGAAAGAACTGCTATCAGTAGATAAATGCAGGGTCATAAATACCATCAGGAGAAATGCAGCAACAGAACCACCATCAGTAGATGAATACAGCAACAGAACAACAGTCAGTAGATGAATGCATTGACAGAACCACAGTCAGTAGATAAATGCAATGAAAGAACCGCTATCAGTTGATAAATGCAGGGTCATAAATACCACCAGTAGATGAATGCAGCGACAAAACCACCATCAGTAGATAAATGGAGTGACAAAACCACTGACAAGTAGATAAATGCAGTGCCAGAACCACCATCAGTTGATGAATGCAGTGACAGAACCACCAACAGTAGATGAAGGCAGTGACAGAACCACCATCAGTAGATGAATGCAGGGTCATAAATACCATCAGGAGAAATGCAGCAACAGAACCAACATCAGCAGATGAATGCAGAAACAGAACCACCATCAGTAGATGAATGCAGCAACAGAACCACAATCAGTAGATGAATGCATTGACAGAACCACAGTCAATAGATAAATGCAATGAAAGAACCACTATCAGTAGATAAATGCAGGGTCATAAATACCATTAGTAGATGAATGCAGTGACAGAACTACCATCAGCAGATAAATGCAACAAGAGAACCACCATCAGTAGATAAATTCAGGGTCATAAATACCATCAGGAGAAATGCAGCAACAGAACCATCATCAGTGGATGAATGCAGAAACAAAACCACAATCAGTAGATGAATGCAGCAACAGAACCACAGTCAGTAGATGAATGCATTGACAGAACCACAGTCAGTTGATGAATGCAGCGACAGAACCACAGTCAGTAAATGAATATATTGATAGAGCCACCATCAGAAAATTAATTCAGTGCCAGAACCACAGTCAGTAAATGAATACAGCATTAAAACCACCATCAGTAAATGAATGCAGCACCAAGCTTAGTACAGTGATCCATTTCCGTGTCAGATCAACCCCATGATACTGACAGCAAAATATTAATATCTACCATGCTGCACCCCTGACTAAATAATTGCCCCTCAGTGTGATTCATGCCCTTCTCCAAAATATACCCTACATCAAACCTCCCCATAATGTACCCCCTACATCGCTTCTCCCCATAATATATCTACTTCACATCCCTCCCCATAATATACCCCCTCACACCGCACCCCTCTCCATATTATTCCCCCACAACGCCCCTCTCCATAATATACCCCCTACACCACTCCTCTCCATAATATTCCCTTCATTGACACTCCCCATAATAGATTTCATACACGACCCCTCCCCATAATGTACCACCCCACCCCATAATATACTGCCTACACCGTCCCTCTCTATAATGTTCATTTCCATAATGTCCTCCACATACTGTCCCTAGTCCCTATAATTTCCCCCCCATACTGTCCTTCTCTATGATGCACTCACATACTGTCCTTCTCCATAATGATCTTCACATACTGTCCCTAGTCTCTATAATGTCCCCCACATACTGTCCCTAATCACTACAATGTCCTCCACATACTGTCCCTCTCTATAATGTCCCCCATATACTGTCTCCCTAGTCTCTAGTATGTTCCTCACATACTGTCCCTCTTCATAATGTCCCCCACATACTGTCCATAGTCTCTATAATGTCCCCCACATACTGTCCCTCTCTATAATGTACCCCATATACTGTCCTCCTTGTCTCTATAATGTCCCCCACATACTATATCCCTAGCCTCTATAATGTCCCCTACATACTGTCATCCTAGTCTCTATAATGTCCCCCACATACTGTCCCTAGTCTCTATAATGCCCCACACATACTGTCCTTCTCAATAATGTCCCCCACATACTGTCTCTAGTCTCTATAATGTCCCTAACATACTTATTCCCTAGTCTCAATAATATCCCCTACATACTGTCTCCCTAGTCTCTATAATGTCCCCAACATATTGATTCCCTAGTCTCTATAATGTCCTCACATATTGTCCTCCTAGTCTCTATACTGTGCCCCACATACTGTCCCCCTAGTCTCTATAATGTCTCCACATACTGTCTCTAGACTCTGTAATATCCCCCACATACTGTCCCTCTCCATAATATCACTCACATACTGTCCCTCTCCATGATGTCCCTCACATATTGTCCCTAGTGTCTATAATGTCCCAAACATTGTCCCTAATCTCTATAATGTCCCTCACATACTGCCCCTAGTCTCTATAATGTCCCCCACATATTGTCCCTCTCCATAATGCCTCCCACATACTGTCCCCCAGTCTCTATAATGTCCCCCACATATTGTCACTATACTCTATAATGTCCCCACATACTGTTCCTAGTCTCTATAATGTCCTCAACATACTGTACCCCAGTCTCTATAATGTCCCACACATACTGTCCCTAGTCTCTATAATATAACCAACATAATGCTCCCATAGTCTCTATAATGTCACCCACATACTATCCTTGTCTCTATAATGTATCCCACATACTGTCCCTAATCTCTATAATGTCCCCACATATTGTCCCTAGTCTCTATAATGTCCCCCACATTCTACCCTTAGTCTCTATAATGTCCTGGACCTACTGTCCATAGTCTCTATAATGTCCCTCACATACTGTTCTTAGTCTCTATAATGTCTGATATATACTGTCCCTTGTCCCTATAATGTGGTCCCCCACACTGCTGTCTGAACACACACTCATACACACACACACACACACTTACACTCACTCATACACACACACACTTACACACACTCATACACACATACTCAAACACACTCATACTAACACAAACTTACATACACGCATACACACACCGCTCCTCTCTATAATATCCCTTTTGCTGACTCTATAATATACCCCATACACCACCCTTCCCCATAACATACCACCCCTTCCCATAATATCCTGACTTCAACGTCTCTTTCCATAATGTCTGTTCATTGTCTCTATAATGTCCCCCACATACTGTCCTTAGTCTCTTTTATGTCCCTCATATACTGCCCCTAGCCTCTATAATGTCCCCCACATACTTTCCCTCTCCATAATGTCCCTCACATACTGTCTCTAGTCTCTATAATGTCCCCCACATACTGTAGCACTAGTCTCTGTAATGTCCCCCACATAGTGTACCCCTAGTCTCTATAATGTTCCCCACATACTGTCCCCTTAGTGCCTATAATGTCTCCCACATACTGTCCCCCTAGTCTCTATAATGTCCCCCTTATACGGTCCCCATAGTCTCTATAATACACTCATACACACACACACTCATACTTACACACACTTACATACACTCATACACACACACACTTATACACGCACACACTCTCGTAATGCTGTGCCACTTTCCCCTTAGAGTCAAGTAATGTGTGGCTGCCCTCGTGGACTAGTAAGATCATGGATTCAAGCCCCACACCCTATACACAGCAAATGACAGATCTCTAAGCTTCAGTAGGTTAGCTCCTTCTCCTCATCGGAACGCTGATCATGTTTCTTTCCGCTGGCTTTCTCGTCCCCACTTCTTCTGCGTCACTCTGCATCACCTGCAGCAGCTGTGTGAGAAAATCACAGCGTGATGACCTCATCACACTGCTGCACGCTAGACAATGGCATGGGAACAACTGCAATGCTCTGCTCTATGCCGGATATCATGTATTCAAATGTATTTGTGCCTCAAAGACGAAAATACATTTGGGTGCATCATGCAACATCAGGAGTCTGCTGACCTGGCTGTAAAGGAAGTTTTGATGGCCGCCGTCAAAAGTACAGTGCCGGTCCTCTGGTGGCCCTGAACAGCTGCCTAGGGACCTGTTTGGGGGACAAATGCATCTCTGCATCCTGGCCCAGCCCACCACTGACAATACTTCACTTTCTATCAGCATCATCAAGCTACAGACTCCTCTCACCTAGAATTTTGGACCACTCTTCTTTTGTAAACTGCTACAAGTCTCTCATATTTGAAGGGCGCTTTATCCCAACAGAAATTTTAGGATTTCTCCTAAAGTCTTTCATGGGATTTAGATCCAGACTCACTGCTGGCCACTTCAGAACTCTCCAGCGCTTTGTATCCATCCATTTCGGGGTGCTTTTGAAGTATGTCATTCTGACACTAGGCAACTACATTGAAACTCAAAATCTTTTGATAATCATCAGATTTCATGGTGCCTTTCACACAGTCAAAACTTCTTTGAATCTCCCCCATATATGACTGTAGGTGCTGTGTTGGTATCATCGGTCCACAAGACGCTCTCCTAAAAGGATTTTGGCTTACTTATATACATTTTGGCAAATTGCAGTCTAGCTTTTTTAAGTCTGTGTCAGTAGTGGGGTCCTCCTGGGTCTCCTGCCATAGCGTTTCATTTCATTCACATGTAGATGGTCTGTTCCCGACAACACTGATGAACCCTGAGCATCCAGCACAGCTTTTTTTTTTAGATGTCTTTGACCTGCATTGACAAAGCATTAATACATTTGTTGTACAAAGCTAGGCACACTCCCTATTCTTATAATTTTGATGCCTAAAAGTGATGTAATAAATGATCTAAAACATTAATAAATTTGGTTTAGATATTTCTGACGATTAAATTATTTTGGAACTAATGTAATGATGTACGTCCCCCAGTGTGCATTGAGCTAGTTGTCCCCCAAAATAATTGCTTCTATGGGAATATATCTCCATATGGATAGTATGGCAGATTCGGTACACTGTGCCAGAGGAGGAGGTAACCACTATGTATAGTGGGGGTGGGTGGTCATGCTTGGGACTTGGGCTGGCCTGTAGGAGCCTGGGGGTGCCCGGGCATACTGTAGAGTGGGGGAGGGGGCGTGCTTGTAGAAGTCTGGGAGTATACGACCAGTTTTCCATTTACATGCAGGCTCCAACACAAACATGCCCCTGGTCGTTCTCTGGCAGACGCAAATAGGTGATATCTAGGAAACGATGCAAAATGTTGACAGTGTGTAAATTACAAACTGTCAACATTTTGCGGCCTAGATACACATGTAAATTATAGAAAAAGCTCGGACAACCCCTTTAAGGAGCAGTAATGCCCATACCACTGCCATACAATCTCTATGCACGTGACTCTGCCATGGGCATGAGATAAAAGATGTATTATGTTATGTACTGCCTCTATTAAGCTCCATCACCACTTGACAAATAGATTTAATAATTATCATGCTAATTAACATTATTTTTTTTCCATAGCCAAAGCTAAAAGAATACTAGCATTCATGCCTTTTTAACCATCAAACACTGGAAAAAATAGTTATTAAATAAATTATAGTATGAGAAAGTAAGCTTGCTAATTACTGGCTGAGGACATTTTCACATTTGGTTGCCATAGCATCTAATATTATTCTTTAAAATGTTCTTTTCAAGCTGAAAGTTAAGAAAAGCAGGATGTAGGCATGAAATGCATTCAGCGCTTTTACTTAAATTCAGCACAGCAGGACTTTAAATCCAAGTAGAAATTAGAATGCATATGTAGGATGACTTCATACAGTGATATAGTCTAGATCTCAATTGATATAATATTAGGTCTCGGCTAGATCTAGTTGTGCTGTACAGTTCATGCGTCACCTTCCTCCAGGATGTCTTTACAAATGCCAAAGTAAGTAGGTATTTGCACAGAAATCCAAAGTGTTTTCTAATTACGGCGTTATATTAATGGCTTGAACTAATGCACTCTGTTCTAAACTGTGGTTGACAGCTATCACTTGGTCTGTCTATAGAACACAATAAAGAACTATACAAGAATGTAGGGTTACATGTGAATGTATTGTGTTATGGCAAGAATCATTTTAAGACAGTGCTCTCAAGTTGTGATGCCTGCTTTACCACTGAACCAACCTTGAGTTTTTGGTGAGGTTGTTGAGGGTGGTAGTGTTAACAGATTGATCATAACTGACGCCTATTCAGCTTGTTTTATTAAAATTTTAGTTTTAGGACACAAATGAAAGATAAAGGGACTAAAATGAATTTTTGATGTAATTTACCCCATTTTTGTGGTGTAAATTATGTTGAATTTTTTGACCACAAAAAGCCACTCCGTCTACCGGCTAAGCTCCGGCCTCTTGTCGAAAAGATATTGGAGCTGGAAACAAATAGAGCAATAATGGCAATTGTTGCAAAGTATTTTGAGAAACTTCTAAACAGAAGTTAGAGTATAGGGATCTTCCTGTTCTTCCCCATGCAAGTAGGTTTCAATGTAATTGGGCTGATCCTCATCAGATCCTCAGAGGCGATAAGACAGCCCGAATCATAGAGGCTTGGGCATTTGGTAGCCGGAAGTTGGAAATAGGTGGTCAGTGATAATTCTGCAAGCCGGGGCAGAGTCAAAAATCAAATACAATAGCCAGATCTCAAGAGACACACAGATGATGATAAATCCAAATGAAGTAGATAGTTTTACTGCACTAAATATCTGGAGATTCAAAGTAGTAATGTGCTCCACAGGATTAGATTATTTTTCTCAACATGGAATGACACTAAACAAAAAAATGATACCATCAAAATCACATAACCTGATGTAGTCAGTGTTGATGTGATGGGAATTGAGGTCATTGATAGAAGCTTTGTATGTTGATTATGTTGGTGGTGCTCGTAGGTTTGTATGTGTGGAGCTTCCTATGCATTGCCAGCTGTGGGTGCCATGCATCCGGAGCCTCAAATCCCATCACATCAGGTAATGTGATTTTGATGGCATCATTTTTTTGTTTAGTATCATTCCATGTTGAGAAACTTTTTTTTCTCCTGTAGATCACATTTCTACTTTGAGTCTTCAGGTACTTAGCACAGTAAAACTATTTAATTTCTTTGTTTTCCTTCCATCTGAGACTAAAGGCCCTGTTACACATAACGAGATCGCTAACGAGATCGCTGTTGCGTCACAGATTTTGTCACACAGCAGCGATCCCGTTAGCGATGTCGTTCTGTGTGACACGCACCAACAATCTGGCCCCTGCTGTGAGATTGCTGATCGTTACATACTGCTCTGGGTCATTTCCATGTCATTGCGCTCCCGCTGGGAGCGCTACATCATTGTGTTTGACAGGGACAATGACCAACGATCTCAATGCTACGCTATGGAGTGACAATTCCCAACGACCTCGGTATAATTCTGGGTCACTAGTGTGTCGTTTTTCACATCACTGGTGAGATACCTATTTGACATCTTACCAGCGATGTGAAAAACAACGCACCAGCGATCTCTGCACATTGTTATCGTTATCGGGATCGCTGGTGCGTCGTTATGTGTGACTGGGCCTTAACATGTGGAGTCTCACTTTTTACTTGCGGCTGTGCCTTTGTTTGGGGAACTGTGCTGGTTAGAGCACAGGTGTTTTTTATTCTAGATAAATCTAAATGGTTAGGCAAGAGTTAATATCGAGACCAATCTCCCAGGTCAAACACAGGCAAAATGAAGATGGGGTTTACGGACAATTTTGTAACTTGAAGATCATGTTCTCTGATGCAGAAGTTCAAATTATTACAAATCTTTAATAGTAATGGCCTTTTCATATACGTCAAAAGGACTTTTTGGGCCTCTTGAGGCCACTTTACACACACCAACTTATCTGTCCAACTTCTGACCAACTTGCTGGTTGCTGTGAAATCATGGACACATTGCTCCATTTTGTGGCTGTGTACAAATGTAACAATGTGTCCATGATTTCACTGCAACCAGCAAGTTAGTCAGAAGTTGGACAGATAAGTTGGTGCGTGTAAAGTGGCCCTTAGGCTCTACAGTCCTGGTGCGATTGCAACCCCTGCACCTATCGTAGCTATGACCCTGCTCACTGGCAAGATTGTGCACCTACACATTGCACATATACTAACAAGTATGATGGCTAATGTCTTTGGTGCGGATCACAGGAAACAAACAGCATCCAGGGATATCTAGTCAGGGGCAGGATACCTTTGCCGGCTTAAATACATAGCCAGAAATGTATTTGTCAGAGAGACATTGCAGAACCTCCGTTACCATGGCAACATGGATTAGTTGGTCAAGGGGGGTGCTGAAATGGAAAGAGTACGAGGAGATGGATCAATAATTAATATTTAATTTAATCTGGTATAAGATTGACTTATATAAGTGTATATTATAAAATAAACAAACTTCTGCTCTCATACTGATTTGATTCAAAAAGATTTGTTCCTGCCATTAGTCCTGCAGATTATTTATTATGCAGATCTGAAACTTGTGATTAATTGACTTTTCCTCATTTGAGGGGTTCTATCAGTGTTGGGTTTTTTTTTGTTTACTTTTTGCTACACGCTGATTGTTACACTTGTACTGTTCGGGTCAATATGACCCGATAACATTTTTTACCGTTCACAGGTCACTAATTATTTCTGCCTGCAAAATTTATCTGCTTTCCTGTGTACTTCATCAAATTATTCAAAAGGGTGGAGGCTTCACTGTTCTTATCAGTGAGCAAGTACTCATCCAGTCATTTCTCTTTCAATTCTGTGAGAGAGGACACGAATGTTCACTTTCAATCCTGAGAGAGAAGACACTGGATTCTGTAGGAGAGGATGCTGCGCAAATCACCATGACAATGCAGTAAGTAATTGAGAAGACAGAAAGCCGGACATGATATCTACTTTATAATCTCCTAATCGTGTCTATTTGACGCCGAAATCGCAGGCCAGCGCTCATTGGCTGCCGCTAGCAGTAGCAACCAATGAGCGCTGCGTATGCAAAAAGCCGCGCGCATTCAAAATTAGAAGATTATACAGTAGCTGTAACCTGGCGACAGCGACCCATAGCGTCACTGTCGCCAGGCTACAGGTACGGCCGCGGTGACCCCCGACACTGGTACCCGCTGCCTCCCTCCTCACCTCCTCGCCTCCCTTCCTCCCTGCCTCCCTCCTTGCTTTTCTGCCTCTCGCCTTCATGCCTTACTGCCTTCCTCCACGCCTCCCGCTGTTTCTCACCCGTCTTCTCTGTGTATAGCGGTCATGCCCTGCCTGCATCCATCCTGTCTTCCCCCCGCTCCATTCTGCCCGCGCTCGCTCTGTCCTGCCCCGCTCGCTCCCTTCCTGCCCGCTCTTCCTGCCCCGCTCGTTCCTTTCTGCCCTGCTGCGCCTTCCTGCCCCGCTGCTCCTTCCTGCCCCACTTGCTCTGTCCTGCCTGCTCGCTCCATCATGCCCAGCTCGTTCTGTCCTGTCCCCCCTGCATCCATCCTGTCCCCCCCGCATCCATCCTGCCCCCCCACATCCATCCTGCCCCCTTGCTTCCATCCTGCCCCGCCGCATCCATCCTGCTTCCTCGGCTCCATCCTGCCCCCTCGTCACCATCCTGCCCTCCCGCCGGCTCCATCCTGCCCCCCCTCCGGCTCCATCCTGCCCCCCTGCCACCATCCTGCCCCCCCTGGCTCCATACTGCCCCCCTGCCACCATCCGGCCCCCTGGCTCCATCCTGCCTTCCTGGCTCCATGCCCTGCCAGCTCTACCCTGCCCCCTGCATCCATCCTGCCCCGCTCGCTCCATCCTGCCTCGCTCACTCCATTCTTTCCCCCCGCCTCCATCCTGTCCCCGTCTCCATCCTTACTCCTGCCTCCATCCTGCCCCCCGGCTCCATTCTGCATGTTCAGCTCTACCCTGCCCCGCTCGCTCCATCCTGCCCCACCCCACCACCATCCTGCCCCCCCACCATCCTGCCCCCCCTTTCACCATCCTGCCCCCCTGCTCCATCCTGCCCCCCCGGCAGTTAGCGGTCATGTGACCGATCAGCTGATCGGTTTCCCAGGCAACGACAGGTCCTAAAGGCCTGTAGGACCTAGAAGACGGAGGTGGAGTGAGCCAGCTGATAGGTGAGTATCCTCACTGAGGATTTTTTCATTTTTACTTTTACTGTGGAGGAGCAGAGGCCAGGAGGAGCAAGGGGGGCCGCGGGAAGTGGAGTATCGCCATATACCATAGTGCTGCTATACATGTACTATAATGTACCGCCATATACTATAGTGCTGCCATACAAGTATTGTAATGTACCGCCATATACCATAGCGCTGCTATAAATATGCTGTAATGTACCACCATATACTATAGTGCTGCTATACATGTGCTGTGATCAGGGGTGCACCAAGCCCCACTGCCGCCTGAGCCGCGGCACTGATTATGGGGGGGGGGTGCTGGTGGAGCCCAGCGCTGCCGCCCCTTCTGCATTCACTGGTCCCCCGGCGGGTCGCCACTGCCGCCTGAGCCGCGGCAGTGATTGCCGGCTGCGGCCGTGAGTGCCGGGGGGGGGGGTGCTGGTGAAGCCCAGCGCAGCGCTGCCGCCCCTTCTATGCTTGTCCCCCGGCGGGTCGCCGCTTACCTGCGGTGCGCGGGGTGAGCGGCCGGTGCCATGACAGGGGGAGGCTGTTTGCATGAGGCGCCGCCCCCTTCTGCACTGCCGCTCCCCCTGCCTCTTGCCGCCTGAATGACAGGGCTCACACTGTCCAATGGACGGTGCGGCCCTGGCTGTGATGTACCGCCATATACTATAGTGCTGCTATACATGCTATACATGTACTGTATTGTACCGCCATATACTATAGCGCTGCTGTACTTGTACTATAATGTACCACCATATACTATAGCGCTGCATACATGTACTGTAATGTACTGCCATATACTATAGCGCTGCTCTACATGTGCTGTAATGTACCGCTATATACCATAGCGCTGCTATACATGTACTGTAATGTACCGCCATATACCATAACGCCGCTAAACATGTGCGGTAATGTACCGCCATATACCATAGCGCTGCTATACATGTGCTGTAATGTACCGCCATATACTATAGTTCTGCTATATATGTACTGTAATGTACCACCATATACTATAGCGCTGCTATACATGTACTGTCATGTACCGCCATATACTATAGTGCTGCTATACATGTACTGTAATGTACCGCCATATACTATAGTGCTGCTATACATGTACTGTAATGTACCGCCATACGCTATAGTGCTGCTATACATGTGCTGTAATATACCACCATATACTATAGTGCTGCTATACGTGTAATGTAATGTACCGCCATATACTATAGTGCTGCTATACATGTGCTGTAATGTACCGCCATATACCATAGCGCTGCTATACATGTACTGTAATGTAACACCATATACCATAGTGCTGCTACGGTATATATGTACTATAATGCACCGCCATATACCATAGTGCTACTATACATGTACTGTAACGTACCACCATATACCATAGCGCTGCTATATATATATATATATGTAGTTCACTCACGTTGACTAAACAAGTTCTGTCAGTCACAGTATATCAACTACACACATATTCTAGAATACCCGATGTGTTAGAATCGGGCCACCATCTAGTTAGATTATAATTCCACAAAAAGTGCAGTTGATACACTAGTTCAGGGGTCCCCAATCACCAGGCCGCAGATCTGCACCAGGCTGTTGGGGCCACAGACCAGCACTACAAAGTGAAAGTCTGGTCTGCGTGTGGCGACTCAGAGCCTGCTTTCCCGCCCCTCAGTGACAAGGCTCCCAGCAGATGAGCCTCAAGCGAATCAGAGGCAATCATCTAACATTATGCGATGACATTACATGCTCGCCTCTGATTGGCTGCTGGCTCATCTGCTGGAGCCTTGTCACTGAGGGGCGGGGAAGCAGGCTCTGATCTGTCGGTCTGCTGAAGTAGCAGTGAGGAAAGTATGAGAGTGTGTGTGTATATATGTATGTATGTATGTGTGAGTGTGTGTTATTGGGGGCTGCAAGAGGATGATGGGGTTATTGGGGGCTGCAAGGGGATGATGTGGTGGGGTTATTGGGTGGCTGCAAGAGGATGATGGGGTTATTGAGGGCTGCAAGGGGATGATGGGGTAATTAGAGACTGCTGCAAGGGGATGATGGGGTTATTGGGGACTGCTACAAAGGGATGATGGGGTTATTGGGGGCTGCTGCAAGGGGATGATGGGGATATTGTGGGCTGCAAGGGGATGAATGGGAGCTGCAAGGGGATGATGGGGATACCATATTGTGGGCTGCAAGCGGATGGAAAAACAAGACATCCCTGGAAAATAAGACGCAGCGCTTCTTTCGGGAAACAGGGTACTAAACTCCACCCCTTCTCCCATAGCTCTGCCCCTATGATCAAAGCCCCGCCCCTGTGCAACCCTACCCTGCTGGGCCTTGGAAAAGTGGCCTTGCAAAAAAGGTTGGGGATCACTGCACTAGATCAAGCAATATCAACATACACATGCAAATGTAAAACTAATAAATTGGCCAATGATAATATTTTACAACATTCTGGATGTTTCGGCATACAACACATTTGTTTTATGGAGAGGAATCAACCGCAATTGGAACAGAAATAAGCTGCATAAAAGAAGAATTTATATTGAAGAATTAGG
Source organism: Allobates femoralis (assembly GCA_033576535.1). Taxonomy (NCBI): domain Eukaryota; kingdom Metazoa; phylum Chordata; class Amphibia; order Anura; family Aromobatidae; genus Allobates; species Allobates femoralis. The sequence continues at coordinate 468,022,373 of JARQOC010000002.1, read as the reverse complement.
AAAATCCCTAGTTAGTCTTAATATCGAAGTGAAGGAGCAACAGCCATTGTGAAGAGTGTCCAGCAGCATGCTCAAGAAAAAGACTCCACAGCCTCCACCAGCACAGCTACCAACCAATAAAGGAGGAGATGTAGCTTCTGTCCATCTTGTGACAATAAAACAAATCTGACATGTGCTGGGTGTGCAAAATGTCTATGTAAAAGACATGTATTTTATTATTGTGTGAAATGTAACAATGCATGAACCTGTTCACCCTTTTTTAGAGATAAAAAAGAAAAATTGAAATTTTCAATATGTTTCATTTGTTGTTTTATAAATTATGTTAACACAAAGTTATATTTAGTGAGATTTCATGTTAGGCTGCTTTCACATTATGATTTTTCTAAATCCGATGCTGTCCGATGAAAATCGGACAGCATCGGATCCAAACTGATCTCTGCCATCGGATGCCAAATAGGCATCCGAATCCTACTTTTTGCAGGATCAGTTTGGGCTGTCACCTAGCTCCCCCTCCTCTCTCACTCCTGTCATCTTGCTGTCTCCCTGCTGTCCCCCTGTTTTGCCCTAGTGTCCCCCTACTCTCTCCCTACTGTCCCCTCTCATGTCCCCTTTCATATCCCCTCTCATGTCCCCTCTTGTCCCCTGATGTCCCCTGATGTCCCCTCATGTCCCCTCATGTCCCCTCATGTACTCTCATGTCCCCTCATGTCCCCTCATGTCCTCTCATGTCCCCTCATGTCCCCCCTCATGTCACCTCAGCATAACAAATCTTTATTCTCAGCTTCCAGCGCTCCCTCGGCGTCTCCATCAGCCTCCGATCGGGTGTACAGGACCTGTGATGACGTCAGAAGCGTCAGCGGTTACCGTGGTAACCGGTCATGTGACCCGATCAGCTGATCGGGTTCTGACGTCATCACAGGTCCTGTTACCCAGCGGCTGCAGCTGGAGACGCCGAGGGAGCACTGGAAGGTGAGAATAAAGATTTTTTTATTTTAAACACTTGATTTAACTTATATTTAACTTCTGCAATGTATGTATATACATTGCAGAAGTTAAATTAGACGGCACACAATAGGTTTAGTGCACTGAGCATGTACTGACCATGCTCAGCACACTAAAATCGGGTCCGAGGAGACATCAGATGTTTCCTCGGACCAAGCTCCATAGGGCCCCATGTTATAGGGATCGGGTCGGATCGGATGTGCACTAAATGCCATCCGATTTGGTCCGATCCTATTTTGTCCGATGTTATTTTCGGTGCAAAAATCGGCGCAGGCTCCGATTTTTGCACCAATAAAAACATCGGACAGAATTGGATCGGACCAAATCAGATGGCATTTAGTGCACATCCGATTCGGTCCGATGCCCATAGGGCTGTATGGGGCCAAATTCGGATCCGATGCTGTCCGATTTTCATCAGACAGCATCGGATTTAGAAAAATCGTAGTGTGAAACCAGCCTTACAGTAATAGAAGTCTAAAGCATGTTTGTTATTTGTGTGCAGAATGCTAATAAGCAAACATAGTTGCAAACAGCCCGTATAAACGTTTTCTGAAAAAAATAATTAAGTTTTAATTTCATTATTCATTTGTTGATGATCAACCATGTTCACATGGTATACAAATAAAACACTTAAGGCCCTGTCACACATAGCGAGATCGTTAGTGAGATCGCTGATTCGTCACAGGTTTTATGACGTAACAGCGATCTCACTAACGATCTCTGCCGCCCTTACACCTAGAAAACATGCCACTTTAACAATCTCCTTCTGACATTTCCAAGTGTTGTCAAACAGACTTTTCAATACCTGGTGATAGAAGTTAAATTGGCCACCCATAGACTGGCAGAATTTCATGGATATTTTTGAATAGAAGAAAGTTCTTACACCGGTAGAAATAAGCCTATCTATCCATGTGTATCTATCTATCCATTGTATGTTCTCCCTGTGTTTGTGTGGGTTTCCTCCAGGTTCTCCGGTTTCCTCCCACATTTCAAAGATATACTGATAGGATGTTTAGATTGTGAGCCCCCATGGGGACAGTGTTGCAAATGTATGTAAAGAGCTATGGAATTAATAGCGCAATATAAATGAATACATATTATTATTACTTAGCAGCGATCAGGCCCCTGCTGTGAGATCGCTGATCATTACAAAGTGTTCTTAGTGTAAGGGACTAACTTAGGGTACTTTCACACTAGCGTTGTTTTTAAATTGCGGCAGATGCGGTGAAAAAAACGCATCTGCCGCGATTACCGCATACCGGCTGCACTTGCGGCACAGTTGCGGCAAGCCCCATACAATGTATATGCGGGCTTGCGGCAGGTGCGGCAAGTGCGGTTTTGGCACTTGCGGCATGCGTGGCCGCAAAAAAAACCGCGGCTGACCGCGTTTTTTTTCGCGGCTGCACCTGCCGCAAGTGCCAAAACCGCACTTGCCGCACCTGCCGCAAGCCCGCATATACATTGTATGAAGCTTGCCGCAACTGTGCCGCAAGTACAGCCGGTATGCGGTAATCGCGGCAGATGCGTTTTTTTCACCGCATCTGCAGCGATTTAAAAAAAACGCTAGTGTGAAAGTATCCTAAGAGATATAAAAATCTATCTGGGTATTGTAATATAAGTGATGGTACAGAATATTGTGACTGATTTATATCCCAGAGGAATTTACATATATACCATTTTAGCCATCAGTCACAATATCCAGTACCATTACTTATATTACAATACCCAGATAGATTTTTATATCTCTTAGTTACTTCCTTACTCCTAAACTACTGCATCTGTTGCATTTGAAATATAGGTATATATACTGTAATATATACTGTATTGACTCTGTGATATGCATTGAATCAAATTATAAGATATATTGCTTTGCTGTGTATACACTTGCCGTGTGGTTATCATGGATGCTCCCCAATTTTTACTTTTTACGCACATCCAATTAATAAAATAAACCTCACTTAATTGAACCTTGTATGCTTTTCTGCTCTTTGTTCTTTATAATCTCCTATATAATGGATATACACCAGTCCCAATGTCTTCTTTGTGATATACTGCATATACACCAGTCCTAGTCTTTTCTATGCAATGTATATATATCAATCACAGTGTATTCTATATAATGTATATACAACAGTCTCAGTGTCTCCTATGTTCTGTATATACAATAGCCCCAGTGAACCCTATATGATGTATATGACCCGCCCCAGGGCCGTGGGGTACTCGGTTCTGGGCGTTGATTCAAGGGGAATGTCATGGGGGCTTGTGCCCGGTCCTGTGTCCCTGTTGGTCACTGAAAGTCAGCAAAAATAATAAAAATAAAAGTAGTCTGTAACGCCACCTACGGTTCCGGTATGGTTACCAGAGCTGCAGATCAGACCTCAGGGGTGATGGTAGGGCAGCCAGATGGTTATGCTCCCGTAGGTGGAGCGGGATCCCCGGGGCAGTTATAACAGTTTTTACACAGGAGGGCAGCTTACCAGACTGGTTTGTCACTTGTCCTTTCAATGCAGCAGTGTGTGGCTCCTCAGGCAAGGGAAATAAAGTATGTCACACCAGTGAAGTATAAAATGCATCTACAGTTAGGGCCAGAAATATTTGGACAGTGACACAATTTTCGCGAGTTGGGCTCTGCATGCCACCACTTTGGATTTGAAATGAAACCTCTACAACAGAATTCAAGTGCAGATTGTAACGTTTAATTTAAAGGGTTGAACAAAAATATCTGATAGAAAATGTAGGAATTGTACACATTTCTTTACAAACACTCCACATTTTAGGAGGTCAAAAGTAATTGGACAAATAAACATAACCCAAACAAAATATTTTTATTTTCAATATTTTGTTGCGAATCCTTTGGAGGCAATCACTGCTTTAAGTCTGAAACCCATGGACATCACCAAACGCTGGGTTTCCTCCTTCTTAATGCTTTGCCAGGCCTTTACAGCCGCAGCCTTCTGGTCTTGCTTGTTTGTGGGTCTTTCCGTCTTAAGTCTGGATTTGAGCAAGTGAAATGCATGCTCAATTGGGTTAAGATCTGGTGATTGACTTGGCCATTGCAGAATGTTCCACTTTTTAGCACTCATGAACTCCTGGGTAGCTTTGGCTGTATGCTTGGGGTCATTGTCCATCTGTACTATGAAGCGCCGTCCAATAAACTTTGCAGCATTTGGCTGAATCTGGGCTGAAAGTATATCCCGATACACTTCAGAATTCATCCGGCTACTCTTGTCAGCTGTTATCTCATCAATAAACACAAGTGACCCAGTGCCATTGAAAGCCATGCATGCCCATGCCATCACGTTGCCTCCACCATGTTTTACAGAGGATGTGGTGTGCCTTGGATCATGTGCCGTTCCCTTTCTTCTCCAAACTTTTTTCTTCCCATCATTCTGGTACAGGTTGATCTTTGTCTCATCTGTCCATAGAATACTTTTCCAGAACTGAGCTGGCTTCTTGAGGTATTTTTCAGCAAATTTAACTCTGGCCTGTCTATTTTTGGAATTGATGAATGGTTTGCATCTAGATGTGAACCCTTTGTAATTACTGTCATGGAGTCTTCTCTTTACTGTTGACTTAGAGACAGATACACCTACTTCACTGAGAGTGTTCTGGACTTCAGTTGATGTTGTGAACGGGTTCTTCTTCACCAAATAAAGTATGCGGCGATCATCCACCACTGTTGTCATCCGTGGACGCCCAGGCCTTTTAGAGTTCCCAAGCTCACCAGTCAATTCCTTTTTTCTCAGAATGTACCCAACTGTTGATTTTGCTACTCCAAGCATGTCTGCTATCTCTCTGATGGATTTTTTCTTTTTTTTCAGCCTCAGGATGTTCTGCTTCACCCCAATTGAGAGTTCCTTTGACCGCATGTTGTCTGGTCACAGCAACAGCTTCCAAATGCAAAACCACACACCTGGAATCCACCCCTGACCTTTTAACTGCTTCATTGATTACAGGTTAACGAGGGAGACGCCTTCAGAGTTAATTGCAGCCCTTAGAGTCCATTGTCCAATTACTTTTGGTCCCTTGAAAAAGAGGAGGCTATGCATTACAGAGCTATGATTCCTAAACCCTTTCTCCGATTTGGATGTGGAAACTCTCATATTGCAGCTGGGAGTGTGCACTTTCAGCCCATATTATATATATAATTGTATTTCTGAACATGTTTTTGTAAACAGCTAAAATAAGAAAACTTGTGTCACTGTCCAAATATTTCTGGCCCTAACTGTATGTTCAGAACAATTTTCTACAGTGAACCATTCTGTACAAAACTTGTCATTGCAAAGAGTTGACTGCGCTCCAGACTGATGCAAATCTGGAAAATCAGTTGTGAGTAGCAACATTATCAATACCACCTAACATCACATGTGTCACCTAAGTCAAGCAGATGCAGCCATCACATTAGAGGTGAGCTAATTAAATGTTTGACCAAATGTAGCAGGCAAATTTTAAAATTTAGAATTTTGTATAACCCGCGAATGACGTTATGAATATCCAAATTGCCCTTGGCAGAAAAAAGTTTTCCCATCAAAGTGTAGAGTTTGGACTAGGAAATTAAGAAGACCTGGTTATATAGATTTGTTCAGAATGTACACTCATGGAAGGAATGTATACTATGGCTATATCAAAGATCATTGTCCTCAAGGAAATACCTAAAGGCTTCCCACTCAGTAGCATCTGTAATTAATGTCTGGATCTGCATCCAGATGGATGTGTATGGCTTTATCCTGCTTAGCCTTTAAGACAAAATTAAAATTCCTCCTTATAAGATTCTAGCTGCATAAATGTTTGCCTTATTTCTATTGTGTGGCCTTACTTCTATTTGTTAATTATAAAGTGGATGCCTTCTTCTGACACAATCCCAAGTGCAATCAGTTCTAGACTGGAGCACACGTAGCTTTTGTATGGGGTAATATGTTGACGATGAAGAAAAATGATATTCTAAAAGTTACCATCCAATATCAATCATCTGTATTTATAGTGTTCAGAAAACAAGGGAATTGATAGATGATCATTATCATGACTGTTACGAATTACTGAATCTATCTATATCTATCTATCTATCTATCTATCTATCTATCTATCTATTGCACGTTAAGTATTTTCAATCAGTTATTTTTTTGATAGTAGTTTCAAACGTAGGCTCCTTTCACATCAGTGGTATTGCAATTTCGCGGTAGATCCGGAGATGTCGCTGCACCTGCCGGATCTACCGGGTAATGTCTGACTTGCGGCACCGATCCGGTAAGCCCCATTCATTCTCTATAGGGCTTGTGGTCAGGTACGGCAAATGCGGGCAGATCCGGTACTTGCGGCCACGACAAAAAAACCCTGCTAGCAGCGATTATTTTTGCGGTGTTGCAAGTGCCAGATTAGGCAATACCGCACTTACCGTACCCAACCGCAATCCCCATAGAGAATGAATGGGGCTTGCCGGTCGGTGCCGCAAGTCGGCCGTTACATGGAGGATCTGGCAGGTGCAGCGACATCTGCCGTATCTACCAAGAAATTGCAATACCACTGATGTGAAAGCAGCCTAAATCATGTCAATGCTACATAAGCTGAAGCAACATTGCCCTGTCAAAGGTCTTTGTGAGTAATGTCAGTCTGCTGTCTACAGTACATTACAGATTAATATTTTATGTAAAGATCTTAGTGAGTAGGAAGGAGGCAGTAAGTAAGCAACATCGCTTGTCTAAACACAGCAGCATGTCAATGTTTACAGCTTGTCTTCCTGCTGTAATCAAAACTAGCCACATTCTCTACCAGACATAAATCTAAATCCATGTTTTAGATGGAATGTGTTTAGTTAGAAGTGATGATGTAAACAGATCAAGGTGGATTCAGTGACTGTTTGATGGGAATGCTCATCATGGTTGGAAGTAATCCAATGCCATCACATCTAACTAATGAAATTAAAAGTGTTTTCCAAGACTTTTTTCTTAACTCCCCAAGCCTTCTAAGGTCAGAGAGTAACTTTTTATCATTGATTTTCTTTATTTGCCCATGCCTAGTTTCCTAGAGAAATTTCCCTTTAAATGAGAATAAGAAATGGAAAGTTTCATTATAAAAAGACTATATGTTTCATCATCATTATTATTATTATTAATAATAAAAATAATCAAAATAAGCCAGCTTGTTGAGTTACAATATTCTTCAAAATTGAATATTGTTGCACTTTCATTTTTGCAAAATACCTGCTATAACAAAACAGATAAAATGCAATAACACTATAAGTCCATAAATCATATGAAAAAGCCCAAAAACATGACCATATGATATGGATTTGCCCTGAGGAAGGGGCCAGAGTGCCCTGAAAAGCATTGACTAATAATCAAAATTACATTCACCCTTTGATGTGTTGTAGAACACGGCAACGTGATTTTTAACCCTACATCCTCCCTACTCTATATGCACCACGCTGGGGACTGCATCAGCCATGATATGCTTTTATAGTCACTCTCACAGCCACACAAGGTGAAGCCTCTGATACCTATTTAGGTAATATTTTATCTCTCGCACCTTCCATACTCCGCGGCACCACCTGTGAAATCACAACAGGTGCCTATGGGTACGTAAACAACAGAGTGGATCACTACTTCCGGGCTACGATCTATGAACTGCACATGCGCAGAACGCAGTTCTAAATGGCTTGCCACCCTAAGGGTTGTGTTATTTAGGATCCTGAAGATATATAATATTTTGATATATTCCAGCTGTGTATGTATATTTATATATATATATATATATATATATATATATATTATATTGCAGTAAAACATTGAATTTTTGTTATTGGGCCCTGTGATGTCTATATACGCCCCTGGCTGTGTCCAAGGCCTGTATTACACATCTGTGCACACCACGGAAATGTGAGACAAGGCCATTTTTGGGTGGGGCGTGTAGCCATGTGTCACAGGTTGTGTTACACGTGTGCTGTTCGTGTGCTATTCGTGGATAGCACATGGACAGCCTGTCAGTGCATACTCACCCGCTAAATGGGGGGGGGGGCACACAGAGTCTGAATAGCCCGGTGCCCTGGCTACCGATTACCCACCCCTGATTGTTCTATAATAAAAATATATACTTTTATATGCAACTCGACTGTGTGTGTGTTGATTTTTGCTAAATGGGGCCTTTACTCAAACTGTTTGGTTGAGTATTTCTGCTTATGGTTTATTAACCCCCATGTGACAATCAGGCCTATCTTGCTTTTTTTTTTGTATCCTCCTACAATAAAATTTCCATCACAGAGCGATCATCTTCCCACCATCTTCACCACATCTGTGGTGCAGCTGTAATGTCAACAGCATGATCAGTTGATCTAATCACACTGCTCAATGTCACGTCAACCACCAAAGTTCCGGCATGAATACCTCTCATCAGGGGCGTAACTACAATAGGTGCAGGGGTTGCGATTGCACCCGGTCCTGCAGCCTAAGGGGCCCCAGGAGTCTCTTTGGCCCATAGGAAAAGAGTAATTCTATTAAAGATTTTCAATAATAGGGGGCCCCGTTGCAGCTTTTGCATCGCCGACCCTGGGCCTGAAGTTATGCCACTGCTTCTCAAGTATCTTCAACTGTATGTAAATCTGAATACAGGAGGTGGCATTCTACCAGGTTCTTCGAGCTACTGTCAGTTTAACACCCGGTGAATATTGAATCCTAACCCTTTTTGACTGCAAAGTGTGAGGCAACTTGGATCATTCTACCAAAGGCAAGATGTAATTTTTTTTTATTTTAAGTACGGTAATTCATGCACATATTTCTATGGATAGGTTTTAATATAGGACAAGCACATTTGAATTTTTATTTAATGCTTGCACAATGCTAGAAAACAGTCTGTGCTCCAAATAGGATGGAGAATGCAGACATCAAAGCTTCTGGTAGAATCTGTAGTCTGGATGAAATTACATTGTATTCCTGTCTCACATTCTGTTTAGGATTTCTTAAATGATTTCACTTGAGTATCGTCAAAAGAACAGTTTGTTTATTTTTTGAGGCAACGTTTCTGCCCACAAGTGGTTGCAAAACAAGAGTGAAATCAATGGAAATGAAGTGCTAATGATTTACTATATTTATTCAGGAAAGAAATATTTACATTTCAGATTTTGTGAGAAATGTTAATTGATGTATAGGAGATAATCAAACGTTACTGTGTACAGATCTATCCTTGTAGGGATTTATTCACACCTTTCAATAAGCAATTTAGGTATTTTTGGGAATTAAAAAAGTTTCATTTCTTTACTCTGAAGAGATCGGATTCTGGTTATAATTCAATATACGGTAAAACCTTTCTGATGTTCAAAGTTATGTCATGTAACATTATAGGAAACAATTGTCCAGTTATATCATTAAATGTACATATTTAGCTTTAGTGCCTATTATTAAATTGCATGAATTTGAGATAAAGGTATGCAATTTAATTTGTGCATTTAATAGTACATTAGTATAGAACGTTGGGGTATAAGGGGAAAACTTTTCTCCTTGTGAAGAGTGACACACCAACCGGCATCCAGTAGGAGGAGACTTAAAGCTGCAATGCTCCTCTGGGAAATATGCAAAGTGTCTCTTCAGGGAGGAAGTAGACAAACTCTAGCGCCACCTATTAGAAGTAGCAATCTTAAAAGTCAAAATTGACTATTTAACAAGACTTGTCATATAATTTAGTACAATACCAGATCAGAACCTCAGGATGCAGACAAAGTGTTTCGGGGTGATTGTCCCTCATCAATGAACATTGAGAAATTTTAGTGATTTAGGGTCACTGCATACTCAGGAATACCATGGATCTTGGCACATGTGTACCTACAATCATGCATTATGAGCAGTAATCTAATGAAAAATATACTTTTATTTTTTTTATATATCGTTATAGCTTGTTTGGTTGGGTCATGTACATAGTTGTCAAATATCTGGTTAACAAAGTAAGGCTATGTTCACATGTTCAGTTTTTCACATCAGTTTTTGTAGCTAAACCAAGGAATAGATGAAAAATACAGAAGTGGTGACGTGTTTCTATTATACTTTTTCTCTGATTGTTCCACTCCTGGGTTTGGCTTGTAAATACTGATGTGAAATACTGACCAAATACTCAACATCTGAATGTGGCCTTATAGAAAGACGTCACCACTTCTGTATTGTTAATCCCCTTCTGGTTTACGCTTACAAAAACTGATAGAAAAACTGACCAAAAACTGAATCTGTGAATGTAGCCTAATAAAGTATAGTAATATATTTACAAAATGTTGTAATGATCACAATAGTTGTTTTAGAAACACTTTACACAGCTAAAGATTGCTGTATCTTCCCTAGCCTATATTGGATCTCTTGAGATTTTTGCATTGTGGTCACAGCTAGTCAGAGGTCACAACATGGCCACATTTAGTTTACTGCGTGGAGTAAAACCTTTGGCAAGGCACATGCAGGTAAGAATTTGGATCTAGTTCATTAAAGTGTAACCGTCGATTAAACTTATCAGAAACATTGACAATATTATACATACTGTATTTTTTGGACTGTAAGGGTATCGTCACACGCCGCAATATCGCTTGGCGATATGTGGAGATCTAACGTTATTCATGGTCACCTCAGATCGCCGATGGCGGCATCACACTCTGCAATATCGCCCGGAAGGTAAGGCAATGTGTTGCTCCAGAAACTGCCTCACCTACAGCGGAACCAATCTTGCCTCATTCCATCGCCGCTTTACATGCCGCAATTCAAAAGGCAATGTGGGCATACATGTTCAGCGCGGCAAGGAGATAGGCGAGCCACAGTGGTTTACGCCGTGCCCCATACACGCTCATTGGACAACGCAACGGCGTTACAATTGGTCAGTCTGCTCTGGGAGGCTGGCTAATACATGACACCGTTGTCTATCGTAGTTTGCACTGAGTTTGCGTACGGTTGTGTAGCTCAAGATGTGTGTGGTGCTGAACGGACAGCTCTTTAAATATGGCACCCTGTCAACTGACATCTAGTGGGAACACAGTAGCCAACACCAATCATCGCAGATGGGGCGTGGACCAGAACGCTTGAGGCACGCCTGCGGGAAATCATAGGCAACACCATTATCATTATCGCTCTGTCACACGCCACAACACAGAAATATCGTCTTAAGGATTGCGGATAATTACTGAGCACTGTTCAGGAATCAGGCGACGGCCAAGGGGCGATTTATCGCCGTGAAATTCCCAAATCACACGCCGCAACCGTCAGGCAATTTCACGGCGATTGCTCTGGGGCGACATATCGCCTTTATGATTTCCAGGCAAGATTGCAGGGTGTGACGGTACCCTAAGACACTTCAGACCATAAGATGCACCCAGGTTATAGAGGAGGAAAATAGGGGGAAAAAATGTAAGCAAAAATGAGGTCATGACTATTATTGGGGGTATCTGCTTCTGACACTTATGGGGTAATGTTCTCAAATTGTGTACTGATGTCCCCATCCTGAGCCCATTACAGGTATACACTGTGTGCAGAATTAGTAGGCAAGTGAGTATTTTGATCACATGATACTTTTTATACATGTTGTCCTACTCCAAGCTGTATAGGCTTGAGAGCCAACTACTAATTAAAGGGAACCTGACCCCTAAACATTAGCCCCCTTTCTCTTTAGACCTGTCCCTGCACCATTCTTAGACATTTCTAGTCATCCCTTTGTGCTAAAAAAGTGTATTTGCAACCTAATTATTCACACCCCAATGGGCGTGCTAATCAGCAGATAAGCTGCCGTGAACATACCTCACGCATGCGCAATGTGCGTTGTGAGGTCTGGGTGTACTGAGGTCAGTATAGCCGGATATGACGTGTTTAGCGTCATAACGGCTATACCGCCCATGTAATATGACGCACGCGGCGGCTCTCTGCTGACTAGCACCCCCATTGGGGTGTGAATAATTCGGCTGCAGGCAGCGGGGAGAAGCACCAGGCAACTTTGCCTTTTTGCGGCTTCTCAAAATCTGAGAAGCCGCAGTGGGTGCAGGTAATAAAGTCACTTTTATGAACTTTACAAATACACTTTTTTAGCACAAAGGGATGGCTAGAAATGTCTAAGAATGGTGCAGGGACAGGTCTTAAGAGACAGGGGGCTAATTTTTAAGGGTCAGGTTCCCTTTAAGTAAATCAGGCGATGTGCTTCTCTATAATGAGGAGGGGTGTGGTGTAATGACATCAACACCCTATATGAGGTGTGCTTAATTATTAGGCAAATGCCTTTCCTTAGGCAAAATGGGTCAGAAGAGAGATTTGACGGGCTCTGAAAATTCCAAAGTGAGATGTCTTGCAGAGTGATGCAGCAGTCTTGAAATTGCCAAACTGCTGTGGGAGGGAACTAATCATGGGCCACAGCTGCAGCCTGCTGCAGCCTCCGGTCACTGCTCCAAAGCCGCCCCCTACAGTACAGTAAACATGTACATTCATTTGGACTATAAGACGCACTCCCTTCTTTCCCCAAAAAGTTTGGGTAAAAAAGAGAAGTATCATTCACTATTTTGCAAAATGCAAGGCCCAGACATGGACAAAATATTCTATTTAACCACACCCATATCATCAGATAAATGTGAATCTTTAAATCACCTGTGGTGCAGCCTACATATTGCAAATTGGAGACTTGCATGTAATTAAATAAATCTGCAGTGTTGTAGCAAATGTATTGTCTGTGGTTGTAAGTTTTATAAATGTGAACGGAGGTGAAAGAAGAAACAACCAGCATACGCTTATGTTCTTAACAGGCCCCTGTATAGGAGATATTAGTCATGCTCCAGGTCAGACAGGCAGTGACTCAATGGTCTATCATAAAAGAACAAGAGGGAGACATTTTGTACTTTTTTTTTTAAATTTTAAACAAGCATAAAAAGTCTGTCAGTATGCTGTGTTATTAAAGAGCTGTAGCTTACTACCACTTACTATGTATTTAAATGGTGAGGTCAAGTTGACATTACTAAGACTGTGTTTGCATTAAGAAAAAGGCTTGAAAAGGTTTTGGGTAAAGTCTTGTAAAACCTCAGAGTGTTACATGTATTGATATGAATCAAATTTTGTTCTACTAGTTGCACATTAACTATAGTCTATATATATCCTGAGCCCCTACCTGTAATTATTTCCTCCATCCTGGGACTTTTATTTAATCCTAGGCTCTTTTATGTTGTAATGTCCCCCATACTTGGCCCCTTCATTTAATAATGTCTAAGACCTGTCCTGTAACAATTTCCCAAATCCTGAGTCCCTTCCTATAATAATATCCCTCATCCTAAGTTCCTTTCTATAATAATGCTCCTTATCATGACCCCTTCCCATTAATAGTGTGGCTCAATCCAATAATTTGATATAAACAATAGAAATAATTGGTACACATAGATCATGATATAAGTTATGATATAAATGTAATTCCAGTACATGATAATGTAAAAAAATCAAACAATAAATGTGTTAAAAAGATTTTTTTCTTCAAATGTAAAGATGATCTGTATAAACTAAATTTCTCAAAATGTAGAATAGCTGAGAAATTCATTAGTATACTTTTGTTTTATTTTTTTGTATATAATAGTTATTATCTTGTACATATCATGTTTATTTAGTTATTAACATATGAAAAGGTGTATGCGTGAACCCTCACATTATAAAAATCTTTTACATTATTCCAAATCATGATCTATTTCAATATGTTTCCAATAAAACAAACCATATATATGTATCAATTCTTGTTTGCTGTTGCAATAAAAATGTATCTATACAATCTGCATTATTAATAATAATATTGGGATTAACCTCTATCCACATATATGTTTTCATTGTGATTACCATGTTGGAGTAAGACCCTGTCTGTATGCACCTTCACTGTCGGTCAATAAAACGTCATAAGCTGTAGGAAACAATGAAAACATATATGTGGATAGAGGTTAATCCCAACATTATTATATGTTTCACATCCTGCTATATATGTTCCCATCCTAGTACAAATGGGGCTCATTCTGGTATATATGGTCATCCATCCTGGCATATAGACCCCCCATCCTTGTATGTATGGTCCTCATCCTGGTATATATATCCTCCCCCCTCCTGTACCTGTGTGACTTGATTGTCCATACATACTGTACTTGTCCTCGTCTGCCCTTACCATATGTAAAGCACCATGGAATTTAATGGTGCTATATAAAGAAATAATAATAATAATAATAATAATAACAATATGTCCATTTTCTGGTATATATGGGAGATTCCTGGTATATATGCTCCTCATCCTGATATATATGGGTCTCCTCTTAATATACAGTTGTGGCCAAAAGTATTGACACCCCTGCAATTCTGTCAGATAATACTCAGTTTCTTCCTGAAAATGATTGCAATCACAAATTCTTTGGTATTATTATCTTCATTTAATTTGTCTTCAATGAAAAAACACAAAAGAGAATGAAGCAAAAAGCAAAACATTGATCATTTCACACAAAACTACAAAAATGGGCCAGACAAAAGTATTGGCACCCTCAGCCTAATACTTGGTTGCACGAACCTTTAGCCAAAATAACTGAGATCAACCTCTTCCGGTAACCATCAATGAGTTTCTTACAATGCTCTGCTGGAATTTTAGACCATTCTTCTTTGGCAAACTACTCCAGGTCCCTGATATTTGAAGGGTGCCTTCTCCAAACTGCCATTTTTAGATCTCTCCACAGGTGTTCTATGGGATTCAGGTCTGGACTCATTGCTGGCCACGTTAGAAGTCTCCAGTGCTTTTCTCTCATACCATTTTCTAGCGCTTTTTGAAGTGTGTTTTGGGTCATTGCCCTGCTGGAAGACCCATGACCTCTGAGGTAGACCCAGCTTTCTCACACTGGGCCCTACATTATGCTGCAAAATTTGTTGGTAGTCTTCAGACTTCATAATGCCATGCACCCGGTCAATCAGTCCAGTGCCAGAGGCAGCAAAGCAACCTCAAAACATCAGGGAACCTCTGCCATGTTTGACTGTAGGGACTGTGTTCTTTTCAGAAATGTAGACATTTTTGCAAATTTATTAAAAAAGAAAAACTGAAATATCCCATGATCAAAAGTATTCAGACCCTTTGTTCAGTATTGACTAGACACACCCTTTAGAGCTAGTACAGCCATGAGTCTTCTTGGGAATGATGCAAGACGTTTTTCACACCTGAATTTGGAGATCCTCTGCCATTCTTCTTTGCAGATCCTCTCCAGTTCTGTCAGGATGGATCATGAATGTTAGTAGACAGCCATTTTCAGGTCTTTCCAGAGATGCTCAATTGGGTTGTGGTCAGGGCTCTGACTGGACCAGTAAAGAATAGTC
Source organism: Allobates femoralis (assembly GCA_033576535.1). Classification (NCBI taxonomy): domain Eukaryota; kingdom Metazoa; phylum Chordata; class Amphibia; order Anura; family Aromobatidae; genus Allobates; species Allobates femoralis. The sequence goes on along the minus strand of JARQOC010000002.1, from coordinate 468,007,065 downwards.
ACAGATGTGTTCTGAAGCCGCTCCTGGAAGGTGAAAGCAGCCAAGTCTGAAGTCCAGAGCACTCTGGATTAGGTTTTCATCCAGGATATGTCTGTACTTGGCTGCATTCATGTTTCCTCAATTACAACCAGTCGTCCTGTCCCTGTAGCTGAAAAACACCCCATAGCATGATGTTGCCGCCACCATATTTCACGTTGGGATTGTATTGGGCAAGGGGATGAGCAGTGCCTGGTTTTCTCCACACATACGCTTAGAATTATCACCAAAAGTTCTATCTTCATCTCATCAGTCCTGAGAACCTTATTTCTCATAGTTTGTGAGTCCTTCATGTGTTTTTTTGCAAACTCTATGTGACTTTCATATGTCTTGCACTGAGGAGAGGCTTCCATTGGGCTACTCTGCTATAAAGTCCTGTATAAAGGGGACCTCGGCACTCAAACAAGGAATATAGGTATCCCAGTGAAAAACACTTCAGAGACTTAGATCTTGATTATGTGCTTTTTTATTTATTTTCAGTAGTCCATGTGAGTTATCCAAATAGAACAATTTGTTTAACATTTCGGCGTTTATCACCTTCTTCACTGAAACTGTTATTTCTGAATAAAGAATAATACAAGAAAAAATATAAGTAACATATGTATACAAATTATTACATGATATAACATGGCAGAAAAATAAAAAGAAAAAACACTACATGTTTACATTCACATATAATGTTAAAAGAATACAATCATATAAGCATCATAGGTAAGGACTCCTACCTATATGGACAATGGTCAAACACGATTTGGTGTATAGTTCGGCTATAGGGGCCCAGTTCTACCTAAAGGTAGTGTAGAGAAAAAAACGTTAAGTTCTGTAACGATATTTTTATATGTTTTATCAGCAAAAGTTCTTTGGAAGAAAAAGAAGTACAAAGGACAGAAACTAATTCAGTTATTAAGGAAAAGGAGAAAATCCCTGTGTAGTTAAAAAAAGACAAGGGACACAGTTTGCTATGTAGCATGAAACATGCATGCTTACCAGAAAGGAGTAGTTAGGTAGGTAAGATTTTATATCAGGATATCAGGATCATACTGGAAAACCAGTTCACAGTTCTAAGTTAGTGTTTCTTATATACATGTAGACTACTGTCACCTTGTACAATGATAAAACTATATTTCTTTTTTAAGTGCTGAGGTTCCCTTTATACATTTTCCTAGGGCACCAACACAACAGTGAGCCAGGCCTTCTTTACAATATGCCATAAAGGTCTGACTGGTGGACGGCTGCAGTGTTAGTTGACTTTGTTGAACTTTCTCCCATCTCTCTACTGCATCTCTGTAGCTCAGCCACAGTGATCTTGGGGTTCTTCATTGCCACTCTCACCAAGGCTCTTCTCCCACGATTGCTCAGATATGCTGGATGGCCAGGTCAAGGAAGACTTTTGGTGGTCCCAAACTTCTTCCATTTAAGGATTATGAAAGCCACTGTGCTCTTAGGAACCTTGAGTACAGCAGAAATTCTTTGGTAACCTTGGCCAGATCTGTGCCTTGCCACAATTCTGTCTCTGAGCTCCTTGGGCAGTTCCTTTGACCTCACGATTCTCATTTGGTCTTACATGCACTGCGAGTAGAGGTCTTATATAGACAGGGGTGTGCCTTTCCAAATCAAGTCCTATCAGTTTAATTATAACAAAAAGTAAAGAGAGGACATGCGGTGCTCACAGGGTTAAACCTGGTGGTCTAATTGTGTGTATAAGCTGTATTTATGCACTCACCTGGCCGGTTTGTGCACCCTTGTGACTCATCCCGTGGGGGCCGTGGGGTACTCGGAGCCGGGCCAGTGAATGTTGCTGGGGATGTCACGGTGGCGTGACCTGGTCCGTGGCCCCGGAGCGGTGAATTAAAAAAGGGGCATGGAGACTACTTTTGGAAGTGGTAATGAGGGAAGATTACTTCTCAGGAAATGGTTACTAGGCTTGGGAATGCTTGTTCACGTGACGCCACCTGTGGGTTGCGGTTAGTAATGGCCGCCGCTGCTACTCAGTCCTCTGGGGTTGGTGGTCAGACAGCATAGTTGGAAAGCCCTCCACAGGTAGGGCTGTCCCCAGCAGCAGCAGATGTTACTGGGTGAGTTGGTGCAGATGTTACAGCGCAAGGGTGCAGCAAGAAAGTCACAAATGCAGAGGCAGTCTCAAGATGTTTACTCACAGCTTCTGATGTTCCCGGTTACAGCAGTCATCACTGTTGCAACAAACTATGGAGAGCTGAGTCCTTGGAGGTAGAGAAGGGGATCCAGCTAACTCCCGTGGTGGTCCTAAACCAGTACCCCTTTCAGTTACTGTATTTCAGGTCGACTCTCTTCTTCGCTTGCTTCACCCTCCTGCCCTGCGCCTCAAACACAGTGCCCCGGGCCAGTGGCCACAGGCCTTCATAGAGGTATTTCAGCGCCAGTCCCTTAACCCTACATGGCCACCTTTTTGCCGGATGTGTGTGGTTTTGGCTGCGGCACTTGGAGATATCGCAGCCTCCGGGTTGCTAGATGAGCCTGGTTGTTCTCCACTAGTCTAGGGCCTGGTCCCTCTACACTGCGGCCTGGTCCCTCCACACGGTCACATTCAAAGTGGATGCAGGAGCCCCCGGGTGGACTGCTCACTACCTGGTCTCCTGGGACCCCTTACGTCTTCTGGAGCACCTTCTCTTTTTCTCTCAGCTCCCCTGTCCGGTCTTGCCTCTCTTCAGTCTTAGGACGAGCTCCCACTGGTTCCAGTCCTCAGAACATCTCTTTCTAGATATTGTCCCTCTCTAACAGACACTCTGGCTCTCACGGACTCCTTCAGCTCTTGCCAGCAACCCACCAACTGTCTTCTAGATGTTTCTCTTGCCCTTTTATATGGCCTGTTACGTGTCCTGCATCACTAATTTGTGTCCTCTCTGACTTCACTCCTTCCTGGGTGCTCTCCTAAACTCTGCTCTCCACCCATCCCTTCTACTTTGGTTCCTCTTCTCCAGATAAGATCAGGGATTGTGCTTTCCCTTAGGAGCAATCTCGCCCTAACCCTGACCTGGATGGTGTAGTGTTGACCTCGGTGTCTTAAATGCATCAAGGGTTTCTGCACTGTGATGCATTTAAAATGGATCTGCATCCTTGGCGAGGTCACAGATCTGGCTGAAGCAGGCACTGTGGTTGGCGGGCCCTATACTCCCAAGACCGATCGCGGCCACAATCTCTGCAACTGCAGTTATTATGCCCCTCTATCGGAAATGTTTATTTATGTATTTATTTATTTATTTTCAATCACTATCACAAGTCTAGAAAGCTTTAAGGAGTGGCAGCAATATTTTTATCATTATCAATCTAAGTGAACTGCATAGCTCTGCTAACTTTAAATCTGCTCCAGCTCTTCGGGAATTCTTCATATGAGAAAGCTTTTTTTAGTTCTTCTTAAGTTATATATAATAGTCTGGAGACATTGACATCTGGATGATTTACACAGTATTGAAGAAATAAAGCACAACATAATAACAGAACACAATTCTGCCCTCTAGGGTCATGTAATACAGAATATTTTTTTTCCAAATAGCAAAACACATAAAGGGGTTATTTCAGTAACTGGGTCGATCAGTAAAACAAGTAACAGACTATGTATTTAATTGAAAGACATTTTGCAGAAAGAGAAACATGTTTGTCCAGGAATTCGGCTGCACATCCTGGGGCCATTGGTGAGGTCTTTGCATATTAATATGCTGTGGAAATCTGATAGCAATCAATGAAGAATGTTGGGTTGAATAGATAGGCAACGTTAAAATGTAAAAAGCCTGCCAGCCCTTAAACGTTTCTTTTAGGACACCATTATAGATGTGTAGATTAATCCACTAGATTTCAAATTGAATTTCCTAACACTTTTTGGTCTGAATGAATTCCATCAATGGGAGGTCCAATTCTTGAGGAATGAAAATAAGTGTGCAGTGCCGTTTCTCACAATGCTGAAGGTAGTGGGCAAATGATGTCAAGTACAGCCATCCGGGCTTCCCAAGAATGCCTTGCAACTATCACATCACATGGTCTATTAAAGACACTGTAAAAGACAGTGCCTGGCCAATCAGAGCAATTTTAGGCTCTGACAGCCTAGGAATAGGAGGTCAGAGCACACAGCACATTACATAATGTAGCATCCTGTGCTGCAGGACCAACCTCTTTTGGACTGAGAGGTCTGTGCCTGACACACAGCCCAGGGTGCTCCATTTGCTGACCCCCTACTGCGGGGCTGGTCTCCAATGAGCAGAGAGACCAGTGCCAATAACTCGGTCCCATGCAGTCTGCTCATACCCCTGTGCTGTCCCCTGGCCACTTTACTTACCCTGCTGGTGGTCCCGTGCCGTCCTTCTATGCTGCTTCCACCTCCTTCTGCTACCGGGCAGCCTCGGACTGCTCTGCCGGGTAACCGGGCAAAACTCAGGGGAGGCCCTCAGGTGTAGAGGCCCCGCCCACCTAGCCCCGCCTCTCACTACCCCCTGCTGAACAGAGCGGCCGAGCAAGTCGAGCGGGTCCCATTCTCCTGAGCTAGCGCTACTACTGTGGCGTTCTGAGCCAGGGGACAGGGTAACAGATGTCCCCCAGGCTGGTGCTTCTGTTCCTTCTCTGGGACAGGGAACTCTGCTCCAGGCGCTTGGATCTAGATCCCTGTGCTGCTGCTGCACAGTCAGGGATCCCCTCTGGGCCCTGTGTGTGACTCACCTCCCCCTCCCCTGTGACGTCTCCTTCTTGTTCCTGCTCCTCGGAAGCCTCAGTGATGACGCTGGGAATCATGGTGGCTGCAGCCAGCCCAGCAAGAGCAGATGGAGAAGTGGCGAGCAGACGGCTCTCTCTGCAGGGACACAGACCCCCACACTCCTGTCTGTGAGTAACCTTGTCTTGTGAATTGATATAGAGATGTCCTGGGGGGGGTTGAAGGGCCTGCACTGTGGTGAGGGGCTGCTCTCACTGAACAGCTCCTTATCAGCTTTTATTACCACTGTACCTGTTAACCCCTTCATTGCCTCCTTAGACTGTGCCCACTAGTGCATTTGCTGCACATTTTCACAGTGTATATGAAAACAAGAACAGCAAACGCACATAGTATACAGGCAGCCAGCAGCATCAGTGTGACTTCGCTTGTGCTGACGTCTGCGCTTTTTTGCACAGTGTAATAGCTGTGGATTATTACATTGATATATAAACATCTGCAACATCTCAATTAATTACACGTCATGCCTTGTGTACTGCCCAGCACTTACAGGTGGATTTTGGCCACATCACACATCATGTGGGTAGGGGTCATGCATGACGTGACTGAAACCCGGAAGTGCCAGACAGTACACGGTGTACTACAGTGCGGACGCTCAATGATGGATAGATGCAGAACTTTCTGCAAAAAAAAACAGCTATCTGTACCAAAAAGGCAACACTTTTGGTATGTAGCAGCTAATAAAAGCGAATGCAGCATATTCAGTATCAAATCTTAGGCCAGTTTCACACTTGCGTTTTGGATGCAGCTTATGTGAACGCAGCCAAACGCATGTGTACCACATCCCTATGTTTAATATGGGGACGCATGGTACCTGCGTTGCGTATGGATGCGCATATTTTCAGCGTCCTCCGAACTCACCATGTTGCGCTTTTTGTGCGTCTTGGATGCTTGCTTTCTATGCAAGCGTCCTGAAGCACACAAATAATGCATGGAGGTAAATGGAGCCGCACTGCCATCCGCATGTCAGTGCAGCCAAACGCAGCGGATTCTTCTTACTTGTTCTTCTTTCTTCTTCTTCTTCTCGGCTGCCGCCGCTGATCTCTTGTTTTTCAACGCCGCTAATCTCTAGCAGCAGCAGCCGGGAGGAGGAGATCAGCGGCATTGGCCGGGAGGAGATCTCTTCTTCGCTGCCGCCGCTGATCTCCGCCTTCCGGGTGCCAAGACCGCTGATTGGGTGGCCGGACACATTTAGAATGACATGCTATGTGAACACATGCGGACAATCACCGCTGCGGTCATATCAGAATGGCTGCATTCGCACTGCGTTTGTGTCCACATTGCAGACAACGTTTTCCTGTGCGCTCAGCTAAAGCGCACTTTCTGGGGCTTTGTGTGTGGCCCGCTGCTAAGGTAAACAGTGAGTTATTATGGACTTCGTTGCCTAGCAGGGCTTCCCATTAACCGCTATGCGCTGTGTCTTAAATTTCTAAGTTTTTAGCGGTAACGTAAAATGTGGGTCACCCTCCAAGTGTGACCCTAGCCTTAAGGCCCTGTTACACAGTACGATGTTCCAGCGGTCCCACCAACGATCCAACATGGCCGGGATCGCTGGGACATCGTTATCTGTTCACTGGGGGGCTGTCACAAAGGCAGACTCACCAGCGATCAGCGAACACGCTGGTATCCAGGGTAAACAGCGGGTAACTAAGCAGAGCGCGGCGCTTAGTTACCTGCTGTTTACCCTGGATACCAGCTCCCAGGGTGTGCTGTGCGGCGCTGGGAGCTCGTTGATCGTTAAAAAAATGGTCCAGGTCATTTACCAACGATGAACAACCTCATCGTTGGTCGATGGTAAATGTCACACACAACGATGTTGTTTCGACATCGCTGTAACGTCACCAAACCAGTGACGTTGCAACGATATCGTTAACGATATTGTTATGTGTAATGGGGCCTTTAGTTCAACGGTACATAGCCTTACAGCTGACTGAGAAAATGAGTATAGGAAGGCCATGAAAGTGTTAACCTTGTATGGTCAGTATAACAGACATGGCAGTGCACAGCAAACTGCGTACGTCCTTGTCTGCTGCACTGTGATGCGGCCATGCCAGTAAACTGAGGCACCGTGCCCACTATTAGGAATTGCAGCGTTTTGGACGCAGCATGTCTTCACTGCGTCCAAAACGCTGCATTGTACCGTACCAGCACATGGGATGGATTTATAGAAATCTCCTATCCACTGTGCTTGTTTTCTGCACAACATCAGGCTATGTTCACACAGTGTATTGCTGCATTTTGTGAGGATCCGTTTTTGGTGCAAAACTGCACCAAGAATGGATCCTCACACAGCGCAGCCTTCTGCATGTGAATGCTGCAGCACTATTCACCTGCGCTTACTCACCTCTCTGCGCTCCTTCGGTGACCGCCGGTGATCTGTTCTCATACCAGGAGGCCGCAGCGAGTGCTGCCTCTAGGACCCTGCAGCCTCCCATGTGACCAGGTGACATTGATTAGTTGCATAATGCTGTCCTGCGCCACCAGTCTATGGATCTCTATGGCAACCGGACACTTACCGCAGCCGCCGGCTCCACAGAGATCTGCGCTTTTGCCGAGCACACAGGAAGATGCTGCAAACAGCGTTTCCTGTGCGCCCTGCAAAAGCACATATCCCGGTGGCTGCGGTAAGTGTCCGGTTGCCATAGCGATCAATAGACAGGCGGCGCATAGGCTACTCCGGCCAGAAACTAGGTTTCTGCTGGATCCTGCAGGCTAGGGGCCTCCTCTTGTGTGTGTGGCCTCCTCCTCTTCAGCGCCTGTGCCTCAGCGTGTCAATTCATGCAGGCGCACACCAAGGACTTGGTAGGAGCAGGTCCCGGCTGCTGTAACAAAACCAGGAGTGGATAAAAAAATACAGAAAAAATACCTGTGATTGTTCCACTACTGGTTTTGTCTTTCAAATACTGAAGTAAAAATCTCACCAAATATCACTTATCCTTAGGCCATGTGCACACATTGAATTAGGCCAGGGTCACATATGCGTTTTTTTTTTTTTAAATCCTGATCCGGTTTTGAGCTTTCAAAAAGCTCAAAACCGGACCAGGAAACGCTCCCCATAGGAGCCAATGCAAAACACCGGATGGCTTCACAAGCCATCCGGTGGCTGTATTCGGCACTGCTGCCTGCGTTAAAAATCATGCAGGCAGCAGTTTTCGCAGCGGTTCTCTGAACCGCTGTGCAGTAACCGGATGGCTCAGGATGTGTAATCCTGAGCCATCCGGCAACTGCATAGTTTGCAGATCCCGGCTATTGCCGGGATCAGCAAACTGTCCTATGACTATTAAATAGTTAAATTAACTAACTAAAGTAATTTTTCAGGTCTATAGGGGGGCTTAGACCCCCTATAGACCGGCCGCCCACTCCGGTGGGCTTCTACTACAATTCCCCACTATGGCACGGGCTCCTCGGAGCTCCGTGCAAGTTCCCCTACCTCCCGCCCCCCGTATCTGTACAGAGGGGTGCCTGCATTATCCCTAAATGTGGCATCCACAGATTACAGTAATAAATTGCTATAGTTACGGCATTATTGTAGTTCTTCACGATCCCTCTATGGGCGGGGCTTTGTTCTTCTGCCGCCGCCCATGGAATGATGATGGCCGCCTCCTCTGGCCTTCTCCCTGTCTTTTCAGGGCGGCCGTGTCATGAAAGGGGCGGGGCTATGGAATGACGCGCACGTAGCCCCGCCCCTTTCATGACGCGGCCGCCCTGAAAAGACAGGGAGAAGGCCAGAGGAGGCGGCCATCATCATTCCATGGGCGGCGGCAGAAGAACAAAGCCCCGCCCATAGAGGGATCGTGAAGAACTACAATAATGCCGTAACTATAGCAATTTATTACTGTAATCTGTGGATGCCACATTTAGGGATAATGCAGGCACCCCTCTGTACAGATACGGGGGGCGGGAGGTAGGGGAACTTGCACGGAGCTCCGAGGAGCCCGTGCCATAGTGGGGAATTGTAGTAGAAGCCCACCGGAGTGGGTGGCCGGTCTATAGGGGGGTCTAAGCCCCCCCTATAGACCTGAAACATTACTTTAGTTAGTTAATTTAACTATTTAATAGTCATAGGACGGTTTGCTGATCCCGACAATAGGTGGGATCTGCAAACTATGCAGTTGCCGGATGGCTCAGGATTACACATCCTGAGCCATCCGGTTACTGCAGTGCGGTATTATGCACACATTTTTGTCAAAAAATGTGTGTGCCCGCCATTGCGTTCACCGCATCTGGATCCGGATGCGGTGAATGCAATTCTTGTTTTAAATGTGACCCTAGCCTAAGTCATTTATTGGTAGGGGTCCGACTGCTAAATCTGCAACTTTTATCCCCATTACATGTCCAAAAAAATAGAAAAAAAGACCCAACACAGAATCCGAGATCTAGATCCTTAAAAATTCATTTTATTAGAAAAAAACATTAAAACCCATACATTAAAATCATCATCCTTAAAGATGTTCCTTAGGCTATGGTCTGACTAGTGTCAGCCCTCAGCCAGCCGGATCCGTGAAAAACTTAGAATTTGCCAGGCTGAGTGCATAGCGTTAACAGCATGTAACGCGGTGCGCCGCCTGTATATACATCTCTATGGCAACCTGAATGATCGCGCAGCCGCCGACTCCACTTAAAAGTCCCGGATATGCGCTTTTGGAGAGCGCACAGGAAAACGCTGCAAACCGTGTTTCCTGTGCGCTCTGCAAAAACATATTTCCAGGGATTGTTTATGGAGCCGGTGGCTGAGGTAAACATCCATTTGCCATAGGGATACAAAGGCAGGCGGTGCATAGCGTTACCTGCTGGTAACGCTATGCGCTAAGCCTGCCAGATTCTAAGTTTAAAACGGATCCAGCAGGCTGAGGGCAAGACGCAGGTCTGACCCTAGCCTTAGTCATAGGTTTGTTTTCTACCCATTAAGGTACCGTTACACGGTACGACGTTGGAACGATGTCTGCAACGATCTCGTGGGCGCGCGGACGTTTCCGACATCGTTTTGACATCATTGGTTAGTTGTCACACGACGTGATATTGTGGACAACTCACCAAAGATGTTGTGAGTAGGGATCGTTCGCAAACCCCGTGAACGATCAATGCTCATTGCTGTGAATGGGCGAAGTTTGTCCATGACATCGTTATCTTGGTGTCACACACAACGATCTACCAGGTTGGTGAATCGTTGATCATCAGGTTTGGTAACATATTCTCAAACCTGTGATGAACGATCCACCAACTTATCATTGTTGGATCGCGGTGTTACACGTGATGACATCGTAACGATATCGCTGGTACACCTCCACACCTATGACATATCAGCGACATCATAAACGATGTTGGCCCGTGTAACGGGGCCTTATCACTGGAGCTGATGTACAACTCAACCACTGATCTGCTCATGCCCTCAGTGAATGTGAGCGCTGGGTTTGGCTTTTTCTGGATGCCCCAATGATGATGAATGGAGTCGCGGTCACATCATTACAGGCTGCTGCATTTTATAATGAGGACAAAAGCGCCACATTTCACACAGTTCAGTTTCCACTTGGCGGATTCCATCATTAAATAAGTGATCACCTACCAAACCTGCGGATCACTGATAACTTGTTTTCATTAAAGAATCCCTTTAATGCAAACTACAGTGACACTTATAGTGAGCGCACAGCAGAAGTGCAGGAGCCGCCAATATAATGGGTATAACGGCTAACAGGTATTTGTATATAGCTGAAGGGTGGGCCCCTGGAATCAATTTCCCTGGTGGGCCCCAGACACCCCAGTCCGACCCTGCTCCCGGGGATTGTGCCCTTTCTGAAGAGACTCCGGGAGTGTGCTTAAGAGGCATGCACTGACCACACCTGATTCTAATTTTACCCCCAGCCTATCGCTTTAAGGCTACATCTATATAAGTCACCCTCCCCTTATTGGTGAGGCCTTAGCAACATCACGTGTAACTAGTTGTGTTGCTTTCCCTAAGGTCCCTGTCCCATTCCCTGCCTATGCACTTGTCCTTGATAATACCTTCTTACCTATAATCTTTGTCTCACCTAGAGCCTGCTAGAGTCTGTGTGACTGTTAATTGATTAATCTGTGATATAGTGCAGTAACCAACTTAATAACAATATTTTATTTTTCTCAAATATGTAAACAAAGAAAACAGTATTATATCCCTAGGTCCTAATTGCGTTAGTAAAGAAAAATCCTGCAACCAAAGCTTGTGTCACAAAAATGTGTCCTTCCTGTATTTTTTAAGACAAAATAAAAATCTCCACAATAAAAATGAAACACAATTGTATACCTCACAAAGTATGCATGTTGCATAAAAACTATATATGTACTGTATATATTTTTTGCACACTTCCATATAATCTAATATTTAACATGTACACCCCACCAATAAGACAGGTATCTGCCCCCAAAAGCCATCAGTTTTGGACTGTTTTTACACTGTAAATTCTGATACTGCAAGATGTTATCAAATGCGGTGTTGATTAACATCAATTATCTATTTTCTCCTTTCCTTGTAGGTTGAGGTCACTTGGACATTTCTACTATATACCGTATTTTTCCTTTTATAAGACGCACTTTTTTTCCTCCAAGTTTTGGAGGAAAGTGGGGGTGCGTCTTATAAAAGGAACATAACATTCTATAATCAGTTGCTTGGGAGAGGGGGGGGACAGCAGTGAAGTGGGGACAGAAGTGACAGGGAATGGTCCCTGCTGAAGAATCCAGGCGGCAGGAGCACCACGTGTCCCCGGCTCATTATCTACTTAAATATTCACTTCACTTGCTCCCAGTCCCCACCCACCTCTCTGCACTGAAGACAGCGAGGAGAGGTGAGAGCACGGGGAGCAGGAGAAGCTGCTTAGCCAGCACACATGGTCTCTCCTGCAGCTGCTGGGAACATTGTGTGCTGCAGATAGTGAGAACGGAGGAGCTGGGTGCAGCTGTGGCAAGTGAATGAGCACTGAGCTTTGTGCTGATTCACTGTCATGTCAAGACAGAGGCAGAGCAGGGAGATCGGTACCTTGTCACAGTGTGGTGCCTCACTCCCTCTGTAATGTGTCCTGCTGAGCCCTGCACAGTGCAGAAAAGCAGGAAGCTCGGTCTGCAGTTCAGGAGCTTCAGTGTATGGAGAGCAGGGCTGTAGGCAGCATAACAGCAGTGTACAGCTCCCCTGGCCCTGAGGCATCTACAGGTCAAGCTCTGTGGTGACTTGTAATTAGGAGACAGGGCTGGATCATGGTATTTCAGCAGTGTACAGCCCCCCTCCCTGGCCCTCCCTCTTACAGTACATCACATCAGATCTTTATATACAGACTGGCCACTTCCTTCATTTCAGCAGGGTGATGGCAAAGCAGGACACATTAAAGGCTGCCTTCAGATTTGCAGATGCCTCCGCAGTGTTTTGCAGAGGCATCTGCAAGCATCTGCATGCAGACGGCAGCCCCTATCTTTATAATGGAGCGCACGGTGTCTGCAGATGCTTGCAGACCGCCGTGCGCTCCCATTGCCCGCCATGAGTGATCTGTGCGCAGGCGGATGCCTGCGCACAAATCACACTCGCCCGCACCAGGGACGCAACATGTCGCGTCCCTGGTGCGGACGAGACTGTGTGATTTGTGCGCAGGCATCCGCCTGCGCACAGATCACTCATGGCTTTCAATGGGAGCGCACGGCGGTCTGCAAGCATCTGCAGACACCGTGCGCTCCATTATAAAGATAGGGGCTGCCGTCTGCATGCAAATGCCTCAGCAAAATGCTGCGGAGGCATCTGCAAATCTGAAGGCAGCCAAAGTGAGTGCACATGTATATGCAACATAACCACTAATAAAGTAAAGTTAACACTACCAATACTGTGCTTAACTAGAACTCCAAGCATGCTATAGGATCTACAGTACATGGTGGGAGTGATAGTTCTTAAAGGGATTGCTACTACATGAACAAATCCCATCTCATTCATCTTGTTGGCCCTTGTAAAAATAAGGGCCACGTCACGCACACAGATAATTGTGCAGATATTGTTCGCAGATCTCTGGTTGCAGTGAAATCATGGACACATGGTTCCATTTTATGGCCGTGTACAAATAGAACAATGTGTCCATGATTTCACTGCAACCAGAGATCTGTGAACAATATCTGCACAATTATCTGTGTGTGTGACATGGCCCTAATAAAGACCATACTAAGGGTGTGTGCTCACGGTCGGGAGGAGCTGTGTGTTGGACGCGGCTCCTCCGGACATGAGTGAAGCCGCATGTGGAGGCAGGGAGACCGCAGCCGCCCTGTACTCACCATGTGCAGCGGGTGCGGGCGGCTTCTACCTGCAGTCCCCCAATGGCAGCCGCTTCCAACTCCACAGCATGAAATGAACATGCTGAGAAGGAGCGGACTGCCGGCAACCCACACCGCAGCTGTCAGAATGCTGCAGTCGGATGAAGCATAGTGAGTATGGGATTTCTACAAATCCCATCCACTATGCTTCTACTGTACTACGCAGCATTTTGGACACAGCAGCAAGACGCTGCATCCAAAAGGCTGCTTATACTGATCGTGTGCACGCACCCATACCCCTGATGCTGCAGCAGTTCCAACGTTGTCAGAAGTTGCATAGTCATGTCCCATGTGACATTGATATGAGACTCAGCCCTCTGACCAGTCAGTGCTGGCGTCTGTCTCCCCGCCAACAGACACTGGAGCAGAAGTCATTGGTGTTGCTCACATGCTGCACCTGCATCCCGAAGGAAACAGACTCCAACACTGACTGGTCGCAGGGCCTGAGTGTCATATCAAAGTTATTTTCTGCTACAAGTATTTTTTTCCCTATTTTCCACCTCTAAAATCTGGGTGCGTCTTATAATCCGGTGCGTCTTATAAAGCGAAAAATACGGTAATTGTCTACTTCTGTCTGTTTGTCTGTAACCAAATCCTGCGTTGCTGATTGGTCAGGTCAACCGCTCACGACCAATTAGCAACAGGGACAGTCCGCCCGCAAATTGGCGCGGGATTTCAACCACGCTTCGCTGATTGGTTGCGCCTGGCCGGTTGCCAGCAATCACCGTTATTGGCGCAGGATTTAAACCCAGCTTCGCTTTGCATTATTCTTAAATCTTCATAAATAAACTACATACATACTCTAGAATACCTGATGCAATAGAATCGGGCCACCATCTAGTGCTTTAATAAGCTCAAAAGAGTTTTGGTACAGTCTTAGAATAATTCTACTTCCACTGGTTCCATCTCTGGTTGATTGATCACATGACTAGGTAACTATGTTTAACTAGAGCTAGGATCTAGAGCAGGGGTGGGGAACTCCAGGCCTCAAGGACCACTAGCAGGTCATGTTTCAGGATTTCCTTAGTATTGCACAGGTTATAATATAATCACATGCACTGGTGATGATTCCAACCCCTGTGCAAGGCTAAGGAAATCCTGAAAACATGACATGTTGGCGGCCCTTTAGGCCTGGAGTTTGCCACCCCAGATCTAGAGCTAGGTTATAACTTTTGGACTGTTCTACCATATAAAGTGGGCTGGTATGGTATTTTTATTTTTTATTCAGACAGTAAATGGCAATATTGCTAAATAAAAGCAACTGCTATTGTTTAAAAAGTTTAAACTATTACGGTATGTACTATTTGTCATGAAAATAAACACAAAAAGAATGATAATAATCTCAAAAATACAAAATGTTATAGCTGTTAAACCAGTACATCCACGAAACATTGTGCCATTAGTCAAGATGCTCATTAGAGAAAAGGTTAAAACTTAAAGGTAACCAACCACCTCAGATCACCCTAATACACAGTTAGTACATGTCCCTGCACCCTAAGGATACCTTTCCAGCACTGTTTTTGTGTAAAATCTTGCATTAGTATAACTGATATAAAGAGTTTATAAACTTACTAGCCTGGAGACATCTGGGCGTATCCCTCCTTCTGTTATACTTCAGGGCTGTGCATTCATTGCATGGCTGCACTCCCCCTCCCTCTGTGCAGAGGAGATAACGATCACGCCCATCAGGGCAGGGCAGCAGGCACGGAGGGAGGGGGAGCACAGACATGCAATGCACAGCCCTGAAGTATAACAGAAGGAGGGATACGCCCAGATGTCTCCAGGCTAGTAAGTTTATAAACTCTTTATATCAGTTATGCTAATGCAAGATTTTACACAAAAACAGTGCTGGAAAGGAATCCTTAGGGTGCAGGGACATGTACTAACTGTGTGTTAGGGTGATCTGAGGTGGTTGGTTCCCTTTAAGTATTATTCAGCTGCAATAAGGTCCTGATACAGTAAGATATACAAAAATAAAGATATGGTAATATTTACAGTGTAAGTTATTGAAGGGGTTGTCCTGGCTTAGGGCAAAAGTCTATAATCTCTCTGTGCCTTCAGTCTGCTGAATTGTGATAAAGTGCAGTGATCATGCTGTCACGATTTCCTGGTATTCCTGGTGCAAGCGGGTGGTCACATGACTAAAGTTTGTAATTTGCACACTTGTGGTCACATTCCAACCAGACTCATTCAGCTTCTTTTAATAGAATTGAATTTAGAGAAGCCAGAAAAGACTAGTGGGCACATGATTGCAAATATGAAAATCCCATACATACGTTCACATGACTGGCCGCTTTCACCTGGAAGACCAGGGACTATCATGATGTGACTATCTGAAACCAAATAGAGCAACTTCATACATTTGTCCCAGGCTTGGACAACCTTCTTACCTACAGACATTGCCTGTCTGGCTATGGTGGTCTGGCAATTATTATCTGCAATCATAAGCAACAAGCAAAGGTAATGATTGCGCTATTCAACACTGCTCCAGTGAAACACAATCACGGGTTATGAGTATTAGGCTCCATTCACACTGTGCAATTTTGGTGTTTTTGCAGTCAAAAACGGGAGTGGAACAATCAGTGGAAAAGAATAATAGAAACATGGGCACCACTTCCCTATTTATCACCCACTCTTGGTTTTGGCCACAAAAATTGATGAGCGAAAACAGACCAAAAAAGAACAGTGTACATGTAGCCCTAGAGTCCTAGTGACCATTTTGAAAATGGTAAGATTTTTAACTATCGCACTATGGTGATATAATAAAACACTGGAAAATGTAAAAAAATATATATATGTAACACAAAAGCCTGATGTAAGCAATAGATTATTATTATTTATTTATATAGCACCATTAATTCCATGGTGCTGTACATGAGAAGGGGTTACATACAAAATTATAGATCTGGTTTAAAGTAAACAAATTAACAATGATAGACTGATACAGAGGGGAGAGGACTCTGCCCTTGCGGGCTTACATTCTACGGGGCAATGGGGAGGAAACAGTAGGTCCGGGTTGCAGCAGATCTGGTGGTGGAGAGGTGGTAGCTCCGGTGGCGGTGGGGCAGCAGTTCCGGAGGCGGTGGGGCGGCGGCTCGGTCATTGCAGGCTGTAAGCTTTCCTGAAGAGATAGGTTTTCAAGTTCTGTCTGAATAATCCGAGTGTGGTGGATAATCTGACATGTTGGGGAGCAGAATTCCAGAGGATGGGGGATATTCTGGAGAAATCTTGAAGGTGGTTATGTGAGGAACAAATAAGTGTGGAGGAAAGGAGGAGGTCTTGGGAGGATCGAAGGTTATGTGAGGGAAGATAGTGTGAGTTTAGTTCAGAGATATAGGGAGGAGACAGTTTATGGATGGCTTTGTAGGTCAGTGTTAGTAGCTTGAACTGGATTCATTGGGGAATTGGGAGCCAGTGGAGGGATTTGCAGAGGGAGAGAACAGGGGAGTAGCGAGGAGAGAGGTGGATTAGTCGGGCAGCAGAGTTGAGGACAGGCTGTAGAGGTGCAAGAGTGTTAGCAGGGAGGCCGCAGAGGAGAATGTTGCAGTAGTCAAGGCGGGAGATGATGAGGGCATGTACAAGAATTTTAGTAGATTGAAGGCTGAGGAAAGGACGGATTCTGGAAATATTCTTGAGCTGGAGGTGACAGGAGGTGGCAAGAGTTTCAATGTGGGGTTTGAAGGATAGGGCAGAGTCAAGAGTTACTCCAAGGCAGCGTATTTGAGGGGTGGGAGAGAGCATGATGCCATTTACCATAATCGATAGATCAGGTGGTGAAGATGAAAGATGGGATGGAGGAAACATGATGAGTTCGGTTTTGTCTATGGTGAGTTTTAGGTAGCGAGAGGAGAAGAAGGAGGATATGGCTGACAGACACTTCGGGATTCTGGACAGCAAAGAGTTGACATCTGGGCCAGAGAGGTAGATTTGAGTGTCGTCAGCATACAGGTGATACTGGAAGCCATGGGACTGTATGAGTTGTCCTAAGCCAAGGGTATAGATGGAGAAAAGTAGAGGCCCCAGGACAGAGCCTTGTGGGACTCCAACAGAGAGAGGGCAGGATGAGGAGGAAGTGTGAGAGTGGGAAACGCAAAATGTGCGGTTGGCAAGGTATGAGGCAACCCAGGACAGGGCAAGGTCTTTGATGCCAAGAGAAGAAAGAATCAGAAGTAGGAGGGAGTGGTCGACTGTGTCAAAGGCAGAGGCCAGGTCGAGGAGGAGGAGAATGGAGAATTGTCTGTTAGCTTTGGCTGTGAGTAAGTCGTTGGTAATTTTGGTTAGGGCAGTTTCGGTGTAGTGGTGGGGCCGGAAACCAGATTGTAGATTGTCGAGGAGAGAGTTAGATGAGAGGTGGGAGGAGAGTTGAGCATGGACGTGTTGCTCAAGGAGTTTGGAAGCAAACTGGAGCAGCGATATGGGGCGGTAGCTCGTCTTAGCAGTCGGGTCATTTGGCTTTTTGAGGATGGGCATGGGGTGGCATGTTTGAAAGCCGAGGGGAAGGTCCCAGAAGATAGTGATAGATTGAAGAGGTGGGTTAGGGCTGGGATGAGCATGTTAGTGAGGTTGAAGTGGAGGTGGGAAGGGATGGGGTCAAGTGCACAGGTGGTGAGGTGTGATAGATCGTTCTCTGATAATAGCTTCTCTTTAAGGCATAACCATCATTTTAATTTTTGGTTCATAATTGATGGTACACATGAAAATAAGTAACTTTGTAAGACAAATTTTCTTTTCTCTACCAGAATTGATCAGTCATTATCAAAATAATACATTTTGAGGTTACATCTGTATTCAGTGAAGACTTTCCCAATACTGACATAGGAGAGGGCAGTTGTTACTGATGAGATTCCATGATGATGGGAGGAGGGAGGAGCTAAAGACAGAGGGAGGAGCTATAGACAGAGCTCCACCCCTTCCTCACTCTTCTATCTGCATAGGATCTCATCAGTAACAACTGCCATGTTCTATCTCAGAAAAAAACGCATCAGAGGTTTTCCTGCAACTGTGAACATAACCTAAATTGGCAAGTTTCTGTTTAATATTATTAACTTGATTTGATATAAATTTGATAATTCTCAAACTATGGTAACATTCATATTTTTTACAAGTGATTGTCTATTACTTAGAAAACCATGGCCTATTCTTATCAGAGGTCCTTCATATCAGAATGGAGGAGTCTGCCATTGATGAGCTGTTTATAGATCCTGCTGCCTGAATTTAGCTATACATTTTTGGCACTTTACACTGTGTACATCCAACCAGCAGCTGATTGATGCTTGTGCTGGGTCTCAGACATTCATCTAATATTGATGACCTATGCAATGAGTAGACCATCAAATTCCTTGACAGCCCCTTTCAATGCATGTTTTAAGTTAAAATTGAAAATTGAAAGTAGCAGACACCATAAAATTATGTGCTAGATTACCGTACATTCAGCTCATGATTAGACTACATTCATACACCTAGTAATACCGAATACCAAGGCTCTGATGTACAAGAATGTATAAAAGATTTTCAAAGTATTACTTTCATCTCAGTTTAGCAAGCCCTTTAAACTATTTGCACAGTCATGAGCTCTATATAAACCCGCTCTATCACTGATTAGCAGCTTTTTACTTATGCACAGTGTACAGAGATAGCTGCCAATCGGTGGTGTGGGTGGGGTTATATAGAGCTCAGCATTCAGAGAAAAAGTACCGTAAATTTGAAGCAGATAAACAGTTTTTAATTAAAACTGAAGAGTCAAGTAAATTAACTGATGGAGCCAGGGTCTCAACATTTATATTTACATACATCATAAATATTAACTGGGTCTCATAATCTAAAATACCTATCAATAAGTACCCAGAGAAAACCCACACAAAACACAGGGAGAAAATACAAACGCTTTCCAAAATTTGTCCTTGGTGGGATTTGAACCCAGGACTCCAGCAATACAAGAAACTGTGATAGCCACTGATCCTTCATGTTGTCAGATGGAGCAGCTATAATTGAGTGACAGATTCCCTTTAAGAGCATATGGACAGGAACCTCTCTCCATTAATAAATGAAATAGTTGACTCACTTGAAGTCTTCAGATCCAAACCAGTAGACAAATTTCTGATAACCAAGCAAATTCTGTAAGGGCACAGGGACAAGTGATCACATTACCAACCTGACATGAATCACGGAAAAGATGGGTTGTACCAGAAGCTGTAACTAAGCTTCATTGTTTAAACCATAGATTTTGACTTTGTTGAGCATGATGAACACTGAAAAGAGCAGAGTTTGTTTGGAGGGTCAACTCACCTGTTAAATTTAATCAGGTCACTCTACAATAATCAAGAAGTTACAGTACAAACTAGGTATCGAGATACGAAATGGTTTAAGATCACAAAGGCACAAGACAAGGATGCATCCACTTTCCTTTTCTTTTCTATGCAGAAGTAAATATGAGGATGCTGTACTTGGATAATTTGTGGATAATGTGAGTTCTGGGGTAAAAATAGGCAGAAGAACCATTCGCAATCTGAGTTATGCAGATAATACAACTCTGCTGGCAGAGAGTGTGAGGGATTTGAAGAGGTCGATTAAGTTGAAATAAAGAAGATAAATGAAGGGTCTTTACGTGAACACTGAGAAGACCAATATCATGACTACCCAAATTAGGATAGGTGAGGTTGTAGAAGATAGTTTCATATCACAGGTTATACACTGTGGCAAGAAAGAGCAAAAAAGACAAAGGTAGTAATACTTTATCAGCAAGGACTCTCCCAGGCAAACGTTATAAAGCAGACAGTGGTTTCAGGATATGCTGTTCAACCTCTTTTGAAGAAGCATCAATAAATAGGCAAAATTCAAGACAAAGTGGTAGGCAGAGGAAGCTGGAATGAGCAGATGAAAGGCTCATGAGGCTTAATTACTTTTAAAATGAAAGAAATTCAGTATTGTCATCAGGTCAGAAATGGCAGCAACCAATAGGACTCATCTATATACAGTTGTGGCCAAAAGTATTGACACCCCTGCAGTTCTGTCAGAAATTACTCAGTTTCTTCCTGAAAATGATTGCAATCACAAATTCTTTGGTATTATTATCTTCATTTAATTTGTCTTCAATGAAAAAACACAAAAGAGAATGAAGCAAAAAGCAAAACATTGATCACTTCACACAAAACTCCAAAAATGGGCCAGACAAAAGTATTGGCACCCTCAGCCTAATACTTGGTTGCACAACCTTTAGCCAAAATAACTGCGATCAACCGCTTCCGGTAACCATCAATGAGTTTCTTACAATGCTCTGCTGGAATTTTAGACCATTCTTCTTTGGCAAACTGCTCCAGGTCCCTGATATTTGAAGGGTGTCTTCTCCAAACTGCCATTTTTAGATCTCTCCACAGGTGTTCTATGGGACTCAGGTCTAGACTCATTGCTGGCCACCTTAGAAGTCTCCAGTGCTTTCTCTCAAACCATTTTCTAGTGCTTTTTGAAGTGTGTTTTGGGTCATTGTCCTGCTGGAAGACCTATGACCTCTGAGGAAGACCCAGCTTTCTCACACTGGGCCCTACATTATGCTGCAAAATTTGTTGGTAGTCTTCAGACTTCATAATGCCATGCACACGGTCAAGCAGTCCAGTGCCAGAGGCAGCAAAGCAACCCCAAAACATCAGGGAACCTCCGCCATGTGTGACTGTAGGGACCGTGTTCTTTTCTTTGAATGCCTCTTTTTTTCTTCTGTAAACTCTATGTTGATGCCTTTGCCCAAAAAGTTCTACTTTTGTCTCATCTGACCAGAGAACATTCTTCCAAAATGTTTTAGGCTTTCTCAGGTAAGTTTTGTCAAACTCCAGCCTGGCTTTTTTATGTCTCGGGGTAAGAAGTGGGGTCTTCTTGTGTCTCCTACCATACAGTCCCTTTTCATTCAGACGCCGACGGATAGTACAGGTTGACACTGTTGTACCCTCGGACTGCAGGGCAGCTTGAACTTGCTTGGATGTTAGTCAAGGTTCTTCATCCACCATCCGCATAATCTTGAGTTGAAATCTCTTGTCAATTTTTCTTTTCCGTCCACATCTAGGGAGGTTAGCCACAGTGCCATGGGCTTTAAACGTCTTGACACTGCGCACGATAGACACAGGAACATTCAGGTCTTTGGAGATGGACTTGTAGCTTTGAGATTGCTCATGCTTCCTCACAATTTTGTTTCTCAAGTCCTCAGACAGTTCTTTGGTCTTCTTTCTTTTCTCTATGCTCAATGTGGTACACACAAGGACACAGGACAGAGGTTGAGTCAACTTTAATCCATGTCAACTGGCTGCAAGTGTGATTTAGTTATTGCCAACACCTGTTAGGTGCCACAGGTAAGTTACAGGTGCTGTAAATTACACAAATTAGAGAAGCATCACATGATTTTTCTAACAGTGCCAATACTTTTGTCCACTCCCTTTTTTATGTTTGGTGTGGAATTATATGCAATTTGGCTTTAGGACAATTCTTTTTGTGTTTTTTCATTGAACACAAATTAAGTGAAGATAATAATACCAAAGAATTTGTGATTGCAATCATTTTCAGGAAGAAACTGAGTATTATCTGACAAAATTGCAGGGGTGTCAATACTTTTGGCCACAACTGTAAGTACATTTTCGGGAGGGGGGCGCCGATACTCACGCTCTGACGACGCTTCTGATCAATGCCTAGCAACGCCACCACTGCGTCATGAAGAGCGGGGCGGGAAGATTCAAATCGGCAACCCCGCTCTTCAATCAATGATGCCGCCCAACGGGGCGTAATTAAAGCAGCGGGACAGGGGGAGCACGGCTCTGAACACACTGCTCCTCCATCAGGAACTCCCCCACGTCATGGATTGAGTAAGTTTATAAATTGTTGTATTTAGCTTCTATAAAGCCCTATTAGGTCAGGCAGGGATGGTTAGGGAAGTAGTTAGAGGCTGCAGGGGCAGGTAGTGATAGTTTAGGGGGCATAGATGAGGTGACAGGTTCCCTTTAAGATGTGTTGCTGGAGAAGACGTCTACGAATCCCATCCTAGTGTATCCTCACCCATCCTTTATAGACTGTGAGCCGTCACGGGCAGGTTCCTCTCTCCCTATGTACCTGTCTGTGACTTGTATTTTTCATGAATATTGTACTGGTCTATGATGCTCTTTGCACATGTAAAGCGCCATCGAATAAATGGCGCTATAGCAGTAATAATAATATTAATAATAATCCCATGGACAACTACAATCACCAACAAAGATTTTCTTGCTTATATTAATGTAGAATTGTTCTTGGAAGGCAAAATCATCAGACAGAAAGCAATCTATTTTTGACATGTGATAAAGGCAAATTCACTAGAGAGATAGATGCTACCTGAAATGTTCAGTGGCAAAACCAAACAGAAGATAAAGGGCCCACTCTCTGAATACCATCAAGAACGACTCAGGAATAAACATCAAGCAATGGATAGAAGCCATGGAAAACAAGGAATTCCAGGAAGTAATGGTCAACAGAGGATCCAAGAGTTGAACACAACAAAATGGATAAAATCAGAAGGGACTGAAGACAGAAGACTGGTTCCAACTGTACAGTTAAAAACTCCCATAGCAATGTTCTTCACTGCCGATACGATGCACAAGTCTACTCTTTTCACTCCTACAGCAAATATTAATACTGTGGGTTCGATGTCAGTAATCGTTGGAGCATATGTGGAACCCAGCCTGTGTTTTTCTACGCTTGAGGGTGTCTTTAGTTTAGAATAATACGTAGGATCACTTCACAGCACATCAATGAAATAGTTAAGTCTTTTCAGCATTCCTTTCAGGCTGAGGTCATTTAATGGAAACTGTATGTTAGGAATTTACTGCTAAAGAAGCAATTCTCAGATTTACATCTCCAGCTACAAATGTGCACTGATTTGTATCATGCATTTGCAGACAGGCTTAGAGGGAGGCACTGCTAGGTTTAGTATAAAAGTACAGACTGTAGTTCTAGGACCCCTTAAACAATATAGCCATGTTTTATAATTTTAGCTTTAAAGTAAAATATATCAAATTTTATGCACTCTATAAGCATGCGCTCGTGTAATTTAATATTATAATTCTTCACTAAAACTTAGATGCATTAAATGTGCATTATTTCACAATAGAACTATGGCAAGATTTACTAAGATCCATGACTAATGCCGACTACGGAATAAAATCGAAGATTTATTTGAAAGAAGTTAAAAAGTCAATGGAGGGAACAGGATCAGCTTGGCTTATGCAGAGTTCTCCTTGTGTTTTGTGGGTTTCATCCAGTTTTCCTTAAGCATCCTCTCATTTAACCACTATAAATCAATATAAACCACAGATTATACATAATGAAGGTTACTAAAATATATAATCGAAATAACCACTGAAATAGTAAAAAAGACTATTTTATTATAAGTTCATGTTACATGAAGTTATATGCACAATAATTTTGTAACACAATAGGTAGGAGATTGTGTATCACAGTGCTGAAATATACACACAATGATAAGTAATATAACCGGACAATGATAACCAGCCAATCACTGACATGCTGCCAATCAACGGGTGCCAGCTATGGAGGATGAAGAGGACGCTGCTCGTTGAGGGAACAAGGACAAGTAACAGGAATCTTTCTTTTCTTATTTTCTTTTTATTTCTTGGACAAGATGATGGTGCACATTATTACATTATTACAGGATCAGTGCCATTGTTACAGGATGGAAATAAAAGAAAGAAAAGGGTGCTATTGTGAGGACCGGTGGGGATGGTATAATCAATATTTGCAGGCTCACTAACCTTGACCCTGTATCCTTATGGTAATGGGATATATATTATCATATTAATATAAGATTTTATAAATTTTAGGGTTTATAAAGATTGATTGTGAGATTTTATTCATTATTATAGGCTGACCATTTCCTGTGTTGTCATAATGAAATGTAAACTGTGATTGGACACAGGTCTTATAAAAGGGTTTTTGTTTATACACTCTGTACTGCCTGAAGAAGATAGCTTGCTTTCGAAACACGTCGCGGCTAGGGGAGTGTAAAGCTGTATTAAAGGTGTGTATTTTATTCCTTACCTCTTCGCCTCAGTGCTTCATTCACACTGCTATTTGCTGTTTGTATATTGTTACAGGATGGGTCCTAGGACGGAGCACATTACAGGAATGGGCCAGGATGAGGGACATTATTACAGTATAAGACCAATACAATGGTTAGTAGGTTAGTAGCAGCCGCACACAGAGCTGCCATCCTGCAGCTCTGTGTGCAGCTGCTACTACGGTACACAACGGATTTCTACGGGCCCCTTTTCCAGGCAGCGCTTGCCGTTAACGCTGTTCGGTATTAGCGCTGCCTGGAAACGTGGGTCCAAAACTGAATCTGACCTCAGCCTATATGTTTTATTTTTCCTCAGGCACTTAGTCTGCAAAAATACCGACATATGAATAGCCTCAGAGACTATAATATGCACATGTGCGGTCCATGAAGAACACAGATAGGCTGGGGTCACACTTGAGTCCTGGATCCGCTAAAACCTACCGTTTTTCAAAGTTGAAAATGTTGAAAAACTGATCCATTAACGGATCTATAGGCTCCAATGCAAAAAACACAGTGTCAAAGTGCACTGCTAAAAACGCTATGCATTTTCGCCTTAGCATCAAAAAACACTGCTAGCAGTGTTTTTGGGTACAGTAAAAAAACGCATGTGTTTTTTTTAACATGGGGCCCTATGGGAAACATATAGGTACCATGCGTTAACGCATGCATTAACGGTAGCATTAAAATGAAGAAAAATTTGCAATTTTAAAAAACGGAATCTGTTAAAAAAAACTAAATTACTGCATTCCTAGTGTGACCCCAGTCATAGTACGTGAAAAATGGATGCTTGAGTCCTTACTATTTTAAAGTGCAGTAAGTGCCATGGCCACTTTTTCCCTGATTCTGCCATAAAGAACAAATATTCAATATAGCTATAGTATAACAAAGAACAATCATTCCACTCTAATGCATGTATTGTATAAATGGTGAACATACACTTTACATTCAGACCGCTCTTCTTGAGTACATCACCCTACATTAGCATTAATCCACTACAGTAATCTGATTCTTGACTGACCTATTTTTTAACAGCTTACTAATATGATGTAACATGCTATATAGGACCTGTCCTTTCTATTGTATACATTTTCTCTCAGCCCTTTTATGAGCCACATATAGACTAATGCTAAGAAAATTAATTTTACTTTAGGAAACAAGTCAACAATGTTGAGTTTCAGGATCCTATACGTTACCTCAAAATCTGTTTTCTCTCAAACTTGGTTTCCAGGAATATGTTTGCTAACGTGACTGACCATGAAGCTCTGGTCCCAGTTAGGAATCCACAGTCCATTTTTATGTTGATTTCCTCCAAAGCCAAGAATTATGATTTTCAGAAAATTAAGTTACTAGATGTCCTCAATCATGGTTCCACATACTTTAACATTTTCCTACAGCTTCAAAGTAGTCCCAGGTCAGGAACTACCTGCGTTTATTCAGGAGAAGAATGTAAAGGAGTTTATAACATTTTTACATTTCCTTACATTAGCTCACAGGCTCTTAGTAAAACACATTTTACTGCATAGTATTTTAGAAGATGACAGTAAAAGAACTTATTAAGAAAACAAAAGGGCCAAACATTGCAGAGCTTACTCTTTGGTGTAAAAATGAAATCAGATTTATTGCGGATATATTCTTGCTGTACATCCCATCATTCACATAATAGAGGCTGCTCAATAAACTATAAAATAAATAAACCATAATAATACTACTTTGAAAAGTTTGAAAAAATGTATACGTCATAGGGCTTCATGAGAGCTTACAACTGATAAACTCAACATTACGACCAGTTTAATTTTTGCCTCACATATAACTTTCCAAGAACTAGACACAATATCAAAGTGTTTTTTTTTGGATATGTTCAAGCGTTATGAAATCCATGCATCCAAATATTGGAAACTAAATGAATGATCTGTCTCAGACTTGGGCATCATTTTCAGTGGTGCCCCATATTCCTAAGCAGAAGACTCAACTAAACTCAGTGTCTGAGGTTGGCAGTAATTGGGGACCTGTTAGTAGAATATATTGTTTTCTTCTCTTTACTGAAATAAACATATTTAAGGCCCCTTTCACATCAGCGGTAAACGCTGATCGCGGCAGTTGCAATGAAAAAACAGAAACTGCCGCGATTACCGCATAACGGCCTCACTTGCGGTTCTCTTGCGGCAAGCCCCATACAATGTCTATGGGGCTTGTGGTTAGTGTGTGGCAGCTGCGTCAAGTGCGGTTTCGGCACTTGCGGCAGGTGCCACCGTGAAAAAAACGCGGTATGCCGCGTTTTTTTCGTGGCCGCACCTGCGGCAAGTGCCAAAACCGCACTTGCCACAAGCCTCATAGACATTGTATGGGGCTGGCCGCAAGTGAACCGCAAGTGCAGCCGTTATGCGGTAATCGCGGTAGTTGCGTTTTGTTTTACCGCAACTGCCGCGATCAGCGCAAAACGCTGATATGAAAGGGGCCTAACACAGGTCAGAGAGATGGCTAACTTTGGTCAGGTAGTAACGCATTTGACTACAGAAATGGTTGAGTTTAGTGATGAGCAAGTAGTAAAATATTTGGATTGCTATAACTGAATGCTTTGAATTGTTTCACTACTCGTTACTCGTCCAATGCAAGTCAATGGAGAACTCACCTGGATCCAAAAACTTTAATTTTTTAAAAGTATTCGGTTAGAGCTATCTGGACCCAAATATCTTACAACTCACTCATCACTAATTGAGTTACAATAATTTTTATTGTTTGTGCCTTTCTGTGACACATATAAGCTTGAAAAGTGGCAATTGAAGGAAACATCTGTGAAAGGCTACATTGACACGTTCAGTTTTTGGTCTGTTTTTCACATCAGATTTTGTAGCCAAAACCAGGAGTGGGTGATAAATACAGAAGTGGAGATGTGTTTCTATTATACTTTTCTTCTGATTGTTCCACTCCTGGGTTTGGCTACAAAAACTATGAGCAAAAACAGACTAAAAGCTGAATGTGTCAATGTAGCCTATGAGTTAAAGAGTCTGTCAGCAAAGTAGGACTGTTCAAATCAAGCATAGGTGCTCCATGCATCATGGTGGGGGTCAAACATTTAAATCCACCTTCCCACCTGCATGTTTTCTCTCATACACTTATGTGGCTCTTTAAAGCCAAAGCTATTGTGGCGCCCCACTGGTTGGGACACCACGCAGGGGTACTACACCCAGATAAGAGTGTGTGGTATTCCAGTGACTGGGGAACTGGGATGGTGAATAAAGGACCTTCACAACACTCATTCACACACACCCTAGAGTAGGGGACTGTGGGTGAACCCGCTGTAGGGAGGACCCAGTCCCGTGGGAGGAGTGAGGGGGTCAAAAAGTGTGTGGGTGGAAGGAAAGTGAGTTCAGTTCAGTGTGAGAGGAGAGTCGGAGAGCTCCGTTGTGGAGTGAAGTATGGCAGAGAAGCCGTCGTGGCAGGAGGAAGACCCTAGGAGCAACAGGTGCTGCAGTGCGCTCAAATCTGGATCATGTACGACTACCAACCAGAGGGGTCTGGTCCTGGGTCAGAGGACCGGCTCTGAGCACTGTGTGGAAGCCTAACCCCGAGCCATCAAACCTGAGGCCCTGAACTTCTGTATGAAGTCGCAGCAAAAGACCCGGTGTACACCTCGAAAAGGCATACCGAACTAGGGTCAGGAGGACCTAAAGGGGAGTCCTCCACTGAAGATCCGTGGGAGCGGGCTCGAGGCTCTGCGCGTGGAAGCGCTGCACAGTAGTGGGAGGAAAGAGAGCGCTAGGACGGACCAGAGAGGAATGGCAGGTACACCACCGAGGGTCCTGAGTAAAGTATCCCGGTTCTCCAGTGACTACCCAGGCCAGGAAGGGACCCGAAAGACTGCACCATCTATCTGCTTTCTTGAGAACCTGAAGTAAACCCATTCAGAGTTAAAGACTGTGTCACATACTTTATTTCTCCTGCCTGTAGAGCCGCACCCTTGCTGCAGGTAAAAGACCTATGGCTGTGCCGTGTGGTTAGCCGCCTCCGTAGACTGTCCTGCAATTCCCATACACTACAATTGCCCTGGGGATCCCGCTCCACCTACGGGGAGAGTAACCAACTTGCTGCCCAAACATCATGCTGGAGTTCTGAGCCACAGCAGCGGTAACCATACCGGAACCGTAGGTGGCTTCACAAGCTATTTTTATTGACTCTTTTTAGTGACCACTAGGGCCATGGAACTGGGCACAGGCCTCAGTGACATCCCCCGTGAATCAATGCCCGGGATCGGGTACCCCATAGCCTTGAGGCAGGTCACTATCATTCCAAAAAAAAAAAAAAAAGGGGTGGAGATAGATAAAACAACAGGTAAGAAGGTGCAACACCATGATGCACAGAGCACCTGTACTTGGTTTGGGCAGTTATACTGTGGTGACAGACTCCCTTTAATCTACTATGCTGATCATTCTTGCAGTCATTGTAAAGTTCAATTTCAGATCTACAACCATTTAATAGAAACCCAGTTCAGGTCTAGATAAAGGCATAGAGGAATTGCTGATCATTTTTTTTGGTGATGTTGTATGAAAACCATTAGCCTCTCAGTCAATTTCGATCTTAACCCCTTAAGGACTGAGCCACTTTGGTTAAATCAGATTTTATTGATGTAAAATGTATAACAATGTTTGGCAGTAAAGATTTCACAACTGGGGTTACAATGGAATATACAGTTTGGTCATTTAGCCAACTTAAAATTGACCTCAAAGAATAATTGACCTATTCTCAAAAAGGCACAATAGGTCTAAGAAACAAAAAATAAACAGTATAAGCAAGGCAACTTCTTGAGGGTCTCCACGGGGCGGACACCTAATAATAAATCATAGTCTAAAAAGATTAAGAGATGAATAGACAGAAAAGGGTAAGTATAGCGGGGAATAGAATAGTGGGATAGACAGAGAAGGTAAGGGGGGGTTGTGGGGGGAGGGAATGGGCTTAGACGGCCACTCCCTTATTAGGGAGGGGGAGAGGGATTGGAGGTGGGTGGACTGGAACAACACGCTGTGTTATTTCTCATGGCAAGGATATGTGAGAGGATGTTATGACTACACAGCAGCAGGGGGGGCACCCACACTGTCCTGTGGGAATGTCTAGGAGGCATTTTCATCGGCATCACAGGTCAACCACATCTTCAAGGATTCCGAGTCTCTATAAAAGATCCATAATTGCCATAGGCGGCAATTTTTTCTATGCTATCAGCGTCTGGCGAGCTCTGACTAGCCAATTCTTCTAACCTGCAAATCTGATTCAATTCGGCTACCAGTTCCGATTTAGATAGGCTGGTCACATCTTTCCATTTTCTAGCTATAACCGTCCTGGCAGCAGATAAGACATACCTGGCCAGTCCAGTCTTGTACTTTGATATGGGTATCTCTAACATGCTCAAAAGCGCCACAGGTGCCGTCATGACTAAGTCAAAGGTGGATAACATCTTGATCAGTTCCGCCATCCGTGTCCAGAACGGTCGAACAAGCCGGCATTCCCACCAAATGTGTAGGTATGTGCCAGGAGCCTCCTCGCATCGCCAGCACCTATCAGATACTGACGGGAATATCGTATGAAGTTCTGCTGGGCATCGGTACCACCTGGCCATCACTCTGTAGTTCCTCTCCTGGGTAATCGCCGATGAGGTCGACTTCCTTGTGAATAGATACATTTTCTCCCAATCCGCTTGAGATATCGAGATCTGGAGGTCCCTCTCCCATTTAATTTTAAACTTGGGTTGGTATGGGTCAGTAACATTACGTTCTTTCCTGAACATGGTATATAACACCGAGATTGTATGTGGGACCGCTTCTCTCGTCATGCATAGCTGTTCGAAGGCCGTCAGAGGTCTACTGACCGCCTCCCATCCCAGGGAGCGAATGAAACCAGACATATTGCAGCCATGCCACTGGGGGAATAGGTGTCACCTGAAATAGGGCTGACAAGGTCTTCACCCCTGTATGGGTAATATAGTCATTCACTACCGGGCTGGGATGGCAGGGGACTCCCAGAAAAGAGTCACCACTGGGCTCCCACCCAAAGGAAGGGTTACCAAATACGGGAGTTAGGGGTCCTGACTGCATCATCAGATGGAGGATGGAGTTGTTCTTTTTGAGAAAGGAAAATAATTGAGTCGAAATAAAGGGCAAATGTGTAGATGGGCGTGAGTGGAAGAGCCAGATTGCCGCCAACGGATAATGACCCTCATCTGACATCTCAACATCCACCCATAATTGTCTCCCCTCCCTTCTAAACAAGTCAAGCACACATTTACCTAGAGACGCTAGGTGGTAGATCATCAGGTTGGAGGTGGTAGATCATCAGGTTGGGCAGTTTCACTCCCCCTCCTCCACTCCCCCAGTCAGGAGGCATTGGGAAAGTCGGGGTTGTTTGCGGGTCCATATAAATCGAATAATCATCGTCTTTAGCCTTGAGAAAAAGGAGGCAGGTAGAGTTATTGGGATGGCTTGGAAATGGTAAAGAAGTCGGGGCAGCAGGTCCATTTTGATGGAGTAGATCCTCCCCCACCATGATAAAGCAAGGCCATTCCAGGTTCTCAGCTCTCTCTCCAGTTTGGAAAGTAGAGGCAAGAAGTTGCGTGAGTATAGGTCATTCGGGTCCCTTGTCAGTTTCATCCCCAGGTAGGTGAGGTCATCTCGCCTCCAAGTGAAGGAGAACTGCGATTTTAGTAAGGTCACCACCAGGTCAGGGAGGGAGACGTTGAGCACTTCTGATTTGGAGGCATTCATTTTAAAATTGCTCAAAGAGCCATAGGTAGATAACTCCTCCATAATATTAGGAATAGATATCAGAGGATTCGTTACAAATAACAACAAATCATCTGCAAACAGTGCAAGTTTGTACTCTCTGTGCTTCGTCTCCACTCCCCGAATTGCCGGATTAGATCTGAGGGCCTCGGCCAGGGACTCCATGCAAATGATATATATTAGAGGTGAAAGGGGGCACCCCTGGCGTGTACCGTTTTTAATAGGGAAGGGCTCGGATAAGAATCCGTTGACCTGAACCCTTTCCGTTGGGGCCGTGTACAAGGCTCTAATTCTTTGGAGCATTACCTCATCTAGACCTATGTGCGTGAGGGACTCAAATAGGAAGCCCCAGTGCACCCTGTCGAAGGCCTTTTCGGCATCAATGGACAGGATGCACATGGGGGTCCCCTTCCTCCTCGCTCTATCAATAACAGCGGTAGATCTAATCACATTATCTCGAGCTTCTCTTCCGGGGACGAAACCTACCTGTTCTATATTTATCAGGGAGGGCATATGTGTTTTCAACCTATTCGCTATTAATTCAGAAAACATTTTCACATCTATATTCATTAGCGAAATTGGCCTGTAACTGTCGCATAGCGATGGGTCCTTTCCGGGCTTCAGGAGGACCACGATGTGGGCCATCAGGGCTTGGGGAGGGAAGTTCTCTCCCTTGGATACGCTATTGCACACCTCTAGGAACCGAGGGGCCAGGGCATCCAAAAACTTCTTGTAAAAACCCGAGGAGTACCCATCTGGTCCAGGACACTTTCCCCTTTTGAGTGATTTCATCACTTCTATCACCTCGTCTATCGTAAAATCCGCGGAGAGGTCCATCGCAATTTTTTCAGATATGGGAGGGGGACCAAATTTTTTGATGTAATCTTGAAATGGTCGGCTGGGTGTGACGTTAGGCACATCCGACTCCTCTTCCTGTATGTCGTATAGGGATGCATAAAAGGAGCGGAAGCATCCCACCATCTCCTTGGTAGAGTGTATTTTGTCTCCTGTAGATGTCAGCAAGTGTGAAATAAAGGTACGATGTGTTCTAGGGTGAAGTGCTCGGGCTAGTAACTTGCCAGATTTGTTGCCTAGGCAATAGTATTTTGCGGTAACCCTGTCCCTTGGTATTTTATCCTTTTGGTCCAGAATCGTGAGTAATTTGTGCCTTGTAGTGGACAGCTGAGCGTAAATGGTGGGGCTAGGATCCAGTTTATGTTTAGCCTCCTGTTCAGAGATTTCCTGAAGTAGGGATTCTATTTCCTGCGCCCTCAACTTCTTGATTCTAGACCCATGTGAAATTAGGATACCTCTCAATACCGCTTTGAGAGCCTCCCATTGGACAGGGGGGGAAGTGGTGTCATGTTTGTGATCTACGGTGAAATTCTGGATTGCAGACGTCAGGTGTCCCACACAGGAGGGATTCTTTAGGAGGTACTCATTCAGTCTCCATGTGTAGTCCCTCCTGGTCGGCGGACCAAGTTTCATGGAGAAGTATATTGGTGCGTGGTCTGACCAGATGATATTTCCTATAGAAGATCTGACCTCCCTATCCAGTAATGAGTGAGATATCATGAATTTGTCTATCCTACTATACACCAGGTGAGATTGTGAGTAGAACGTAAAATCTTTATCGTCTAGGTGCAATATGTGCCAGACATCTACCAAACGTAACGGATCCCATTGCTTAGATAGTTGGTGGAGAGATGGTACCGATAAATACGACTTACCAGCAGAGGTGTCTCTTTTCGGATCTGATGGGAAGTTGAAGTCTACCCCCAAGATGATAGGTGTGGTGCCAGCGAACTCGTCAAGTGACCTTCGGACCCTGGTGCCGAATCGAAGCATATGTCTATTAGGATAATACAGGTTAGCTATGACATAGGTATGAGACTGCCAAGCTATTTTAATAAAGATGTATCTTCCCCCTGGATCTAATTTCTGGTCTAGTATATCTGGAGTAAACGATCTGGAAAAGTGGAAAAGGCTATCGACACTCCCTTAGACTTGGATATAGGATTGGTGTTATGCAGCCAGGTCGGGAAGTCTCTGGAACTAAATTTTGGGAGAGCGTCGGATCTGAAGTGTGTCTCCTGTAATAACAGGATATGGATTTTGGACCTCCTTGCCGCTATCAAAACCTGCCGTCTTTTTTCAGGTTTGTTCAATCCTCTCACGTTGAAAGAGCAACAATTTAAATCAGATATATGCGTCATATTAGCATTAACCTTAGTGTCTCATTTTATGTGATGTGCCGGACTGAGCCACTTTGTACTTTAATGACAGAACCGCATTCTTCAAATCTGTCATGTCACTTACGTGGTAATAATTCTGGAATGCTAAAACATATAGACTCTGAGACAATTTATTCTTCAATAAAAATAAGCCGAAAGAAGAATTCCAAAAAAGGAATCACCCACAGTTAATTTATTTTTATTAGTATGAAAAGACAAAAGACAACAATCATAAAAACAATTAAAACGACAATAGGCTATAGTTACAAAATTAGGGGTGTCCCCAATAGCAATCACCTATCCTCACCTGCCAAAGTAACAGTAATAAACATGATATTTGGAATACTGGATTAACTCATCAATGTCTATAGACAAGTATGGCATAATTGCAGCAGCAAGAATTCAATTAACAGTTTCCAGGGTACGTGTCTCCGGAAACACATCATGGGCGCAATGCATTGGACCAGTGATGTAATAGGCTCTAATGTGAAACCTTCAAATGGCCCCCCAATTTTTGCAAATTTTTAATAGCAATAGTCTTTTCCTATAGGCCAAAAGGACTTTTGGGGCCCCTTAGGCTCCAGGGCACCAATGCGATTGCAACTCCTGCTCCTATTGTAGTTATGCCCCTGCTTTGGATGCTAAAGTGGCATATTCGACCTTTTCAATTTGAAACATCCACTCAAAGCTTTTTTTTCTGGAAAACACCTGTGAGGTGAAAATAAACACTGTCTCCATAGATGATGTCATTGAAGGGTGTAATTTCCAAATGTTCTGCCACTTTAGGGCCTCTGCAAATGGTGCTCGCAATCTATTAAAGCATACTTTGCACTCCTAAAATAAAATAATGCTCCTTCCCTCGAACAACTACTTTGAGTCAAAATCATAGTGTATCACAAATAGGATATTACTGGGTTCAGTATAAGTTGCGTAACAAATTGGTGAGTCCATTTTTACCTCATTCTCCTAGCAATATTTTAGAGTAAAATATGTCATTTTTAATTTTTTTTCTTTCTAGTTTGCGTTAATTTCTGTGAAGCAACTGAAAGGTTAACATATTTCCTGATAAGTTTCCTAGCTGAGTAAGGCCATGTGCAGACAGTGCATTTTTGGTGTAGTTTTCTCACAAATCTGCATGTCTATCCTGAAGCCAGCAAAGTCAATCATAATTGTGAAGTATTATGCACATTGTGCTTGTTTTTACCTTGCAGATTAAGTGCATATTTGATGCACAAAAAATCTGCAACATGTCAATTGTTGGGGCATTTTCGCAGCGTTTTTTCACCCATTGAGCTCAATTTAGTCATAAAAAAATGCTGCTAAAATGCATGCAATAACTCCTTCATGACCCATGACGTTGTACAATGTCATGAGCCGGTAAGGGGGCTTTGATGCAAGCTCCGGCGCGGATCCAATCGGTGCTGTTAACGCTTTGGATCCTGCTGTCAATCACTGAAAGCGTGATGCAAAGGCGGCAGGGAACGCGCTGTTCCCCACCTGCAACGGAGATCCCACCATAGTAGTGCTCATGTGATAGCCCGGAGTCCTGGCTTGACCTCTGAATCTGTCATGGAGCACTTATGGGTTGTGGTTGGCAGGTGCTGTCAACCACATACAGTCCGCGATTCTGAGAGATACAGATGTGCTGCAGCAGGGTGCCTCACTGTAGGGCAGTGTAAAGCTAAGAATCAATGAAAAAATAAAATTTTAAAAAACATCCAAAAAAACCCCACAAGAGTTCAAATCACCCCCCTTTTCCCCCATTCACAATAAAAGTATTCAAAAAATGAAAAAAATAGACATGTTTGGTATCACCACATTCAGAATCGCCTGATCTATTAACATATACAATTAGTTAAAGAGAGCAGTATACTGCGTAACGGAAAAAAAGGTCCAAACGCCAAAATTACGTTTTTTTGGTCGCCGCAACATTGTTATAAAATGCAATAACGGGCGATCAAAACAGTGCATCCACCCAAAAATGGTATCATTAGAAACGTTAGCTCAAGATGCAAAAAATAAGCCATCACACAGCCCCAGATCTCGAAAAGTGAGGATGCTACGGGTCACAGAACATGGCGCAATAAGTTTGATTTTTTTTCTTCCCAAACTTCAGAATTTTTTTTCACTACTTAGATACCAGTAAAGGTATACATGTTTGGTATCTACAAACTCATATCGACCTGAGGCATCACAATGTCAGGTCAGGTTTACCATATAGTGAACATGGTGACTAAAAAACCCAAAAAACAAACATGTAATTGCACTTTTTTTGCAATTTCACTGCACTTGGAATTCTTTTGCAATTTCTCTGACCACATATGGTCACAGACCGCTCCTGTCGGTGATTTTGGTGCTTGCGCTGACATCACGTGTACAGAGGGAGTGGCTTCTCTCCTCTGTCAATGAGCGTCAGAGCTGACATCCTGCTGATTTATAGCCGGCTTCCTCAATCAGCAAGAGACCGGCTGTCCTACCCACTTCCACAGGGCAGAGCATAAAAGCTGCCTCTTCTCTGTTTTTACGACCTCATGCTGTCCCCGGCAGAAGCCGTTTGTGACTGCTCTGTGCTGGTGGTGAACGGAGGCACAACAGGCAGGTAGGTGGCAGCTATCTGCCTGTTAGTGTTGGCCATGTATTTCTTTTTATACATCCTGGATAATCCCTTTAAGTAAAGAGATTACTATCCTAGACAGATGACTTCAAGTAATTAAGTCTATTGTGTTTCAAAACCAGATAACCAATTTAGGTTGTACAAGTGTTACCCCTCAGTTCATTTAAAGTATAGGCAAACTGATTATACTGTAAAACTATAAAGAAAATTGGGTCTTGAAATGGAAGCCACTTATTATTAAAGTAAATACCATATCAGTTATCTTCTCACTTTCCAGATTGTTTTTTGAAAGCTTATAGAACAATTAAAATAAACATGGTTGTCCCGACACATAGCTGAAAGGATTTATTCAGATAATGATCACTACTTTTCTGGCAACTGTTACTGGAAAACAACTGGCTGCAATACACAAATTTGCTTTGAAGAGACCAAGATTCATTGCATAGACATATTCATAAAAATGAAAGCACCTGAGACGTTTGAATATACTAAGCTACATCAGTCGCAGCATCTTGTTGCAAGATCCAAAACTATTTCTCAAAAATGCAACAGATATAAAGTTATTCAAAAAGTTGTCATTATAGTTTTTTGATCATTCTGAACAAAAATTGGAGTTTACTGTTCATTAGTAGGTAATGCCCATAGCTACATTTAAGAGTTTGGCTAAAGAAAATTGCAAAGCATGAACCTCCATGACAGAGAGTCTAAAAACTTGAGAGTTACAAAACACCATATTTTTCGCTTTATAAGACGCACTGGATTATAAAATGCACCCCACATTTGGTGAAGGAAAACACACAAAAAAATAATTTTTAATGTTAAATGGGTTCTGTCTTATAATGCCAATGTCCGTCTTACAATCAGCATATATGTCCCCCCAGCCTGGTAAATAGGCCCCCATCTTTGTATATATATCCCTCATCCTGGCACAGATCCCCCATCCTGGTACATGGCCCCCCATCCTGGTACATGGCCCCCCATCCTGGTACATAGTCCCACATCCTGGTACACATCCCCTGAGGAAGGAGCTCGGGAGGAGGCTCTGAAACGCGTCGGAAAATAAAGGCTGTAGCTGTACCAGACATTCCCGTGTCTGTGTTTCTTTGGTCTCGGAGCAGCAGCGCGGACATTGAAGCACTTTGTCCAAGAATCTACATTACGACCACGGTCACCATTGGGAGTGCGGTCCCTGCAGCAGCTGCTTGTACGCTATTCTACCAGTTGTGGGTTTCACAACTGACAAAGGTGAGCAATTCCACATCGATAAGTGAAAGTGTGTTATTGAGATAAGACCCTATTTGCGCATTCTTTCTTTCACTTATAATGCCAATGTCCGTCTTACAATCAGCATATATGTCCCCCCATCCTGGTAAATAGGCCCTCATCTTTGTATATATATCCCTCATCCTGGCACAGATCCCCCATCCTGGTACATGGCCCCCCATCCTGGTACATAGTCCCACATCCTGGTACACATCCCCCATCCTGGTACATATCCCCCATCCTTGTACATGGCCCCCATCCTGGTATATAGCCCCCCATCCTGGTACATATCTGCCTTCCTGGTAAATGGCCTTCCATCCTAGAACATGGCCCTCACATCCTCAACCCACCATGGTTTGCCGAGGGGGCAACAGTGGTGGAGCGGAGGTGCCAGAGGCAGGTTTGTAGGGTCCATAGAGGGTGGGGCAAAGCTGCGAGAGCAGTGTGCAGTGTCATCGGCCATTTTCTATGTGTATTGGACACCAGAGGTCAAATCGCAGCTTACCAGACTTCCAGAATGTGAGCGTGGAGGCAGCACTCGCATAGATCGAGATCCGCAGCTATTTTTGGAAGTCTGGAAAGCTGTGACTCAACCTCTAGTGTCCAATGTATGCAGGCAGGCACATGGAATAACACCATAAAATCCTTGCAGCTTTGCCTCCACCTGCCTTTGTAAAAATAGGGAGATATTTATAAAGTCATATACTTAAAAAGCTGAAAGAAATCTAAAGAAATATGACTTGAGTATGAGCTAAAGAAACTCATCTGTGGACAGCGCTAGCCATGTAACACAATGGTCTCTGATTTTCCTTGGAAAAATTCACACAAGTGACTCTTATTTGGATGATTTCTAAGTAAAGTTTCATGGCAGCATTTACCAACAGGTAGCACTTCAGAATATGTTTTTTCTTTGGGTAGAAGAAAGAATGATGTACTTCACTTTCCATAAGGATCATTGACAATCATTAATTCAGAGTTGAATTTATGGAAGACATCAGGTCGTAAATGGTTTTAGTGCTGCCTCATAACTTCTTTGTGTTTTCATTTAAAGATACCTCCCACATCATGCCCCAGGCATTGAATTTACTGTCTGAGGTAATAAAGTCTTCTCTATTTTTGACATGCATCAAGACTACATAGACTAATACAGTTGTATTGGAGAAGATGAAAGAAACCAGACATTTTAAAAGGCTACTGAAAAATTTACAGTGGTGTTTGCATATCCTTCAGAATTTTCCATATTGTAGCCTAAATTTGACCTAAAACTATATTAGATTTGCACACAAGTTGAAAAGTAGTAAATGAGAGCCAAATAAAACAAATAATTAAAATTTTTTCATTTTAGGACTTTTTAACCCCTGACTGACATATGACATACTATGTGCATTGTAAGTCATCACGCTGCCTTTGATTCAGGCTTGCATACAGTACCCACATCTTTCCCTACAGATGATGGCTTAATTACTCAGCCTTCATCCTCCCCTAACAGCAGTAGGTGCTGCAACTCTCCACCCGCATCTGTAAACTGTTAAATGCCACTGTCCATCTCTGATAGCTGTATTTAACAGTCATTGGCAGGGAGACATGCGCTCTTTTGACCCCTTATTGTTGTCCACACCACAATCGTTAGACACATGTGACATCACGATAACCAGGTGTTTGCTGAATACCCCTCTCTACAGTACTTTGGATTGTGTTCAGAGACTGTGATGTCTTCTGTATACAGCAATGCTTTGGCATTGCTGTATATGTAACAATGATCACACCATTACATGTTCAAGCCCCTAAATAGATTATTAAATACAATAAAAAGTAGAATTTTTTTTTTAATATTTGAAAAAAATATATAAAAAAGTTAAAATCACCTCCCCTATTAAAAATTAAGAAAGATAAAAAAAAATAGACATATATGGTATGGCTGCATTAATAAAAGTCCTACCTTTCAAACTATAAAAAAAATCATCCAATCTGTAAACAGCATAGCAAGAAAAATATAAAAACACCAGAATTGCAGTTTTTTGCCCACGGCAACAACAGCAAAAAAAGGAAATATAACAGTCGTTCAAAACATGATATATATTCCCCAAAATAATAACAGTAAAAACATCAGCTTGCGACACAAATAATAAGCTGCACAAAGCTCCATATCCTCAAAGATAAAACCGTTATGGTTTTCAGAAAATCACGACACAAGCAAGATTTTTTTCAAAATTTCTGAATTTATTTCCACCACTTACCGTATATACTCGTGTATAAGCCGACCCGTGTATAAGCCGACCCCCCTACTTTTGCCCCCAAAACCTGGGAAAACCTGTTGACTCGTGTATAAGCCGAGGGTGGACCCCAGCACAGGTATACAGCCCCCAGCAGTGTGGTATACAGCAGCCCCAGAGGTATATACAGCAGCCCCAGTGGTAGTATACAGCAGCAGCCCCAGTGGTATATACAGCAGCAGCCCTAGTGGTTAGTATACAGCAGCCCCAGAGGTGTATACAGCAGCCCCAGAGGTGTATACAGCAGCCCCAGTGGTAGTATACAGCAGCCCCAGAGGTATATACAGCCCCAGTGGTAGTATACAGCAGCCCCAGAGGTGTATACAGCAGCCCCAGTGGTAGTATACAGCAGCCCCAGAGGTATATACAGCCCCAGTGGTAGTATACAGCAGCCCCAGTGGCAGTATACA
Organism: Allobates femoralis; assembly: GCA_033576535.1. Taxonomy (NCBI): domain Eukaryota; kingdom Metazoa; phylum Chordata; class Amphibia; order Anura; family Aromobatidae; genus Allobates; species Allobates femoralis. The sequence goes on along the minus strand of JARQOC010000002.1, from coordinate 467,967,340 downwards.
GCAGCCCCAGAGGTATATACAGCCCCAGTGGTACTATACAGCAGCCCCAGTGGTAGTATACAGCAGCCCCAGAGGTATATACAGCCCCAGTGGTACTATACAGCAGCCCCAGTGGTAGTATACAGCACCCAGTGGTAGTATACAGCAGCCCCAGTGGTAGTATACAGCAGCCCCAGAGGTATATACAGCCCCAGTGGTACTATACAGCAGCCACAGTGGTAGTATACAGCAGCCCCAGTGGTAGTATACAGCAGCCACAGTGGTAGTATACAGAAGCCCCAGAGGTAGTATACAGCAGCCCCAGAGGTATATACAGCCCCAGAGGTATATAAAGCAGCCCTAGTGGTGTATACAGCAGCCCCAGAGGTATATACAGCAGCCACAGTGGTAGTATACAGCAGCCCCAGTGGTAGTATACAGCAGCCACAGTGGTAGTATACAGCAGCCCCAGAGGTAGTATACAGCAGCCCCAGAGGTATATACAGCCCCAGAGGTATATAAAGCAGCCCTAGTGGTGTATACAGCAGCCCCAGAGGTATATACAGCAGCCCTTAGGTAGTATACAGCAGCCCCAGTGGTGTATACAGCAGCAGCAGCCCCAGGGGTGTATACAGCAGTAGCCCCAGGGCTGTATACAGCAGCAGCCCCAGGGCTGTATACAGCAGCAGCCCCAGGGCTGTATACAGCAGCAGCCCCAAAGCTGTATACAGCAGCAGCCCCAAAGCTGTATACAGCAGCAGCCCCAGGGCTGTATACAGCAGCAGCCCCAGGGCTGTATACAGCAGCAGCCCCGGAGGTATACAGGCCCCCCCATCAAGCTCCAGGGCCCCCCCCTTGCGCGGCAGCCTGTAAAGTAAAATCATACTTATCAGTGTCCTGTCGCGCTGTCCCGCCGCTTGCCGACACACGATCCCGGGCTTCAATCCGCGTTTTCCGGCTTCCTGTGGTCGCGGGCAATTACGTCATTGCCCGCGACCACAGGAAGACGGAAGACGCGGAATGAAGCCCGGGATCGTGTGTCGGCAAGCGGCGGGACAGCGCGACAGGACACTGATAAGTATGATTTTACTTTACAGGCTGCCGCGCAAGTGGGGGGGCCCGGAGCTTGATGGTGGGGCCTGTATACCTCTGGGGCTGCTGCTGTATATACTGTATACTCGCGTATAAGCCGAGGGGGTACTTTTCAGCCCAAATTTTGGGCTGAAAAACTCGGCTTATACGCGAGTATATACGGTAATAAAACAAAAACTGTTTGGTACCTATGTAATCATACTGACCGGTAAAATCCTACTGACAGGTCAGTTTTTAATGTTTTTTTTGGCTGTAAATAAAATATCCAAAAAACAATTGCAGAATTTCATTTCCTTTTTGCTATAGCCCCAAGCTCAATGTGGGTGGTACTGTTTGATTGAGGCTGGGAGCTATGCCTGCCAGAGTGTGTTTTTCCACGCCCCTATCATTGGTCAGCCTAGTCTGGCAAGATGGGGACTACATTGGTGCATTTGTCCTTTCTACCATCTCGCCATTGAAGTGTGTTGTCATTTGTTCCATTTGTTCAGGGTTGTGCAAGACACTGCGGTGTCCCCAAACTGTCACATGGTAACGCTTTTGCGTAGTACATGCTTGACTGGCTGTGTCCCTAAGCACTCCTGACATATGAAGATGTAGACACATTGGGTAAAGGCATGTGTATGTATGTGTATATGTATGCATGCGGACACCATTGTGTGCATGTGCATTCATATAGATATGTATTTGTCAATTTAGCTGTATGTGATGGTTTATGTGCGACAATGTGTGAATGGAGTTAGTATGTTTGATTTAAATTAACATATGTTGACATACTTTGTGTCACAATGTGGCAGACATACATTAAGTGATAAAGTATTGACGGGTCCGAGGTGTGTACTTCTTTCTGTATGGGGCACATGTTGGTTCATACATTTCTGCAAGCATAAATAATGGTTTGCCATAAACACATATATCTATTTTTCCACGTCAGCAAAACTATCGTTAGGAGCCGATGTTAGCTTTCTCAACACACGCCTAGCAAAACGCCAATATGAAAGGATGCTGACTTCAATGAGGCTACTTGTGAAAATGTATTTAATAACACTTGAAAAAAACAAGAAGTCAATGACTCTACCAATCAACGCACGGATAATCAAATATGGCGCCTTTTCCTTTGGGGCGCGGAAATCCACAATGCCCAGGCATGCCTACGGGAATGGTTTCACGATCACTGAAATCGCAAACAACATCATTATCGCGGTGTCACACTCAACGATCTGACAGTTTGGTTGAGTTGAAATGGTCAGGTTTGAGAACATGTTCATAACCCTGTCAACTCCGATCCAACAAATTATCGTTGTCGTATTGTGCTGTTACATGCAACAACCCACATACGATGTTGTTTCAACGTCGCTCAAGCCGTGACTTTTTTGCGATATCGGGCCTGATATCCTGCCATGTAACGGTACCTTAACATTCCTGACCAATTGTTTATAGTGACAGAAACCAACACCAACACATGGGTCTCAGAGGATGTAGATTTTGATACCTCAACACATATGGCCATGTATTGTGGGTGTCTAAGGATCCCTGTTCGAATCAATATATCAACATTGCAAATTGACACTCATTGCCTGCAATTTGATGGCTAATTACAACCTAAAATCGCATGCTTTGACCTGGATCGCAGATGGACCACACTCACATTAGTATCGCACGTCACTCGCATTGCTCTCGGAACGCTCTTGGATGACATGCCCCAAAATATCGCACACTCGCATCACAGTTGCATGCGAAATTTAGCAAAAGTCGGAACATAGTTGTCCGCGTGTCGGATGCGTCAATCGCACCATTTTTTCACACGCATGTGTGTCCGTACCCTTAGAGTGGTAAAGCTGCAAATATTACTCCAAGAGTCCATGAGGTCCAATGGAACCCAAGGTAATTTCTAAACAACTAAATATTTCTGTAAGCCTAGCCTAACTTCACACTACGATTTTTACCTGTCAGGTTCTGTCCGGTGTATTGCAGGATGCAGAACCTGATTAGGTTTTGCCCCCTTGTGTCCCTATGGTGCCAGATGGCAGTTATTTGCAACCCGGTTTTGGGTCTGTCCGGCTGGATACGGGCGTTTTTGTTTTTTGCCCCGGACACAAAATCGGAGCTTGCAGCATTTTTTGTGCCCAGGGCAAAAAACAAACAAAACCGGATGCATTCAGATCCGAGGCGATCCGGCGCCCATAACATGGGAAGAAACTATCCCAAAATTCAAGCCGCGCTCGTTCAGCACCTGGACACCACAGCATAGCAGAGCTGCCGCTGAAGTTCAGCACGTGGAGAGCTCTGCAGCTGCGGTGATGAAATTTCAGCACTGGACAGTGCTAGCAATGAAGCCAGCAAAAAGCAGGATCGGAGTGCAGATTTGCCCTCCGGTTCTGCTTGTCCGTGGCTGTCAGGTTCTGTCTGGTGCATGTTGCAAAACACCGGACAGAACCTGACAGTCAAAACTGTCGTGTGAAGCAGACATAAAATTAAATTATCCTGAGGTTTATGAGTCCACAATCAAGAAAACGCTGAAAAATTATTGCGTGCATTGCAGGAAAGCTAGGGAAAAGGCACTGTTCTTAAAAAAATGTATTGCTATACAACTGCAGTTTGTTAAAACTCACCTGGGCAAGCAAGAAGGCTATTAGCACAATGTTATTTGCATGGATCAGAACAAAATAGAGTTTTTTGGTTTAAATAAAAAGTGTTATGTTTGGAGAAAGAAAAACACTGAATTACAGCATAAAAACCTTATATCATTTGCGAAACACAGTGGTGATAGAATCATGGTTTAGGTATGTTTGAGTCTGCTTGGCTGCATTAGGGCAGCTTGTGTCATTGAAGGAGTAATACATTTTGAATTATATCAGGAGATTCTAAAGGAAAGTGTCAGGACATTTTTATATGAGCTGAAACTCAAAAAAATGTGGGTCAGGCTGCAAGACAATGGGGCAATGCAAACAAGGTGTTCAACATGAAATTGATTAAAGACTAATAAAGTTAATGTTTTGTTACGATGCAGGTAATCTACCGATCATAACCCATTAATGACTGCAGGATTTAACATGTGATGTCAGGGTCATGCTTCATTACTTACTCCCATCAGCGACCATGTGACTTGTGACATGATCACCGGCGGGGGGGATGGAGGAGGGGGCAGTGGGTTGTTATGACAGCCTGGGCAGGAACAAGATCAAAGTAGGATCGGTGGATTTCCTGATAGAGATGTAGAGAAACGCTTTGAAAGACGTTGAATAAACCACCTTTTAATTTATCAGATCTCAATTTAGACTTTAGTCTTTGTACAGCAGCACAGGTATTTTTTCTACTACTTTGATCCCATTCCTGCATACTCATCTGCCTTGGTGCATGTGGATTTTGTGGCAACTGTCTAGGCTTTTTTAACTGGTTGTGGGTCACACAAGCTCACAATGTGAGCCAACAGCTCTGAGCACCATTATCTGTTTGTTGGGGTGAGATCCTATTGTGCTTTTTTATCCACAGATTTTCCATAGGACAGCCAAGGGTCAGCTGATGATTCCTTTGTCTGTCATTATGATCCTCCTGTGAACGGAGCTACAAGCTGGCATTCATAGGATGCATTGCTCTGTATAGCACAAGCGATCACATGATTGCAGCTTCAAATCCCTTATGGTACTTTTACACGCCGCTACAGAAGGTTAGAAACAACTGGGTGTCTCACGTGCACGAGCACGCACCAACGGTTGCAAACTTTACCTGATACCGCCATTACACGCCGCTACAAGGTGCTCTACAAAAGGTTTAATCTATCCCTGGAGGCACTGCCGGGTGCCACAAGTTACCCTCTGTAGAGCACCGTCCCTCATTTACACGCCACTACAGAAGGTAATATGGGAGGACCTGGTGCAGCAGGGACAACACATAGGCGTGCCAGAGTTGTGGATTACGAGACGCTCGTACGATGATTGGACAATGCAATAGCATCATGATTGGCCAACCAGCGCAGGAAGGCTGGCTAATACATGATGCTATTGCAATTGTGTAGTGTGAGTGGTCAGCTCCTTAAATATGCCGCCCTATGCAGCGACAACCAATTGTAACGCAGGAGCTTCCACCAATGATCGCTGAAGGGGGGCGTTTTCCCGGAGGCTGTGTCACGCCCCAGGGAGTTAACTAGGTGGCGAAAAAACCTTACCGTACCGTATTTAGACGCCGCTACAATCGGGTTGAAATCAACCTGTTTTAGAGCACTGCTCTGAAACAGGTGCCGAAAGTGACGGGTGGCAACAAGCTACTTTACACGCCGCTACCTTGGGTTGATTTGATGGTGCAAGATACATTTGTCTCCGTAACCCGGTTGTTTTCAACCTTCTGTAGCGGCGTGTAAAGGTAACATCAAGGTTAACTTTACACGCGGCAACTTTTCTAGGAATTTCACTGGCAACTTACTGGTTGCAGTGAAATCATGGAGACATTGTTCTATCTTGTTGCTGTGTACAAATGGAACAATGTGTCCATGATTTCACTGCAACCAGTAAGTTGCCAGTGAAATTCCTAGAAAAGTTGCTGCGTGTAAAGGTACCTTAAGGGGATTAGTGAATACGGTGTTCTGTGTTCAGAAATATCCGATCTACTAAATTATAAAATAAATTAATCCGATCGGTAAACAGTGTAACAAGAGAAAAAATCAAAACCCCAGAATTGTAGTTTTTTTGGCCACCTCACTAAGAGAAAAAAATTTAGAAATAGGAAATAAAACATCGTATATATCCCAAAAATATATCAATAAAAACATCAGCTCAGGGAGAAAAAGAAGCCTAGTAGAAAAATAAGCAGCATCAAAAATCTTACCATCCATGCCAAAAAGAGAAACCAAGTGCACTTACTGGATGCAGTCAGAGCCCAAATGTGAAGCAAGCCCATGTGCAGGCTAATAAATCACCATCAACCAGCCAGGTGTGGGAGGCGACCTGCCATGCATACCATGGACCCGCATAGAAAAAAGAAACCCCCACAGAGCCCCAGATCCCAAAAATGTAAAATGTTACAGCTCTTGGAAAGTCTTGGCACAATAATTGACCTTCATCAGATAATAACTGTGGGTTTAGAGCAGTCACAATCAAGCACAGAGACTGCAGCATGTAGGACAAAAACTGATTGCATGGTATGGGGTCAGATCACAAGCAGAGGCGCCTCCCTCCACACTCATATTTTCACTCCCCAGCTGTCTATCTGATAAAGGTCAATTATAGACTGAAATGTTATAATGTATAGTCTAAGCTATAATATATATATACATAGCATTGAACCTGGGTCTATCATATATAGGGAACCCTGGCGTCCCAAAGGGTTCAGTCATTGGCCCTCTTCTCTTCTATCTCTACGCAGCCCTTATTGGACAGACCATCAGCAAATTTGGCTTCCAGTACCATCTTGACAGACAACTATACACTTCAACCCCTGACCTTACCCCGCTGTACTAAAGAGCATCAATGACTGTCTAACGGCATTTTCCAATATCAAGTCGGTTCTCTATCTGAAACTCAACCTTTCCAAAACTGAACTTTTACTGATCCCGCCCTTCACTAACCTCCCTAAATTGATCATCTTCTCAGTGTTCGGCACCACGATAAAGCCTAGGCAGCAAGCTCGTTGCCTGGGTGTTATGTTTGACTCTGATTTGTCCTTCAACTCCTATATACAACTTGTAGCTCACATTGCCGCTTGTACCTGAAGAACATCTCTAGAATCTGCCCCTCTCTCACCATGGAAACAACAAACACCCTCACTCTGGCCCTGATGCTTTCCCACCTTGATTATTGTAATTCTCTATTAATTTGCCTCCTCCTCACTAGACTCTCCCCTCTCCAGTCAATCCTTATAGCAGCACCCAGGGTCACCTATCTGGCTAACCATTACTCGGATGCCTCTGCTCTGAGTCAGTCATTGCACTGGCTGTTTATACATTCAGGATCCATTTATTATTATTATGCTGTAGGATTTTGAATTGCTGCCATTAAACATTCACAATTTAAAAGAACTTTCCTGAGTGCTGAGTCTATCACTATTACCAATCAGTGGTGGGCATGGGTTAATAAATGCCTCATGAATATAGAGGGCTTCATGGCAGCAGGTTTAGTAGTCCTGTAATGAAAATCAACTGCTGATAAAGCAATGGTTTTATCAAAACTAAAGCATGTAAAGAATTAAATGACACATCGCTGTTTCTACATTACACATGTGTAAGAATTCCTTTAAAAAAGCTCACAAAATAGTCTAATGACCTACTAACATCTTACCTGTCTTCACACTTTTTAAAACGGTATTGCAGAATTAATATTCTTGTAAGTGTCTCTTTAAATAATTACAAAATTGCTCCTGAAGGTCCTAGTTTATTAATCCCTCATAGATGTAACTACTATAAACACTTTCAGTAATTCTGCAACATTTCAGGCATAGACTAAATACTCACAGACTGCTATCCCAGTGTTATTGTACGGGAGCCTCCACTCAAAGAGTCAGCAAATTTGGACAATATTACTATTCTTGTGGTCTTGGAGTATATCACAAATGGCCTTTAAGGTCAACTAAATATTATCATACTTAACTGAAAATAATTCCTCCATTCTTAAGACAGTAAGAACAAATACCCTCAGATATTATCACTAATAAAGAACATCCATGAGGGTTTACATATAGATCCACTGTGTTTATTATAGTGCAGAACAAATCTGTCAACTCAGGGCCTTTTTGTGAGTTTAAGGGCAACGATAAAATATTTAACCACATACATAGAGAGCTACATTTTCATACGTGCTGAACTTCTTATCCTGCCAAATACTATTTACAGGATAGAACGATCCCACATTAGTAGAACATTGTTACATAGTTCGCTCTCCAGAACAAAGTTGGGGTTGGTAGCTTTGAGGGAGCATGTGCCATAGGAACTGGGATTGTATGGGGCCCAACAAGAAACCCTCAATCGGCAATGGTATTTTGATATTGGTCTAGGACATATATTTGATAATTTTTTGCAAGTGAAATAAATGCCAGGTATCGCTTTGCATCTCCATCAAAAATATACTGTTGACTTGTAGTTTATCCTCATTTACTATAGCCACAAGTTGAGTAGACAAGGAGTGGGTACCTAAAGGGAATCTGTCATGTCAGGCTAGTCAGGGTGGCTAGTCCTGATCTGGCACACCCCAATAAAGTTGACAGATGAGGGGGGTGTCAGTACAGGGATAGCACTGCTGCAGCAAGGCATGTCCTCTGAAAGCTGGAGGAGTGTCAGCTCCAGTAAGGGGGAAAACAGGAGAGCAGGGCAGGCCAAACAGGTGCTGGTAGTGGAGGACTCAATTATTAGGGGAACAGATAAGGCAATCTGTTACAAAGACAGGGATTGTCGAACAGTGTGCTTCCTACCTGACGCTCGAATCTGGCACATAGCTGATCGGGTTGACAGATTACTGGGAGGGGCTTGTGAGGACCCAGCAGTCATGGTACATATTGGCATAAATGACAAAGTTAGAGGTAGGTGGAAGGTTCTTAAATATGATTGCAAGGAATTAGGCTGCAAGCTTAAGGCAATGACCTCCAAGGTAGTATTCTCTGAAATACCGCCTGTACCACGTGCCACACCAGAGAGGCAAAGGGAGATTAGGGAGATAAATAAGTGGCTCAGGAATTGGTGTAGGAAGGAGGGGTTTGGGTTCCTGGAGAACTGGGACAACTTCTCTGTTGGCTACAGGTTCTATGCTAGGGATAGGCTGCACCTCAATGGGGAGGGTGCAGTTGTGCTGGGAGAGAAAATGGCTAGAAGGTTGGAGGAGTGTTTAAACTAGGGATTTGGGGGAAGAGTATTCATTGTATAGGAGTGAAAAGTAGTGTAAATAGTAACCTGGGCACAAATAATGAAATTGGGGGTGGCATGGGGGGTTGGGTTAGAACAATCAATATAATAACAAGGAAAAGAGGTAAAGAAAGATGCATAAAGTGCATGTACACTAATGCCAAAAGCCTCACCAACAAAATGGAGGAATTAGAATTAATTTTGTTGGAAATTAGTTATGACATGGTGGGGATATCAGAGACATGGCTGAAAGAGAGCCATGACTGGGCTGTTAATTTACAGGCCTATAGTCTGTTCAGAAATGACCGTACAAATAAGCGAGGGGGAAAGTGTCTGTTTATACGTAAAATCATCCTTAAAACCCATCCTGCATGATAATATACGTGAATCTAATGAAAATTTAGAGTCCCTGTGGGTGGAGATAAGGGGAGTGGGAAAAAATAAATGACTGATAGGGGTTTGATATAAGTCTCCAACAATAATGGAAGTGGAGGAGAATATCCTCATAAAGCAAATAGATGAAGCAGCGACTCAGGGAGAAGTCATTATTATGGGGGACTTCAACTACCCTGAAATACATTGGGGAACAGAAACCTGCAGTTGCATCAAAGGTAATAGGTTTTAGACAACTATGCGAGACAATTACCTTTCACAACTGGTTCAGAACCCAACAAGAAGGGGGGCACTGCTGGACCTAACATTAACCAACAGGCCGGACTTCATATCAAATATATGGGTTGGAGGTCACTTGAGTAATAGTGATCATAAAATAACAAGTTTTCAAGTATCCTTTAATAAGATGTGTAGTAGAGGGGCTACAAGGACACTAAACTTCAGGAAGGCAAATTTCCAACGGTTGAGAGATGATCTTAGTGCAATAAACTGGGATGATGTCCTGAGACATAAAAGTACACAAAGCAAATGGGAGACGTTTAGTAGCATCCTGAATAGGACCTGTGCACAATATGTACCCTATGGGAATAAACATGCTAGAAATAGGAGTTAACCACTATGGCTATATAAAGCTGTAAGGGGCGCAATAAGTAACAAAAAGAAAGCATTTAGGGAATTAAAGCAAGTAGGTAGTGATGAAGCATTAAATAAATACAGAAAATTGAATAACATCGGTAAAAAGCAAATCAAGGCAACAAAGATTGAGACAGAGAGACTCATTGCCAGAGAAAGTAATAAAAATCCCAAAATATTCTTTAACCACATAAATAGTAAGAAATTAAAAATTGATTGTGTTGGCCCCCTTAAAAATAGTCAGGGTGAAATGGTGGATGAGGATAAGGAAAAAGCCAATATGCTAAATGACTTTTTTTCATCAGTATTCACACAAGAAAATGCCATGACAGACAACATGATCAGTGATAACAAAAACTCCCCATTAAATGTCACCTGTTAAACCCAGCAGGAAATACGGCACCGCCTAAAAATCACTAAAATTGACAAATTCCCAGGCCCGGATGGGATACACCTCAGAGTACTACAGGAATTAAGTACCGTCATAGATAGACCATTATTTTTAATATTTAAAGATTCCATATTAACAGGGTCTGTACAACAGGACTGGCGTATAGCAAATGTGGTGCCAATATTCAAAAAGGGGACAAAAACTGAACTTGGAAATTATAGGCCAGTAAATTTAACCTCTACTTGTGGGTAAAATCCTAGAGGGTTTTCTAAGAGAATCTATACTGGAGTATCTGAAGAAAAATAACCTCATGACCCAATATCAACATGAGTTTATGAGGGACCGTTCCTGTCAAACTAATCTGATAACCATCTGTGAAGAGATAAGTTCTGGACTGGACCAAAGAAATGCAGTGGACATGGTGTATATGGACTTTTCAAAAGCTTTTGATATGATGCCACACAAAAGGTTGATACATAAAATGAGAGCAATGGGCATAGGTGAAAATATGTGTAAGTGGGTTAAGAACTTGCTTAATGATAGGAAACAAAGGGTGGTTATTAATGGAACACACTCAGAATGGGTCACAGTTAACAGTGGGGCACCACAGGGATCAGTATTGGGCCCGCTTATTTTTAAAATATTTATTAATAAACTTGTAGGGGGCATACAGAGTAGAATCTCAATATTTACAGATGACATTAAGCTCCTCAGGGTAATCAATACAGAGGAGGACAACTTTATATTACAGGAGGATTTATGTAAACTAGAAGCTTGGGCTGATAAATGGCAAATGAGCTTTAATGGGGATAAATGTAAGGTCATGCAATTGGATAGAGGAAATAAAAGGTATAGTTATGTGCTTAATTGTAAAACACTGGGCAAAACTGTCACTGATGACAAACTCACATTTAGTGGCCAGTGTCAGGCAGCTGCTGGAAAGGCAAATAAAATAATGGGATGTATTAAAAGAGGCATAGATGCCCATTAGAGAACTTAATTTTACCTCTATACGAGTCACTGGTGTGACCACACTTAGAATACTGTGTACAATTGTGGTCTCCAGTGTATAAGAAAGACATAGCTGAACTAGAGCGGGTGCAAAGAAGAGCAGCCAAGGTTATTAGAGGACTGAGGGGTCTGCAATAACAAGACAGGTTATTAACCTTGGGGTTATTTAGTTTGGAAAAACAAAGGCTTAGGGGTGATCTTATAATAATGTATAAATATATGAGGGGACAGTACAGAGACATTTTTAACCCCTTCCCGACCTATGATGTAGAATGACGTCATGGGCCGGTAAGGGGTGTTTGATGTGAGCTCCGGTGCGGAGCTCACATCAAAGCCCCGACATCTCAGCTGATCTCATCAGCTGAGATGCCAGGGTAACAGCGCCGATCGGATCCGGGATCCGATTGGCGTTGTTAACCCCTTGGATCCTGCTGTCAATCACTGACAGCAGGATCCAAGGCGGATGCGGCGGCAAACACGCTGTTCCCCGCCTGCTCGGAGATCCCACTCACGTGACAGCCTGGGATCCTGGCTAGACCCCGGATGCTGTCACAGCGCAGTTTCCTGCTGTGGTTGGCAGACGCTGCCAACCACAGCAGGTCCGCGATTCTGGGAGATACAGATGAGCTGCAGTTAATCTGTATCTCCCAGAAGCGATCGGACTGTGCAGCAAGGTGCCTCTTAAAGAGGCAGTGTAAAAATAAGAATGAATGAAAAAATAAAGTTTTTAAAAACCTGTAAAAAAGAAAAAAAATACAAAAGTTCAAATCACCCCCATTTCCTCCAATCACAATAAAAGTATGTATAAAAAAAAATGCACATGTTTGGTATCGCCACGTTCAAAATCGCCCAATCTATCATCGAATTAAATCCGTTAATGACAGCTGTAAACTCCGTAACAGAAAAAATGGTCCAAACGCCAAAATTCTGTTTTTTTGGTTGCCGCGTTATTGCTATGAAATGCAATAACGGGCGATCAAAACTGCGGATCCCCCCAAATATGGTATCATTAGAATTGTTAGCTCCAGACGCAAAAAATAAGCTATCACCCAGTCCTAGATCCCAAAAAATAAGGATGCTACGGGTCGCAGAAAATGGCGCAAAAAGTCAATTTTTTTTTTTCAAACTTCAGAATTTTTTGTCACCACCTAGATACCAAGGTATACATGTTGGGTGTCTACGAACTCATACCGAAGTGAGGCATCACCCCGTCATGTCGGTTTTACCATATAGTGAACATGGCGACTAAAATACCCAAAAAACAAATGTGTCATTGCACTTTTTTAGCAATTTCACTGCATTTAGAATTTTTTTGCAATTTCCCTGTACACTATATGGTAAAATAAATTATTGCATAAGAAAGTACAACTCGTCTCGCAAAAAAAAAAGCCATCATATGTCTATATTGACGGAAAAATAAAAAAGTTATGGCTCTTGGAAGCAGGGGAGCAAAAAACGAAAATGAAAAACGAAAGATTCCCGGGTCATGAAGGGGTTAATGATCTTTTTACTCTTAGGTCTGAGACGAGGACAAGGGGGCATTCTCTACGTCTGGAGGAAAGAAGGTTTAATCATAATCACTGAAGCGGATTCTTTACTGTATGAGCAGTGAGACTATGGAACACTCTGCCACATGATGTTGTAATGGGTGAGTCACTACTAACATTTAAGAAGGGCCCAGATGCCTTTCTTGAAAACTATGATATTACCAGTTATATATACTAGATTCTTTGATAGGTCATTGATCCAAGGAACTAGTCTGATTGCCGTATTGTGGAGTCAGGAAGGAATTTTTTTCCCCAATGTGGAGCTTAGTGTTGCCACATGGGTTTTTTTTGCCTTCCTCTGGATCAACATGTTAGGCTATGGGTTGAACTACACCATGTTCCAAATTATTTTGCAAATTGGTTTTAAGGGTCATAGGGTTGTTTTTTGTCAATGAAACCCATTGATGGTATTGTGTCTCAGGGTTCTTTGGATCACTTGAATCAATCTCAGATACCTGTGATAATTAGTTTGGCAGGTGAACCCAATAAAAGGAAAACTGGGTGCTTCAAAATATTAAGCAGGCCACAGTTTTCAAGTAACATGAGAAAGAAAAATAATCTCTCTGCTGCTGACAAGCAACAAATAGTGCAATGCCTTGGACAAGGGATGAAAACATTAGATATTGCACGAAAACTTAAGCGTGATCATCGTACTGTGAAGAGATTTGTGGCTGATTCTGAGCACAGACATGTTCGCGCAGATAAAGGCTAATGAGGAAGGTTTCTGCCAGGCAAGTTCATCGGATTAAGAGAGCAGCTGCTAAAAAGGCCTTACAAACCAGCAAACAGATATTTGAAGCTGTTGGTGCCTCTGGAGTCCCTCGAACCTCAAGGATCCTTCAAAGGCTTGCTGAGATGCATAAACCTACTATTCGGCCACCCCTAAATAGTGCTCACAAGCAGAAATGATTGCAGAGAGCCCAGACATACATGAAGACTAATTTTCAAACAATCTTGTTTACTGATGAGTGCCGAGCAACCCTGGATAGTCCAGATGAATAGAGTAGTGGATGGTTGGTGGATGGCCACAATGTCCGAACAAGGCTGCGACTTCAGCAAGGAGGTGGAGGAGTCATGCTTTGGGCCAGAATCATTGGGAAACAGCTGGTAGGCCCCTTTAAGGCTCCTGAAGGTGTGAAAATGACCTCTGCAAAGTATATAGAGTTTCTGACTGAGAACTTTCTTTCATGGTACAAAAACCAAAAACGTGCCTTCAGGAGCAAAATCATCTTCATGCATGACAATGCACCATCTCATGCTGCAAAGAATACCTCTGTCATTGGCTGCTGTGGGCATAAAAGGAGATAAACTCATGGTGTGGTCATTATCTTCCCCTGACTTCAACCCTATAGAGAGCCTTTGGAGTATAATCAAGCAAAAGATCTGAGTGTGGGAGACAGTTCACATCAAAACAGCAGCTCTGGGAGGCTGTTCTGACATCATGCAAAGAAATACAAGCAGAAACTCTCCAGAAATTCACAAGTCCAATGGATGCAAGAATTGTGAAGGTGATATCAAAGAAGGGTTCCTCTGTTAACATGTAACTTGGCCTGTTACAATGTTTTGGAGTTAAATAGCTTTTTATTTCAGTGAATGTGACCTTCTAAGGCTGCAAATTCAACAAATGAGAATTTTCAGTTCTTTCAAACATATCAAATGTTTAGAAACTCTACTGTGCCTAATAATTTGGAACAGTGCATTTAGAGTTTTTTTAATTTTGAAGATTATACTGTTATCATTGGGAGGTTTCTCCAATAAAATTCAATGTATACTCTAACGGATGATGACTTATTACACTGACTGTCATTTGCACCGACCATTTAGGAAAATCAGAGAAAAAGAACATTTGCATAATAATTTGGAATATGGTGTAGATGGACTTAAAAGTCTTCCTTCAACCTTAAAATCTATCTTACAATATGTCAGAAATCGCTATTAACTCGCAGGCACAGCCAGTGGCTCCCATAAGGAATAAAGTACATTTCTTATGTAAAGTCAGAATGGTGACCATGTGCATTTCTAATGGAAAGCCCCCACATCAAAAAGAGTGGGGCTACATGGGCTTGTGGCACTTGGAGTCAAGGGGAAGTTATTAGGAATAAAAATAAAAGTTTACACAATTCTTATATTTAATTTGTTTATTACAGGTGCCTTAAAGATTTCATGAGGTATCCTCATGAAAGAGTCGTGTAAGGGGTTAATATCCCTGTTACTGTGGAACAGAATTGGATGATCGCCCTGATTGGCTGGCCCAGCTGTCTGACAAGTGTCAAAGTGATTGATGGAAAAAGTGCGGGAAGTGTCACTATTTAATGCCCCTCCCGCTAGATTTCTCCTCAGTGTCTCAGGGAGACGAACAACAATCGCCCGCCTGCCTGTCCCCAATTGTTTTTTCTTTGTTATTCATTTTTAGGTCCGTTCTGTCGTCATGAGGCTTTTTTGAGGGGAATGTGCACCGTTTTAAAGTTTAAGTTTAGCTAGTATTAGCCTGGAAACTCTAGTTGACTTACCTGAAGTTTTATTTAATAATAAATTATTATATTTTAATTAATTTATGTAACCCTATTAAAGCCTCTCAGCCATTTCACTCCACATGGTTTTGGAGTTTTATTTATCGTCTGTGTAGATATTAAGGGTATAAGATAGAGCCTACGATCCCATGCTATTTGCCTGAAGATTAACCCTATATCTGCAGCTTGATAACCTAATGATGTGACAGGTTCCCTTATAAGAGTGCATACTCACGATCAGGAATTGCAGAGTTTTGGATGCAGCGTATTGCCCCTGCATCCAAAATGCTACATTGTACAGTACCAGTATAGTGGATGGGATTTGTAGAAATCCTCTGCTCACTGTCCTTCTCTCCTCCGCAGTGTGCTTTCAGCTGCGGTGCGGGTTGCCGCTCTTCCGCATCTGCATAGCATGTTAATTTCATGCTGCGGTGTCTGAAGCGGTCACCATCGGATGCACACAAGAAGACGCCATCCTGCACTCATCGCAGATGGTGAGTACAATGCGGCTGCGGTCTACCTGCGCTCACCCATGGGCTCACTCAGGTCCAAAGGCATTGTGTCCAACACACAGTGCCTCCAGATTGTGTGCACATACCCTTACATGAGGTGCTATCCTCTGTTCTTGTGGCGTTGGCCAAATGCACATATTCAGTATTTGGCCAGAAGTTTACCTCAGTATCTATAATCCCAAACCAGGATTGTGTAAAAAATGTAGAAGTGGTGACGTGTCTCTATAAGGTTATGTGCTCACGGTCCGGAGGAGCTGCGTGTTGGACGTAGCTCCTCTGGACCTGAGTGAAGCCGCGGGTGGCCGCAGGGAGACCGCAGCCGCCCTGTACTCACCTTGTGCGGCGGGTGTGGGGTGGCTTCTCCCTGCAGTCACCCGATGGGAGCCGCTTCCAACTCACCAGCATGAAATGAACATGCTGCGAAGGAGCATAATGCTGGCAACCCGCACCGCAGCTCCAAAGACGGTGCAGGCGAGTTAAGCATAGTGAGGATGGGATTTCTTGAAATCCCATCCACTATACTTATACTGTACTACGCAGAGTTTTGGATGCAGTGGCAAGAGGCTGCATCCAAAACGCTGCTTATACTGATCGTGTGCACACACCCTTATACTTTTTCCCTGATTGTTCCACTCCTGGTTTTGGTTTACAAATTCTGAGGTAAAAAACTCACCGAATACTGAGGTAAAAACTGAACAAATAGGGTATGTACTCACGGTCCGGAGGAGCTGTGTGTTGGACGCAGCTCCTCCGGACCTGAGTGAAGCTGCGGGAGGCCGCAGCCGCCCTGTACTCACCGTGTGCGGCGGGTGCAGGGCAGCTTCTCCCTGCAGTCACCCGATGGGAGCCGTTTCCGACTCTGCAGCATGAAATGAACATGCTGCGAAGGAGCGGACTCCCGGCAACCCGCACCGCAGCTCCAAAGACGCTGCGGGCGAGTTAAGCATAGTGAGGATGGGCTTTCTTGAAAGCCCATCCACTATGCTAGTACTGTACGATGCAATGTTTTGGATGCAGCGCAAAGACACTGCGTCCAAAACGCTGCATATCCTGATCGTGAGGATGCTCCCATACGGAGATCAAAAACTCACCAAATACTGAGGTAAAAACTGAACAAATACTGAGGTAAAAAACTCACCAAATACTGAGGTAAAAACTGAACAAATTGTGAGGTAAAAAACTCACCAAATACTGATGTACAAACTGAACAAATTCTGAGATAAAAAACTCACCAAATACAGAACATGTGAATGTGGCCTTATACTGAAGGATGCCAGTTATTCACCAGTGAAGACCCTCCAAGGATATTATATGACTGAACCTAGGTAAAATCATGTAATATAGCACATCTAAAAAGTTGCCAATGTGAGCATAATCAGTGGTAAACGGTGGAGAGAATTTTCAATATATATTCTAGGCACACACTGTGACAGTCCGTCCAGATTGTTGTTGTGCGGAAATTAAGTGCAGATCTATTTAGTAGGCAATCATTACAAGTTACCCCATGTAAAGTGCTGAAAAGAACATTTGTGTGCTATGGGACCATAATCGTACTGCAGTTGCCATTGTATCAAAATAGTTATAAATGTGCCAAAAAAACAACTTTTTGTAGCAACTAGAGTAAATACATCTGTTATGAGCTTTGAAACCCTTGATCTCATCATCCTGAAGTGTACAAAATGTTAGGTCGCAATGGGGGCAAGTTGTTTTGTAATTGCTTTTGGAAAACTTCCTTAATAGTCTAATGTTGCAGTTCCACGGAACAGCCAAGAGAGTGCTGGGCCGAGTACACAATGGGTTATTAAAGCATTTAGTGGTAAACCCCTTTTTAATCTTCTCGAGAACATTGCAAAGAAATATTGTAAAGGCATGCAACTTGGCAAATACACAGTGTTACTTTAGTTTCTTAAGTGTTTCCTTATTCTATTACCAGGTACCGGGGCGTGATCGTCGCTGTTCACCGTAGATAATCCTGTGTTTGTTTTTGACAAGGGTTAAATATTTTCTAAGAAAAATAAACTAAAGGACCAATGATTCTTTCTCTTGCTCTTGAGTTTGGGCAGCGATGGTTTATTCTGCATGATATTTTTGGACAAAAGATATAGGATTGTGCCAAATGGGATTTTGCCAGTGCTAAACCATTTCACTTGTAAGTGATAGATCCAGGTCAGCTATATTTTAGTATTCAAGTAGACATGTACACATACATTTTCAACATTCATTTTGATCTTCTAGAATTGCTACATTTGAAAAGTATCTAAGAGAGTTCTACCCATGAAAATGTAAACCGAAATTGTCGATGAGATTCCTTCCCCTATGGTGGCGTTACACGCAGGGATATCCTGAACGATATCCTTGAAACGTCACGGATTTGTGATCGTTAAAAAGATATTGTTTGTGTGTCCTTGCGTGTAAACCAACGATATATGATGAAAAAATCGTTCACTCGTTCATCCTAGATTTGAGATCCTGACCTCAAATCTATCGCTCTTCGTCCAATTAACGCAGCTTGAAGAAGCCACATCGTTCAGTGTGACACCTTTATGAACAATCTCGTTCAAAAATCTCCTATTCCTGCCGCTTTAATTTATCGTTCAGTTCTTGATCTCCTATTTAACTGCTGCGCTGCCAAAATGCATATCGTTAACGATATCCTTGTGTGTGAAAACGCACGAACGATAATTCTATATTGTCAGTACGATGTCTGTCACGTGACTTTACTAAGGATATCGTTCAGGATATCCTTGCGTGTAGCGCCACCATTACTTAGAAGGGAATCTGTCAGCAGACTTTTGCTACCTCATCTCAGAGCAAAAAAAAAAAAACATAAGAAAAGAACTGGAATAAAAGTTTGGCCATTAAACAGCAACATGAGCAATTGCCCTAAAATAAGTGAATAAATAGCAACAGTGCACAGTGGCGTAACTGGAGGCCCAGGGGCACTGATGTCAAAGCTCCCACGGGGCCCCCAATTATTGCAACTGTTTAATAATATTAGTCTTTTTCTATGGGCCAAAGGAACTTTTGGGGCCCCCCTAGACTGCAGGGCCCGGATGTGATTGCAACCCCTGCACCTATTATAGTTACGCCCCTGATAGTGCATGCAAATAATAGTGTACCAAGTTAATATTAGTTTGATCAAAAACACATAAAAGCCGTCCAACCATGTCAGGGTGACCCATATGGGGACAGCCCCGCATACAATATTTAAAACCTCACAATATGTCTAGTGACATAAATGTGAGTAAGGATACAGCAGGACCAAGGCCCAACATGGACACCCTGCAATGTGAAGCTATATAAATGTAATGTCTAGCTTAAAGAATGGGAGACCATAACCTTGTTTGCATTACGGCAAAAAGAAAAAAAAAGAAATGAACTAAAGTATAGTTTGTATACATGAAATGTGTCTCAGCATTTTCACACTGGCCATTAAAAAGCAACACCCAAGACAAAAACAATAAATGAGCAAATACTCATCTAAGAGCAGTATGATGTAGGCAGAGAGTCCTTGAATTTAGTGATGTAGCACTTACTGTATTGGGTGGAACATTTGTGAAACAATCAGTGTTTAGTAAGGCAGTAGAGCTGAGAGATCTGCCCCTGCCCACACCAAGATTTGTATGTACAAGGTCTATAGGCAGACAGATGATAATCAAAGGGGGAGGGGGTGTGGTTGGTCTATTGTCCAACAATGTTGATCCCAGGGAAAAAAAACTTCACTATAAGTATAACATGACACAGGGTAATAAATTACACTTTGTTGAACTCTGTTTGTCAGTGTCAATCATGAGCTGTCTTCAGGTTACATAGCAAAAACCTGCTGACAAATTCTCTTTAAAGCCTCATCCAGCTAAATCAGTGATTTTATCAAATTTTCATCAGTGTTATGAGAGTTTCACCACTTTTTTCTCACTGATGAAAAAAAAATCCCCACCTTCTCCTATCAGTCAGTGAAAAATGAGATAATTCGGATTGCATCGAAGTGTTGTCTGATTTTTTTCACGTACCCATAGACTTTCATTGCCTAGTTTGATCCGACACTCAAATCAATATCAGATACATTTCCTCTATTTTGCACAGATCACTTGGTCTCTGGATGAAATCGGACATGTGAGCAGCCCCATAGACTTTCATAAATATAAATGCTATCCTTAAAAAAACATGAAATGAGGAATTACTGGTGATAAATTCTCAAAACTTAAGTCGGTGTCACATTAACATTGATTCTCTCGTATGGAAAAATGGATCGATTATGATAATGACACTCTGACCCGAGTTTGATCAGAGTGTGAGCTCAATTCGATTTTCTCGCATAAGAGAATCATAGCACACTGTCAGGAGAAGATGAATAAAATGTCTTCATCTTCTCCATTCAGTGAGTCCAATGTCATGTCTGATGTCATCCAAGTGTAGTCTGATGATTTCCACAGACCCATAGACTTGAATAGATGCGTGGTATCTGATTAGTGCTGTAAATTATAGCATGAGAAAAGAACGGGGATCGGCAAGGTCCTGAAGCCTTATACCGTAAGATCCATGGGCAGCGCTGCCCATAGATCTATTGTAAATGGCTTCAGGACCTCAGACAGCAGCGCACATGCTATAGCAATAGCTATAGTATGTGCGCAGCTCTGAGGAGCCCGGCGCTTTCATTCATAAAACTGTACAGCAGCTGTCAGGAGGCAGCTGCTGTACAGAGGTGGTTATACCATTATGTGCCCACCTGAGTGGGTGTAAGGTCTCTAGGGGGAGTGGGCACCCCCTAGAGACATTATAGGAACATTTATTAATAAAATAAATACTTTAAACAATCACAGAACACTTTGCTCATCTCTGCGGCAGCAGGGATGAGCAAACTATCCGGTAACTGGATTGCTCAGGATTACACATCCTGAGCAATCCGGTTACCGGATTGCGGCTTCAGCAATCCGGTTTCCGGATTGCTGAATGTCAGAAGACAATTGCGTTCACCGCATCCGAATCTGGATGCGGTGAATGCAATTCAGGTTTTAAGTGTGACCCTAGCCTTATTGCTTGGTTTTCTTTTGGTTCATTGGTGCTATTTCTGATGCTCTTATACTAAATATGACCTAGCTTGTGTCTCTGATCATGGTAATTCTGTATTCTCTCCTGATTCAGATTTCAACAAGCTTAACTTTGCTTTGACTAACATCGTATCCAATCTTGGGTGTTCCTTTGACTATAGTTTTGTCTACTGATTTTGTTCCTCAATTATTGACCCAGCTAGATTACACTTACCTAAGGTTTTCTCCACTGGTCAGTGGCTACTTCATAGATGCCACCCAGGTGTCTTGCTGTAAATTCAGATTCCAGTTTAGTGGTCTGGAATTCCTCTGGGATCTACTATGCAGAATGGCTAGGGCCCAGTCTGTGTGTAATAATCTTTTTGAGCTGATGGCCTTTCACAGACTTAGCAGGGATATTAAACTATATATTTTAAAGTGTGTAAGCATTTCCTATTATTTACAATTACATCTGAGTGAGAAATCCACCTAAAGAAATTCTGTGTTGTGTAGAAGTATATGAGCCACTTATGCTGGTTTCCCCATCATCAATAAAGCTGCAGCTCACATGGAATGCGTCCAGGTTCACCTCCTACTTAGCATAACTTTATTTAATGTGGACCCCTCGAAAATGAATTTTCTTACTCTCAATCCAAGCTCACAAGACAAGCCAAACTCTCTTATACTTTAAGGATTGTGCTTATCATAGTTCCTCAGACACCTTGTTATTATTATTTTTTGCCATTACCATTTTTGACCTCCGTCCACCACTCTACATTAGAAAACTATTGTTGGCCAGAAAATCTGTTAATAAAATTGTTATTGCTACAATTGTGGCAACTAGAAATTTTCCTGGGAAATTCAATTCACATACTAGTTATTTTCTGCTAATTAACTGTGCCTTACCTGAGGTCCCTCCAGACTGTAGAGCATAATAAATGCAATATGTAAAAAAAAACTAAAAATACTATACTCCTATTTACCTCACTACTCACCTCTCTGGTCCCTCCAGTCCTCACTGACACTCGTCCAGCCTTCATCGCATCTTCTTATCATCATCACCAATGAGAGAAGTTGAGGGGCTGTAGAGATGAGCAGTAAGGCAGCATGCTCACTATCAGTATACGCAGCGTTTTGGACGCTGCATATTAGAGTATCAGTCTAGTGGATGGGATTTGTAGAAATCCCATGCTCACTATTCTTATCTCGACCGCAGCGATCTGACAGCTGTGGTACGGGTTGCCGGCAGTCCGCTCCTCTGCAGCATGTTTATTTCATGCTGTGGAGTCAGAAGCCGCTCCCTTCAGGTGACTGCAGGGAGGAGCCACTCTGCACCCTCCGCACATGGTGAGTACAGGGAGGCTGCAGTCTCCCTGCAGCCACCTGTGAGTTCACTCAGGTCCAAAGGAGCTGTGTCCAACACGCAGCTCTTTCGGACCGTGAGCGCACAGCCTAAGGCGAATTTAAGTATTTTGCCGACTTTGAACTACTTTTTTCTACTTCGATACCAAGAGGCCACCATTTTACCCAAATTTTGCAGAAGCAAATTGTCAAAAATCTGCATTTAGGTAATCGATGTTTTTTTTTACTAATATTCACATAGAATTCGATTTCACTTGCTGATTTTTTACTCATCTCCATTTGCAACTGAGAGCAGCCGAAGACATGCTATACACTATATGGGTTATGCTGAGACAATAATATACCTGCTTGCTAATTGAAAGACTAGACAAGTGTCCTGATAAAGAACGACTGAGACATACAGTAGCTTACTGTAAATTAAGTGTATAATGAAGAATTACACATTGGACAATAGGCCGATTGTGAATGAACTCCAATGGCTTTGGTAGATAATCTAATGGCTGAGTATATAATCACTAGCCATAAATAAGAGAAAAACTGCAAACCTGTAACCCTATGCTCACTAAATAACACGGGGGCTTTTCTCTATACACTCGCCTGCATTGTCCCTGATAATCGAGACTAATATTTTACTGTACAATTAAAAATGAGGTCATGTTCATATCATGCTCATCAGAAGTAAAGCTTGATGCATTGCCAGCTGAGTGTAGTTGACATTCCTAAATCTCTTAAAGACTTTAAGCTATAGAGAAGCCTACGTTATTCCTAAAACCAAGATATCATCTTGCCAGAAAGGGGTTGAAGTTGCATAGATGAATAGTAACCAGATGTCACCTTCCAGATTCTGTATTGCCTTAAAATATTTTTCAAGAAAAAAGTTCATAAAGTATCCACAGTCTTTCTTGAAGGCATATAATTATTTTCATTTTTTTAATTAAAGTTAAACAGTTGTTACTCACTTTAGAAAAATGAAGTAAATAGGTCAGCAAAACTAGATGTCTGAGTGCAGCACTGTAATAGTTTAGAACAGGGCTGGGCATTGTGTGGCCACATCCGGCCCTCTGACTGTTCCAGTCCATCTCACGGACTGAAACACAGCTGAAGGATTGAAAACAGTGGGAGGCTATGTGGGAGATCACACTGTATATACAGGGCTATGTTGGGGCTCAGAAATGTATATAGGAAGCTATGTGGGAGCTCAAAAATGTACACTATATGTGAGGCTAATATGAGACTCATACTGTGTATATGAAGATATGTGTGGCTCATACTCCATAAAGGAGGCTATGTGAGGGCACATACTGTATTTAGGAGGCTGTATAAGGGGTTATACTGTAATTAGAGAGGTTATATGGGGGCTCATACTGTATATAGGGGCTATATGGAGCTCATACTGTATGTAGGTAGTTGTGTGGGAGCCCATACTGTATGTAAGGAGGTTGTTTGTGGACTCAAATGGTATATAGAAGGTTGTGTGATGACTGATTGTCCATATAGAAGGCTATATGAGGATTCATCCTGAATGTAGAGAACTATGCTGGGGCTCATACTGTATGTAGGGGGACTGTGTGTGGGCTCTTAATGTATATAGAAGGGATGTCAGCATACTTAATTCTGCTTAATATTAAGTGATGTAATTAATAATGTGAAATGACTAAAATTAATATGTTAATATAAATATCGAGCAGAATCAATTTTAGGCTATTAGTTCAGTCCTGAACATAAGTCACGATCTCTAATGTAGTCCAATATCACAAAAAAGGAACCTGTCACACTTAAGAGTGCAATATTACAGAGCAGGAGGAGCTGAGAGAATTGATCCATAGATCTCCTTCTCTTTTCCCCTAATATGTTGTCTTCCCAAAATCGTATACGACATTTCTCCCGTTCATCTCCCATACTCTGGAACACTCTCGCCTAACGTGGAAACCTTCAACAGGAACCTGAAGTTCCACCTCTTCTAGCAAGCCAACAACCTGCAGTAATCCTTAGTCCACTGTATCACCGCATGACCAGCCCTACCCTCATCTACTGTGCCCTCATCCATCTCTTGTAGTCTGTGAGCTCTTGCAGACTATGCATTAGTCAATCACCTAATGATCTTCCTTTTCTGAAAGTGACCAGTGACCTTATGAGGAAAAATGTATTAAGCTGTGGGTCAGCTAGCAGAAGTCCCCAATATTTGTTTATATCTGAGACTAGCTAATAAAAGGAAAAGATTAATATGGGCAAAAGAACACAGACATTGGACAGAGGAAGATTGGAAATAAGTTTTATGGACAGACGAATGAAAGTTTGAGGTGATTGGATAAGACAGAAGAAAATTTGTGAGATGGAGAACAACTGAAGAGAAAATTATTATTTCAAATAAAAATCATTATCTCTAACCTTGTCAATGTCTGGACTATATTTTCTATTCATTTTGCAACTCATTTGATAAATAAAAGTATGAGTTTACATAAACATAAAATTGTCTGGGAGACCCCAAACATTTGAACGGTAGTGTATATATGCGGACATATATATATATATATATATATATATATATATATATATATATATATATATATATATATATGTATGGTGACATATATATATATGTACCATGCATTAACGCATGCATTAACGCTAGCACTAAAAAGGCGAAAAATGCCATAAAGATGGCACTGGAAAAAAATACTACCTTTAACGCTTCTTTGCAAAAAACGCTCCCTCCAAATGTGACCCTAGCCTAAGGAAGATTTTTTACTGCACAGTAGATAACTTGTGGAAACAGCTGCACTTGATGTAAGAAATAGTAGACAATGGGTCTCCAAAATGATAAAAGGTTCTCTTCGGCTAACTTTCACAAGATGCTGGTTGTCTGTAGCTCTTTAAGAGGGTGAGTTTAGAAACGTGTTGTCTATGATAGAGAGTAATGACTATTGTGAAAATGTAGCATCTTATAATGGCGAACTGTTGTAAGGTGTCCAATCTTAAAGTGGTTATTCGAGACTCAATTTTTTCCTCCTCTGGTGATAAACACCTATCAGCAGATAGTTGCTAATTGCCTGCCTGATCTGTACTGTGATGATCTTTCCAGGCTCAGAGTGATGACAGAACTGTTACTGCTGGTGATTCTCCTAATTCATGAGACCTCACATAGAGCAGTTCCATCTCTATCACTCTACTCTACAGAGGAGGCCTGACTACTGACATCATGTTGATTGACATCCACCTCCCCGCTATATTAGATGACCAAGTCTCAATCAACATGACGTTGGCAGTGACACCCCATTGACAGAACGGAGCAGAAGAGAAGGAACTGTGCCATCCATTTAACATTACAGGACATACCGTGTTTCCCCGATAGTAAGGCCCCCCCGATTGTAAGGCCGCCTAGGGGTAAAGGGGGGGTCTGCTAATGTAAGGCCTCCCCCGATTATAAGGCCTTACAACCGGGGGGGCCAATGTAAGGCCCCTAGCGGAGGGGGGGGAGCGGGAGCGGGTCGCACATCACGTGCGCCCGCTCATTACATATGCACTGCATCCCCCTGTCAATCAGCGACAGGGGGAGCAGTGCATTATACTGTATATATGGGCCCCCTCCTGCTGGCACACTACCCCCCTGTTCTGAGGCCCCCACCGCTGCTGCTGCTGCAGACATCTTACCCTCCTGGTTCTTCTTGCAGCAGCCAGCGCGTCCGTCCTCTGTCCTCGGCTGTCTTCCGGATCATGTGACCCGTCACAGCGCATGACGTCATCGCGACTGCAACCGGCTGGTCACATGATCCGGAAGACAGCCGAGGACAGAGGACGGACGCACTGGCTGCTGCTAGAAGACCCTGGAGGGTAAGATCTCTGCAGCAGCAGCAGCGGTGGGGGCCTCAGAACAGGGGGGTAGTGTGCCAGCAATAGGGGGCCCATATATACAGTATAATGCACTGCTCCCCCTGTCGCTGATTGACAGGGGGATGCAGTGCATATCTAATGAGCGGGCGCACGTGACGTGCGACCCGCTCCCTCAGTGTCCCAGCAGTAGGGGGCCTGTAGGCCACACTGCTGGGGCACCCAATGTAAGGCCCCCCCCGAAAGTAAGACCGGGGGCCACTTTTGGCCCCCAAAAAAATGTAAGACAGGGTCTTACTTTCGGGGAAACACGGTAGATGAATCATTGCCAGGAAAGGTCTGTGACCGCTCTGAGCCAAGAGAAATTGACACAGGGAATAACATTAGCAACTACATGCCAATAAGTACTTGGCCCCATAGAGCAAAAAAATATTGAGTCTCAGATAAACCCTTTGAGTAACTCAGCAGCCTTGTCTTCATATATCTATCTCATAACTTCTAAACTGGGATATAGTAGTCCTAACGAACTGCAGATTGCTGCCATGAAAGTCACCCATTCTGTGGTTTTAACACTATGTGACTTTCCAAATACTGGTAAACCTCAAAATATCAGCATTTCTCCAAATGAAAAGAATACTGAAGAAGTAGGAGGAAGAGAAAGCTATCTGTTTACTACCATAGGACGCTGAAGAATGAGACACCTGTTCTCTTAATTATGCGTGCACTGATTTAACGCCAGTATTATTAATATAAATAAAGCAGTGAATGGGTCTCTTGTATCTCCTAAATTGCACTTCTGTAGAATATATTAAAAAACAACAAAACAAATATTTTTCTTGGTTGGTAGACATTGGTGGTTATTCATCAGATTATGACAATACCCGCTGGATAAGCATCATCATGAAACTAGAGGACTTCACACCACACTATCTCAACCAAGGATTACAAGATGTTGGTAAAAGATTCTGCAATGACTATATTAGTTCTTATAGTAGCTTCTCATAGCAAGCCCTAAAGCATACATGAATTTGTTTTCATTAGTTAAGGCCCAGTCTCACATAATGCTGCATCAGCGATCCCGATAACGATGTGCAGAGATCGCTGGTGCGTCGTTTACACATCACTGGTAAGATGTCAAACAGGTATCTCACCAGCGATGTGAACAACAACGCACTAGCGATCCAGAATTATACCGAGGTCGGTGTGAATTTTCTCTCCATAGCGTAGCATTGAGATCGTTGCTCATTGTCTCTGTCAAACACAACGATGAAGCAGTCTCAGCGGGAGCGCAACGACGCAGGAATGACCCACAGCAGTGTGTAACGATCAATGATCTCACAGCAGGGGCCAGATCGTTGGTACGTGTCACACAGAATGACATCGTTAGCGGGATCGCTGTTGCGTCACAAAATTTGTGACGCAACAGTGATCTCGTTAGCGATCTCTTTATGTGTGACAGGGTCTTTAGTAATAGAGATTATGTATAATACATCTATACCAATCACAGAATGAAATATAGGAACAGAGATGACTGGATTAATCCGCAGATGAATAAAGTTTTCACAGGAATTCAAACATTTTGAGACTCAATTTTCTGTTTGCAAAAAAAACTTGCCAAGCCTAATTTCTCTTGTAAAGTGGAAGCTCTTATGGTGGGGGTTACACGTCCCGATATCGCGGCGATATCGGAGGCAACGGCGCGGGAGCGCGCATTTTTTCAGCCCTTTTCCCGATATCGCATCGCCGGTTTACACGCTGCGATATCGGGAAACAACGTCCCTACGATGTGTACGCCCACCAACCCAGTAACGACCATTTAACATGGGAGTTAATGGGTAGCGACGGCGTACAGATCGGAGTTGGGCAGTCACACGCTGCGATGCTGCTACAACAGCCATGCGATATCGGGGAGTTGAATAGCTCTGCTATTCAACTCCGATATCGTTTTGGCATCGTTCCAGCATCGCGTTGTACGCTGAAACCGTACAACGCGCACACAATATCGGGTCCAACTCGCGAACCACGTAACTTTTTGTCGGAGTTGGGTCGGAGTTGGACGCCGATATCGCGGCGTGTAAACCCACCATTACCCTTGGGGGGAAGCAATAACTATGTGCCTGCCCAAGATGAAAATACCAACCCCCAGCAGTGTGCTTTATCTTGGCTGATTATCAAATTTGGGGTACCCCATACATTCATTCTGAAGTGCACAGCTGGGGCTGCAGGCTTCAGCTGTCCGCTTTATCTGCATTGAGAATAAAAAATATGGGGAACACCAATGCAATTTTTTTTCAAATATTTATTTTTACGTACATATGATGTAAGGTTCGTTGCCATACAACAAACCTGCCACAATGTATATGGCAACCAATTACAAACACTGACACAATAGGTGGGGCACAGTCTGACTGCAACAGCCAATCATAGATGCTGTCACAAAGAGTGGGCTTCTATGATTGGCTATTAAAGTCAGTGGAATAAATATGCATGCGGCTTAATGAACAGACCTGGAAGAAAGTGTGACCACAGTGGGAAACTGGTGAATATAATGCTCCTGCTTTAATCCCCTTTTTGCTTTCATTTACAGCCCCTAGCTCTTACTGCCACCATTTTATAACAATAAAGTTTTGGTCCCATTGACATATCATGGGATTTGGGCTCAAGTTCGGGGACAAGTCTGGTCCCAAACAAAAAGTTTTAAAAGTGCAGCCGGATTCGCCGAACCTGAACCTAAACCTGTGAGTTTTCCTATCTCTATGTGCAACCGAATATTAAAGAGGAACGTCGGGAAGATTTTTTTGTCGTCTAGTCCCATTGACTATAATGTTGAGCTGCCTTTTACATTTGCATAATGTTTAGAATTAATATAAATCAGTTATTCACTAACTGCTGCTTACCCTTCACCACTCCCAGCTCTCCCCCTTCCTTCTGCAGTGAGCATCTGTGCTCCAAGTACAAAAAATTCATCATTCAATCACATTGGCGTGAGGTCACATAAGGTCTGTACTAAGCTGGAGTCTGGAAATCTCTTTCTGTATACAGAGCAGGATAGGAGTGCTGTGTCGATAGGACCTACTGTGACATTATGCCCACGTGATTGAATGAGTGTTTCACTCAGGCAGGACGTATTGTCCCCTATGGGAGTGGTGATGGGTAAGCAGCAGTTAGTGAATAACTGATTTATATTAATTCTATACATTATTCAAATGTAACAGGCAGCTTAGCATTATAGTATAGGAGTGCAGGGACTGTACACATTTTTTTTTATCTCATCAAAGTTCCCCTTTAAGTTGTGGTTGCCAACAATTTTGTCTGGACCATGTTTGGAGTTTTGTGTAAAAGGGAACTTGTCACCAGGTTTTTGCAACCTAATCTGAGAATAGCATAATATAGGACCCGAGATCCTGATTCCAGCGATGTGTCACTTACTGGGCTGCTCAGTGTAGTTTTGATAAAATCACTGTTTAATCAGCTGGAGATTATCATTATCAGTCTACTTGGCCTGCTGCCAGGTAGTCTGGCATATTCACAGACTGCTAAATCTGCAACAGAGAAAACACTAATTATATCAAAGTGACAGAAAGCAGCTCAGTAAGTGACACATCGCTGGAATCAGGGTCTCTATTTCTACATTATGCTGCTCCCAGATGGGATGGCAAAGACCCTGTGACAGGTTCCCTTTAAACAATGTCAAATTTGCGTTTTTTCACAGTTTGTTTTGTGTTATTCCTATACACCCAAAGAAAATAAAGATGTGTATAACAAAGCATGTGTAATTGTGATAATTTTCTGGGAGAAATACTTCATTTTTTGGAACAATTTCAAGGGTGGCAACACTTTCAGCCATGTAAATGATATCATATTTTACTGTAAGAAAGTAATAAAATGTAAACAACCTTTTTGCAGCTTGCGCATACCAATTGTAAGCTCAGATAGGCGTTGGAGGTTTTAAGAAGAAGACATAAAAGTATAACCTATATGGCTGAGTTCTGAGTCACCAATAAGGTTGTTGTTAAGGCGTCAAACACACCGATGCATGCTGCCCAGCGGGAACCCAACGATCAAAAAATGATCCAGGGCCATTCCGACAAGATCGGCGATCTCACATCGGGGGCCCGGTCGCTGCTGCATGTCACACATAGCAAGTTCGCTGGCGAGGTCGCTGTTGCATCACAAAACCTGTAACACAACAGCGATCTCGCTATGTGTGATGGGGGCTTTACATCAACACTCCATGACTTTCTAGGAATCGCCTCGGATTGAGAAGCATTGGTGACTGCACTTAACAGATAGACAAAATAAGTAAACAGCAATAATGAAAAATGTTCACTATTCTAATACAAAATAACAGTTCAAATGTAAAAAATTCTGCAAATAAATAAATAGTGGAATAAAATAAAATAATCATAAGTTGAATAGCAGAATATTAGTAGTAATAATAATAATACATTATTATTGTTACAATATGAATATAATAATATGTTAAATAGCAGAATAATAAATATAATAATTACCGTATATACTGGTGTATAAGCCGACCCGTGTATAAGCCGACCCCCCTACTTTTGCCCCCAAAATCTGGGAAAACCTATTGACTTGTGTATAAGCCGAGGGAGGACCCCAGCACAGGTATACAGCCCCCAGCAGTGTGGTATACAGCAGCCTTCCCAGTGGTACATACAGGCCCCAGCAGTGTTACAGCAGCCTTCCCAGTGGTATATACAGCAGCAGCCCCAGGGGTATATACAGCAGCAGCCCCAGGGGTATATACAGCACCAGCCCCAGGGGTATACAGGCCCCCCCCTTGCTCGGCAAACCTGTAATGTAAAATCCTTATACTTATCACTGTCCTCTCATCGCCGTCCCGCTGCTGCCGACATCGCGATCCTTCACCGCTGAATGAAGGTGGAGGATCGCGGTGTCGGCAGCGGCGGGACGGCGGCATGAGGACAGTGATAAGTATAAGGATTTTACTTCACAGGTTTGCCGAGCAAGGGGGGGGGGCCCTGGATCTTGATGGGGGGGCCTGTATACTGATGCGGGTGGCGGGCGGGCGGTATATACTCGCGTATAAGCCGAGGGGGGACTTTTCAGCCCAAATTTTGGGCTGAAAAACTCGGCTTATACGTGAGTATATACGGTAGTTGAATTGAGGAATGAGTAAAAATTATGTTTTAATTTCCCCATGTTCATATAGCATAAAAAGGTACAGTATGCTTTTATTAGACCATAACTAAATCTCATGTTTGTTCACTAAACTGAGATGAAAATCAAGGATAGCAAAGATGATTATTAATACTGCAACTACTACTTGAAATAAAGGATATCTGTGGAAGGTGTCGAAATCCTAACTGTAGGGCTGGCTTGATGAATTCCATAAAAGAAGCAATGTCTCCCTCTGGTGGTCTTTTGGCCAATATACAGATTTTCTCAGGTGTCAAAAAATCAAAATCTAGACATTTCTTATGTATAGGTAATATCAGACATACAAGATGGTAATTATATTATGTCCGAAATACTCCTGTTTATTTAATCAGGAGCTGATCTGCAGAACAGAGAGACCACTATACTGTGTACGAAACAGTAATATCCATCTCCATAGACAGCTAGAGCTAGTAATAGTAGACCAGAGTCAGTTGTCGAACCCCCACCGATATGATATTAACCCCTTCACCACTCTGCCATTTTGTTTTTTTCTTCCCCTCTTCCAAGTGCCATTACCTTTTTACTTTTCTAACTTCTTAGCCGTATGAGGGCTTGTTTTTTGCAGGACAAGTTCTACTTTTGAATAAGACCATTCATTTTACCATATAGTGTACTGTAAAATTATATAATTTTTTACTGATATACGATATTGTTGATGGCCTGCATTATATTGCATTGGCCAAAAAAACATAAGTGTGAATTTTTTTTCCCCTTACACGTTTACTGAGCCAATTAATTTATTTTATATTTAGAAAGAACGGACAATTCTGAAATTGGCGATACCAAATATGTGTAGTTTTTATAGTTTTATTCTCAATGGATCAAAAGGGGGTGATCTGAACTTTTGTGTTTTTTTCATATTTATGAAAGTTTTTGTTTTTACTGTTTTTGTGGCGCCCCACTGGTTGGTGCACCACGGAGGGGTACTGCACCAAGACCAGAGTGTGTAGTATCCATGTGACAAGTGGACTGGGATGTTTATATGGGACCCTCGCCACACGCATCCACACACTTTTGCTCAGGGGACCAATAGGTTAATTAATTGCTAGGGAATTGGTCCCGGTGGGAGGAGCTTAGGTGGTAAAGTGGAGAGTTGGAAAGTCAGTCAGGAGCAGTGAGAGGAAGTCGTTGGAGGGGAACCCTGCGAGTAGTGCAGAGGACGGCACCTCAGGAGAAGTGATCCTGACAGAAGAGGGGACCTTAGGGTGTCAGCTAACACCCGAATCTGGACCAGTACATCCACTGACCGGAAGGGAATCCACAACCAGAGGATCGGCTCTGAGGGCGGTGCGGGTGTCTATCCCTGAGCCGCTGAAAAGCAGGCTGCGAACTTCTTTTGAGCAGTGTGTGGTGTCTTATTCAATGTTGCCTGAGGAACTGCTTCACGGTGTGAAAATCCCTTACTCATCATCGATCTCTGCCCAGGGGAGCCCGCTTCACCCACAGGGAGTGTCACCATCTAGCTGCCCCATCCATAATCCTCAGAGGTCTGCAGCAGCGCCAGTGCCAACACCAGACACCGTTGGTGGCGTAACGAAGACTTTTATTTTATTGATTTATTTTTTTACGTTTATTTTCCCATTTTTCAGAGACCACCATGGCCACGGGCCTGGACACAGTGCCTATCCCTCTAATTAACACCCGGGACCAGGTAGCCCACGGCCCTGGGGTTGGTAATTTTTACTAGTCTCCTTAGGGAACTAGAAACTGATCAGTCGATGGCTTGTGCTGTACATATGATGAACACAGCCAATGTCCACAGGAAGTTCCTCATGACAGACAAAGAGGTCATTAGAAGTGATGAGAGAGTAGTAAGATATTTGAGTTCAGATAGCTCTAACCGATTACTTTGAACAGTTTCAGTATTCAGATCTGAGTGAATTCTCCATTGACTTGCATTGGATTTATTACTCGTTCAAAGTATTCAATTAGAGCTATCCGAACCCGAGTATCTTACTACTCGCTCATCAGTAGTCATTAGCTAAGCTGTCATGACAACCCATCATCATGCCACATTCATTGGGCCACTGATGGGAGTGGGAAATGATGCGTTCCTTGCCAGCACGTCTTAAATGTCGCTGCCAGGAATTGAAAGTGGGATCTAATTAGATAACAGCGGCACATGTCGGCTGATCTGATATGAACACCGAAACATGCTGGCTTAGTGTGTGCATCAAAGACAGAGATATGACCTATGACATAAATATACAGTACATCATAGATCATGAAGGGTCACCTTATCTTAAGGATTGGCCATTAATTTCATATTGGCCAATTCTTTTAAGTACAACTGATATGTGCTTGAATTAGAGAGATATGTGCGCATAAACCTATTAAATATACTAGAACCCATGCATCTTTATTTATTTCAATATACAGTGGTTAGTATAAATGAAATTTTATATTTTAATTAATCTCAATGAACACAAGAACAATATCCAACATTTTGACCAGACTTAGGGCCGCTTTACACACACCAACTTCTGTGACCAACTTCTAAGCAGATCTCTGGTTGCAGTGAAATCATGGACACATTGATCCATTTTGTGGCTGTGTAGAACATTTTCTAACCCAGAACAGGCATGAAATGAGCCAGCTGGCGACATATTGCAACATCTATCTTTTTTTTCTTCTCTCTAAGGCTGTGGTCACAGTACCATTTTTCACATGCATTTTTGGAGACCTGCATTTTCAAAAACGCATGTAAAAAACGCACCCATAGGCCCCCATGTTAAAAAACGCATGTCCTAATAGCCAAAAAGCATGTGTGACTGTCCCATGCGTTTTTGGAGCATATCCAAAAACGCATGCGTTTTTTAATAAGGGGCCTTATGGAAAACGCATGCAAAAACGCATGTACAATTAGTGCCATTCAAAAACGCATGCGTTTCCCATAGGAGCCCATGTTAAAAAAAACGCATGCGTTTCCGGAAAGGCATGCGTTTTTTTTAACATGGGCTCCTATGGGAAACGCATGCGTTTTTGAATGGCACTAAAAGGTACTAATTGTACATGCATTTTTGCATGCGTTTCCCATAGGAACCCATGTTATAAAAACGCATGCGTTTTCTACAAAAACGCATGCGTTTTTCAAAACGCTCAAAAAAATACTACAAGCACTATTTTTATGTGCAGATTCAAAAACGCAGCCATAAACGCAGGGAGCCATCAGAGACCTTAAAAAACTCATGCTGACATGAAAAACGCATGTAAAAAAGCATTCGTTTTTAAAAGGCACTATAAAAACTGGGGTCACAGTAGCATTGTTCAAATGCGTTTTTGGAGACCTGCATTTTCAAAAACGCATGTAAAAAACGCACCCATAGGCCCCCATGTTAAAAAACGCATGCCCTAATAGCAAAAAAGCATGTGTGACAGTCCCATGCGTTTTTGGTGCTTTTCCAAAAACGCATGCGTTTTTTAATATGGGGCCTTATGGGAAACGCATGCAAAAACGCATGTACAATTAGTGCCATTCAAAAACGCATGCGTTTTTCAAAACGCACCAAAAAATAGTACATGCACTATTTTTGGGTGCAGATTCCAAAACGCAGCCAAAAACGCAGGGAGCCATCAGAGACCTTAAAAAACTCATGATGACATGAAAACGCATGTAAAAAAGCATGCGTTTTTAAAAGGCACTAAAAAAACGCATGTCACCTGTGACCACAGCCTTAGAGCCTGGATACTGGATGAAAAGTGATGCCCAACTTGTCTCTTGAGATTTCTCATAGGTGTTTTGGTTGAGTTCAGATCATTGCAAGTGATTTAGTGGCCAAATATATTTCTTGATCTGAACCCAACCGAAATACCTATAATGAATTCTGCAGAGACAAGATGAGCATCACTCTTCATCCAGCATCCAAGACCCAAAAGAGATTGTTTTTGAAAAATGGAAAAAGATAGATAATAATAATTTTATTTATATAGCGCCAACATATTACGCAGCACTTTACAATTCAGAGGGGACATGGACAAACAATATGAGACAATACAGAGTAAGGCTAGGGCCACACTTGCAGATTTTCCATGCAGTTTTCACACTTGTCATTTGTGAAAAACGCATGGAAAAACGCATCCATGGACTCCCATGTTAAAAACGCATGCCCCAATGCCAAAAACGCATGTCTAAAGGGCCATGCGTTTTTTGGATGCGTTTTTGGCTCAGCACCAAAAAATACTGCATGATGCATTTGCTGGTGCTTTTCCAAAAACACATGCGTTTTTTTAACATGGGGCCCTGTGGGAAACGCATGTGTTTTTATATGGCACTAATTGGTACATGCATTTTTGCATGCATTTTTTAAGGGTGCCCCACACCTATCAGCAAAAATGCATCCCAAAAACGCAGGCTGGAAAAAAGCACCTTAAAAAATGCATGCAAGTGTGACCCTAGCCTAACAAAAAAATTCAAAAACCAAGAGGAGTGATGTTCCTGCTCACAAGCTTACAATCTATGGGGAAATAGGGGAGGCACAAAAGGTAAATGGTAAAAAGTGCCATCAAATATAGTCCAGCCATGAATATAATAAATAGGGGATTCATATAACGATGCATGAACCAGTCACTGGTCAGGATCTGTACGGCTAGGGTCACACTTGAGGTTGCTGAACCCGCTAAAATCTTTGAAAACCAGTCACAGCGCATAGCGTTAATGCTATGCGCTGCCAGTGAACAGCAGCCCCATAGCAACCCGATGTTTATCTTAGCAGTGGTCCATGACGTGCGCTTTAGCTGAACGCACAGGAAAATGCTGCAGACTGAGTTTTCCTGTGCGCTCAGCTAAAGCGCACGTCATGCAGCTTGGTGTGTGACCGCTGCTTAGGCTGGGGTCACACATAAGCTCTCAGTCCGTTTTTGGCTTCAGTTTTCTCATTTTTTTTTTCTAAGTCCAAAAACTGACAGAAAAACGCATTGGGTGTAATAAACACCCTGTGCGTTTTTCTCTGGAGCTCAAAACATTGCCCTGTCCGTTTTTGAGCCAAAAACGCAGTAAACAGCGTTTTTGGCATCAGTTAAAAAACGCATGCGTTAACGCATGCGTTTTTTTAACATGGGGCCCTATGGGAAACGCATGCGTTAACGCATAGCACATATAGGCATCTGCGTTAACGCATGCGTTAACGCATATGCGTTTTTCATGAAAAAAATGACTAAGTCCCAAAAACGTTCAGAAGTGCAGGAGGCTCAAAAAGCACCCTATAAAAAACGGATTGGTGATGAAAAGGACTTCCAAAAACGGATTTCTATGTGTAACCCTGGCCTAAGATAAACATTGGTTTGCTATGGGGCTGCGGTTCACTGGCAGTGCACTGCATTAATGCTATGTGCTGCGGCTGCTTTTCAAAGATGTTAGCACTGGCGACAGGCTTAAGTGTGACCCTAGCCTACAAGTACAGATAAAGTGCTATATTATGCATGGGGGACAGACAGACAGACAGACAGTCTGCAGGTTCAGACAGATGACACAAGAAGCCAGATTTGGAAAAGGGAAGATAGTTAGACAAGTGAGGTGAGGTGATAGGCCAGTCTAAAGAGATGGGTTTTAAGGCTCGCTTAAAACTATTGGTATTGGAAATTAATTGAATTGTTTTTGGTAACCTATTCCAGAGAATTGGTACAGTTCGTGAGGTGATAGGCCAGTCTAAAGAGATGTTTTTTTAAGGCTCACTTAAAACTATTGGTATTGGAAATTAATTGAATTGTTTTTGGTAACCCATTCCAGAGAATTGGTGCAGTTCGCGAGAAGTCTTGGAGATGGGAGTGGGAGGTTCGGATTGTAGCTGATGTTAGTCTTAGGTCACTTGTGGAATAGAGGGCACGTGTAGGGCGATAAACATAGATGAGGGAGGAGATGTAGGATGGTGCAGAACTGTGGATGGCTTTGCTGGTCAGAGTGACAATTTTATATTGTACTCTGTAGCGGATTGGCAACCAGTACAATGACTGGCACAGGATAGAGGCATTGGTGAAGCGGTTGGAGAGGAATATGATCCTGGCTGCTGCATTGAGGATGAATTGGAGAGAAGAGAGTTTTGTAAGAGGGAGACCGATTAGTAGAGAATTGCAGTAATCCAGACGAGAATGAATAAGGGCAACAGTTAGAGTTTTTGCAGAATCAACAGTAAAAAAACAGTCGAATTCTAGAGATGTTTTTGAGGTGTAGGTGACATGAGCGAGCGAGTGACTGTATGTGTGAAGAGAAGGAGAGATCTGAGTCAAATAAAACCCAAGACAGTGACCATGCTGCTGAGGAGTAACGGTAGAACCACATACAGAAATGTCAATATTAGGTTTCGGAACATTAGGAGAGGGAGGAAAGACGAGAAGTTCAGTTTTTGACAGATTCAACTTAAAGAGGATATATCACCCATCTGCTGCATGGCAAACTAAATGCAACACTGAATGCAGCATGTGTGCTGCATTCAGGGAAGGGGTCTTCCATGTCTCTAGCCCCCCCTATAAACTTTAAAGCGAACCTGTCACCCCCCTTGGACATCAAAAGCTAAAATAGCCACCTTCTGCAGCACTAAGGCTGCATTCAGAGAAGGTGGCTATAGGCTTTTGATGCCCTATATACAATTAAATATACACTTATATAACTGCTTACACTTTAGAAGACCTAAGACCGGGAGGCGGGGTTTCGCGCTCCTCCGACCCGCCCCCTCTTGTCAATCAGCCTGGTCACCTGCTGCTGCCTCCCCTCACAGTGTACCATGAACGCGCGCCTCCGTTCTCCTGTATGGCGACGCGCATGCGCTGTGCGCGCTGCCCGACGACTTCCTGGACACCCGGCGCACAGCGCATGCGCGGCGCCAAACAGGAGAACGGAGGCGCGCGTTCATGGTACACTGTGAGGGGAGGCAGCAGCAGGCGACCAGGCTGATTGACAAGAGGGGGCGGGTCGGAGGAGCGCGAAACCCCGCCTCCCGGTCTTAGGTCTTCTAAAGTGTAAGCAGTTATATAAGTGTATATTTAATTGTATATAGGGCATCAAAAGCCTATAGCCACCTTCTCTGAATGCAGCCTTAGTGCTGCAGAAGGTGGCTATTTTAGCTTTAGATGTCCAGGGGGGGTGACAGGTTCGCTTTAAAAAAGACTTTAGAAAACTTACAGATAAGAGGTCTAATGGGTGGGATCTTATTAAGATGTCTTCACTGCTGGCACAATCCTCCAGCCTCCTCCTTGTGTATTCCACCCCTTTCTATGTCTCTGCACTGCCTCCTGTTCTGCTAGCTCTGCCCTCCTCCTCTCCTGCTCTCTGTCACTCAACCTGCCGAGGTTGGTCAGAGAGGCTGCAAAGCATTTGGCCTGATGTCAGCTCCAGATTCTCGCCCTATTTATGCTTTATTCAGACAGCAGGGTGGGAATCTGGTGCTGACCGTGAGGAGAAGAGTAGAGAAAGAGGAGCCGACAAAAGATACAGTGAAGTAGTGGTCAGGGAGGTAGGAGGAGAACCAGGAGAGAGTGGTGTCCTTGAGCCCAATAGAGCTGAGCATAAAGAGGAGGAGCTGGTGATCCACGGTATCGAATACAGAGGAGAGATCCAGGAGGATCAGCAGGGAGTAGTGACCATTAGATTTAGCTGTTAGTAGATCATTAGAGACTTACTGAGGGCAGTTTCAGTTGAATGTAAAGAGTGGAAGCCGGAATGTAGAAGGTCAAGAAGAGAATTCTGGTCAAGGGATGTTTTTATTAATAATGGATGTATGTTGGAATGTTTAAAGGAGGAGTGGAAAACACCAGATGAGAGGGAAAGATTAAATATTTTAGTTAGGTGAGATGTGACAGCTGGGGAAAGGGATTGAAAGAGATGTGAGGGAATAGGGTCATTGGTGCAGGTAGTAGAGTGAGAAGATTGCAAGGAGCCGTGTGACTTCTTCCTCTGTGACCGGATCAAAGACCAAAAGTGAGTTGGATGAAGTGCAGGAGAGAAGAAAATGCATGATGTTCTGAGACTGTGAGGAAATTTCCTGTCGTATGTGTCAATTTTGTCTTTAAAATAGTTGGCGAGATTCTCAGCTGTGAGGCTAGTGGTTGGGGCCTATACTCTTGGACTGAGGAGGGAATTGAACGTGTCAAAGAGTCGTTTAGGACTTTTGGCCTTGTGATGTGATACGGTGTTGAAGTAAGCTTGTTTCGAAAGGTGAAGGATGGCATTGTATGTTTTCAGCATACATTTATGATGGATGAAATCTTCAGCCAGGTTGGATTTTCTCCACAGGCATTCTGCACACCTGGAGCACCGCTGGAGAAACCATGTTTGCAGTGTTTGCCAGGGTTGCCACTGTTGGTGCTGAGTTGTTCTAAGTGTAGGAGGTGCAGCTTCATCCAGGGCACTTTTCAGTGTTTTATTATAGAGTTTTAGAGCAGAGTCAGGTCAAGAGAGGGAGGAGAATGGGGCCAGTGAAGACTGTAAATTCTTTATAAGTTTCCGAGTGTTAATGGCACGTATATTTCTAAAGGTGAATGAGTTGGGGGTGTCCTTGAAGGGTTAATAGTTCTTTACTGAGAATGAATGAAGGTTGTGGTCAGAGAGTGGAAGAGGGGAATTAGTAAAATCATCCACTGAGCAGAGCCGGGAGAAGATCAGGTCCAGGGTATTTCCCTCTTCATGTGTGGCAGAGTTAGTAAGTTGTGAAAGATCAAGAGAGAAGGTTAGGGTTAAAAGAGGAGAGGCAGATGTGGAGATGGGGTTGTCAATAGGAAAGTCTCCCATAATGAGAGTGGGAAGGTCGCAGGCAAGAAAGTGTGGAAGCCAGGTGGCAAATTGATCAAGAAATTAACGTGTGGGGCCTGGAGGGCGATAAACCACTGCCACTTGCAGGGAGAAGGGCTGGTAGAGTCTTACAGTGTGTACTTCAAAAGAAGGGAAGGTAAGTGAGGGGACAGGTGGGCTAACCTGAAAAGCACAATTTGTTGAGAGCAGCAGACCAACACCTCCACCTGGTCTGTTCTCAGGTCTAGGGGTATAAGAAAATTGGAGGCCACCAAACAATTGCTTTGTAGCCTTAAGGTACTGTTACACACTTCAATGTTGTTAAGAGATCACCAACGATCTCACAGGATCACGTGGTCGTTAGGACATCTTTTTCACATCGTTGGTGAGATGTCACACGTCTAGATATCGTGAATGATGCACCAACCAGCTATCATTCGCACAACCCAGTGACCGATACTTGTTCACTGTTGTGAATAGGCGAAGTCGTTAATGACATCGTTATCGCGGTGTCACACACAACGATGCAGCAGGTTGGCTGATCGTGGATCGTTTGATTTGAGAACATGTTCTCAAGTCTGCAATCAGCGATTAAATGATTTATCGTAGACGTATCTCGGTGTAATACACAACGACGCAGTAACAATGTCGTTTAAACGACTCCAAACCCGTGACGTTTGAGCGATATTGTGCAACAGTACCTTTAAGGAGACTGATAGATATTGCAATGTGTTGTCAACTTGCTTATTACATCATCCCACATCTCCAGGGTAGGAGAGGAAGCAAAAGATTATGTAGACATTACAGCACGGGAGCACAAATATTCCTTCTTTGAGGTAAAACAATTTTTTAAAACGGACAGGGAAATGTTTTATTTGACAATAAAGCCTGAGCTGTGATCCTGTGCTGTAATGTCTGTATACTCTTTTGTGTCCTCTGCTGCCCAGGATCAGACCATGTCCCTGTATGGTAAGACATGGCCATTACACAGTACATAGCAGGGACACATATATAAGATTATCTCAGCCCAGGAGATGTGGTATGATCAGACCATGTCCCTGTACGGTCAGACACAGCCATTACACAGTACATATCAGGGACAGAAATATAAGAATATCTCAGCACAGGAGATGTGGTATGGTCAGACCATGTCCCTGTACGGTCAGACACAGCCATTACACAGTACACAGCAGGGACAGATTTATAATATTATCTATATTTATTACACATTTCCTTTTTCTTGGGAGGCAAGAACATGTGCTTTGTGGCCTGAAGGAGACTGAATGGCTGAAAACTTTCTTGGTTGTGTTCCAATGCATCAAAGCCTCAGGGTAAGGAAGAATTTGCTGTGTCAATCTTCTTTGTTTTGATAATGTTTCCTATATTATGACTTTTGCAACCTAAGTGTTCAAGCCCGTGGGCAATTCACATAAATACGCAGACAGGAAAACACAAGTGTTGTAATACAGAGCCTCTGCTATGAATCGTTCCTTTATGATGGAGCACCTGTTCTCGTTATCATAGACCGGACACTGGGTTGCCAGTTGCCCAGAAATCCCAGCACTGTCCGTTAAAAAGGGCACTTTTTTGTCCTGTCCATAAAAAGTATTTGAGGAGTCCATGATTTTTTTAGTGGATGAAGAAAATTGTACAGATTATTTTCACTTTAATTAACATCATTTTACAGTTCACAGTGAATATGGCTGATCTCTTCATATCAGAATTATGGGCTATAAACATAAGGTAAGTGAGAACACTTCTAATCATAATAGTTTATGTTTTTCCAAAGGATCCATAAAAAATATTATCTGTTCATGATTTTTGATAAACTGTCCTGAAAAAATAAAAAGTCAAGTTGGCAACGCTGACTAGACACCCTGAGTTCTAATCCTCAGTGTTATCTATTTACTTGTTAATATAGCCATAATTAATATGATATATTATACCAATATATCAGGTCTGTAATAGCTTTGAGCCTTTGACTGTACATAAATCTGTAGAGAATTTGAAAATACTTTTCAAAAAATGTGATCATCTCTAGTTAGCCTTTATAGTGTGTGAAAAGGAGAGGCCTGAATTATGCTCTGCACATGTAGTTGCTGAAATGTAAAGACACATGGACAAAATAGTATCTAATCTTTAATACTATTCCAATGACTAATTTTTGAATTTGTGCTTTCCTTTTTTTCTCTCCATTCAAGAGCCGTAGCTTTTTTTAGCGGACAAAGTCATATCAGGGCTTGTTTTTTTCAATTTGTAGTTTTGAACATAACAAACTATATAATGTACCAAAAACTGTGTGGTGAATTGATGAAGTAAAAACAAAATTTCATCATTGCTTTTGGAGTTTTGTTTTTCAAGTAGTCATTCTGACAATGACCCATTAGCTGTAATGGAGTCTGTCAGGCCAAACTGAGAGTATGTAAGGGCCCCTTTACCCACTGAGACTTTCCAGCGATCCCACCAGCTATCCGACCTGGCTAGGATCACTGGAAAGTCTCTCTGCAGTCGCTAGTGTAAGAGAGTAAACTAATAAGCTGCTAAAACCAAGCAGACTGCCATTTTGTAGTGGCCCAGGAAAGTGAAAACACAGTCTCTGGTTGCCATGGTGACTGCTCTGTGTCTAGGAAAGTGAAAGCACAGTCTCTGGTTGCCTTGGTGACGGCTCTGTCAGTTGCCCCTGTTGTTGTTGATCTCTCTCTGCGGTGGCCATTACTAGTGTAAGGATTACAGAAAAGCCAGTGCAAGCTAAATGGGCCTTTAAAGTTGTACTTGAACTGAGCAAGTGTCCAGCATCTGAGGAGAGGCTAAGGAAATGTTCCCCCTGATGGAGCGAGTGATTGGCGTCCAGGAAGGCCGTGAGTGACTGCGAAAGGAGAGCCGGCGTCCGGTGCCATCCACATTGGGAGGATCCTGACAAGGAGGCTGAGGAGATGTTTCCCCTGATGGAGCGAGTCATTGGCGTCCAGGAAGGCCGTGAGTGACTGCGAAAGGAGAGCCGGCGTTCGGTGCCATCCACATTGAGAGGATCCTGACAAGGTCCTGACAAGCCCTGGAAAAGAGTGCTCCACAGATTGCACCCCAAGCTTACAGAACTAAAGTACTAGACATGTGAATCTGGCATTGGCTGGTAAGCTGCCAAATTTTGCTGTTTTGCAATACGTTTTTTTTTCTTTTTGCGCAAAAGGTTTTTTTTTCTTTTCTTTTTCTGGACTTGCTGCAGCCCACGTGGAATATACACCGGTGTAAAGCTACATTTGAGGTTGATGGTACCATAGTTTTGAGATACCCGGGTATCCCTGTGCTAAGTGTATAGCCAGCATTGATATACTGTAATGTATTGTTATTAGCTGTGATAAGTTATACTCAGTGTGCCATCTCAGAGGTCCCATCAGACCGCCCACAGTTGATGTACATAGCCTTTAGTTAAGTTAAATCCTTGATAAGTCTAACGTGTAGGTAAATTTGCTCCTGGTT
The DNA here is from genome assembly GCA_033576535.1 of Allobates femoralis. Classification (NCBI taxonomy): domain Eukaryota; kingdom Metazoa; phylum Chordata; class Amphibia; order Anura; family Aromobatidae; genus Allobates; species Allobates femoralis. The sequence continues at coordinate 467,923,835 of JARQOC010000002.1, read as the reverse complement.
CTGAGTGTGATTTACATACCCTGGGAACTCTGAGATCGGTGCATTGATGTTGGCTAACGCTGAGTGTGTGAAACTGTTATTGGTAATATTTTAAGGGGATTTTGAGACTTATACATTCCATACTGAACCATACTTTGATCCCCATATCAGTAAAAATACTGTTGCTTATTTCTGCCTCTGTCTCAGTCTGTGACTCACTGGATCTTATTAGGACCTCCGGACATTACACTAGTGAGCTGTCAAACAGGCAGACTCACCAGCGACCAGTCAGCAGCGACATCGCTGATAACCAGGGTAAACACTGGGTAACTAAGCAGCGTGCGCTGCTTAGTTACCCAGTGTTTACCCTGGTTACCAGTGCCCAGCGTTTAATGTGTAGTGCTGGGCACTGGCTGTGAGGTTGCTGATTGTTGGTCTCTCGCTGTCACACGCAGCGATGCGTGCTGACTAGCGGGAAATGAAGGACCAAAAAAATTGTCCTGAACGATGTGCCCCTCACAGCGGGGGGCCAAGTCGCTGGTGCGTGTCACACACTGCAACATTGCTGGAGAGGTCGCTATTACGTCACAAAACCTGTGACGTTTCAGCGACATCGCTAGCTATGTTACAATGTGTGAAGTACCCCTAAGAAATGTGGATATCTCAGGAATCTAATGGCATTGGGCAAAGACAAAGCAGAGACAAAGGCTTGAGTTCATATCTATATTTGCAGGCTGACAAGGAGCAGGGCAAAATATATAAAGTCTTTCTGGAGATGATATAAACTCTGCCGGCAGCGGATTATAGTCCTGAAGAGCACAGTGTGAGGCCAATAATGGAAACAGTCTTTAGAACACAGTTGACACAGAGCAAGGCCTAATAATGAAAACAATATTGAGAACACAATTCACACAGAGCAAGGCCTAATAATGGTAAAAGTCCTTAGAACACAGTTCATACAAAGACCTGGACTTAGCACAGTACGGCTAGAAACACCAGTCCCAAACAGTCCAAGAAACTGCACTTCACAGAAATACAACAAATTAATTGTTGCAAGAAGCTTATATGTAGCTTAGTAGACTGCAAGAAACTGGCAACAGAAATAATCCATTGTGAGGCACAGCTAGTTGCTGGAGAGAAACTGGAATGCAGGTTAAACCCTGTAGAGCAGGTGATTGCAGAGGCAGGTACGCAGAGCCAACATAAAATAGCTGGAAGTAAAACAAGATTCAGATGAAGCATTGCTGAGCCAGAGTAGAGCACACTCAGGTGATGCAAAGAGGAGCCAGAGCAGAAGAAAAATACTGAAGAAAAGCCTGAGAGATGGACCGGAGCGTTTATCAGCAGGAAAGCAGAAACACATGGACTGGACGAAGTAGCAGATGCCATCTTGGATAAGGGCGAGGAGACACAAAAGGTAATCTGGAAGAGCCGGAACATAGCATAAACTAAGCACATACCACTACAAGTGATAGAGCTCCTTTAAAAATTTCACCTTTAGGTTCACAAATTGCATATTTTGCTGCTTCTCTGTGCTTTTTACTGCGTTTTCGGCTTTTTCCTGCGTGTTTTGCTGTGCTTTTTTACACGCGCTTCTTGCAGTGAAAATGCAATTCTGGATATACAGTCCAGCAAAACCTATGGGTTTTGACAAAATCCATTCACACACTGCGTATTTGTGCTTTTTTTACGCGCGCATTTTTGCAGTGAAAAGAATCATCATGTCAATTCTGCGTTTTATAACCACCCGGGGGTCTGCCGCCCGTGCCCCGCGGCATGCTGCCATTACTCCCTCGGCTCCTACCGCCCCTGTCCGGCCTCAAGGGTCCCGGGTGTCGACCATCCGCCGATGGCTCCGGGGCGCTGGCAGCCGCCGCCCGCGGGTCGGTCGGGTAGCGTCTTCCTTACCGTATGCTCCCCGGGTGCGCGCACCTATCCTCAGCCGCAGGGGTCCAGCACCCTCTGCTTGAGCAACACTGCTCCTCTCACTTCCGGGACCACTGCTTGAGCTATGACAATCCATCTCCAAATTAGTATCTGCTGGAGAACTGCAGGGAGCTTGCTCCTCCCCTCAGCCAATCACCAGGTCTCTGTGTTCTGCCAATCAGGAGTACCCTGCTATGATATAAGCTTCCTGTTTTCTCTTACTCATTGCCAGGGCAATTTCTATGTAGAGAACTTGCTAATCCTGGTCTGGTCAGGTTGTTCCTTTATTGGCTTGATATCTGATTACTCTTGTTCCTTCCCGCAGATTCCTCCCGTGCCGGCTCCTCGCTGACTCCAGTGGTCTCGGTCTGCTTCCGGACCTCTTCCCTGCTGAAGCGCTTCCTCCAGCCCTGCTCCGGATTCTCTGTGTTCCCGGTTCCCGTTTCTTATTGTATACCCGGTTGCTGTTTTGTTACCACGTTGCCTGGGGTCGGTTTAACACTCGTGTCCGCTTCATTGGCACCTCCGCGGTTGGTACCGGCGGTATCCCTGTATAGGGGTTAAGCGCTTCGGGGCCTCTTTCGGTAGTTTTCCTGTGCTGCGACCTTGTGGCTCTCCCCAGGGGCGTGGGTTCTTGTGTTGTTGTTGTTCTAATAAACCTGTTGACTCTACCGTACTGGTCCGCCTCTCTATCACCCGGTATCAGCATCGGCTCTACGCGGTCCAGTGGGTCCACGTGTGGGGTCCGTCAGTAGGACGTGACAGATCTTGCCCTGGCCATGGACCCTGCTGATACCAGGTTTGATGCCCAAAGAGAGCTGGCCGGACTCCGCCAGAGTCACGACCAGGTTGTGGGTTTTATCCAGTCTCTGGAGGGGCGCCTAGGGGCGCTCTCCGCTACTGATCCCACTCTCTCTTCTCAGATCTTGGGTCTCCACCAAGAGTTGGACCACCAGAGAGGGATACAGACTCGGATGCTATCCCATATGGCCTCCGTGGATGATCGGCTTACCAGCCTACAGAGAGCGACCGGAGGTCCAGGGTCCGTCCCCGTGCTAACTGCTGTTGTTCTGGCCAGAGCCATGTCTTCTCCACGCTTATGCCAGCCCACCAGGTATGCAGGGGATCCTAAAACATGTCGGGGGTTCATTAACCAGTGCCAACTCCACTTCCGGTTGCTACCCCACCAATTCCCGACGGATGAGGCAAGAGTGGTGTTTCTGGCTTCGCATCTCGAGGGAGAAGCACTGGCATGGTTCAACCCGGTATTGGAGAGGGAAGATCCCATCGTGTCCAACCTCCGGGCGTTTTTGGACACCTTTCGTAGAACCTTCGATGAACCGGGTCGGGTGGCCTCTGCCACCGAGGCACTCTTCAACTTACACCAAGGTAACCAGTCTGTTGGGCAGTATGCCATCCGGTTCCGTACCCTTGCTTCCGAACTCCGCTGGGCGGATGAGCCCTTAGTTGGTGTCTTCCGCCGGGGATTGTCGAGCCGGATCAAAGACGAACTGGCGGTTCGGGACCTGCCCAGCTCCCTGGAGGAGTGCATCACCCTCGCTGTCCGAATCGACCGTCGTCTTCAGGAGCGGTCGCAGGAGAGAACACAGGAGAGGACGCAGGAGAGAAGACCCCTTCGCTTGGCTCCCACTTTCCAGCGACCTCTTCTTCCGGTACCCACAGTGCCTCCGACAGGCCAGGAGGCCATGCAGGTGGATCACGTCCGCTCCCGGATCCAGATGAGGGAGGAGAGGATCACCCGGGGTCTATGCCTGTACTGCGGAGGATCTGACCACTTTCGTCGCCAATGCCCCAAGCGGCCGGTGAACCTTCGTCTTGGACAGGTAAGAAAGACCAACCTAACGAAGAATGATTCCTCTCACCCTCTCACTATCGCCATCCTGCTTAAGGTCGGAGACAAACGTCATTCGGAGGTGGCTCACCTGGATTCCGGTTCTGCAAGTAATTTCGTGCAACAAGACGCGGCGCAGCGCTACGGTATTCCTATATACCCCCTACAGCAACCCCGTGTCATCATCTCGGTCGATGGGAGACCCTTACAGGACGCCGTGACGGGTGTCGCCGCAGAGGTGGAGATACAAGTCGGAGCTCTGCACACGGGAACGCCTCACTTTCTATGTCCTGCTGACCCTGTCTCCTCCGTTTATGCTTGGTCTTCCATGGCTCCGCATGCATGATCCGGTTCTGGAATGGCGAACAGGTGAGGTCCTGCGGTGGGGGCAGGCTTGTCATAGTCGTTGCCTTCTTCCCGTGTCCCCGGTCCGGTTGCCCCATCACCGGCAGCGTTACCCGGTCTGCCCTCGGCCTATTGGTCGTATGCCGACGTCTTCGACAAGAGGGAGGCCGAGACGTTACCCCCCGCACAGACCTTATGACTCTCCTATAGACCTGGTGCCTGGTGCTCAACTCCCGAAAGGCCGTATCTATCCGTTAAACCCTGCCAAGACCCAGGCAATGTCTGACTACGTAAGGGACAGCATGGCGCAGGGTTTCATCCAGAAGTCCTCCTCGCCCGCAGGGGCAGGGTTCTTCTTCGTAAAGAAGAAGGACGGCTCCTTACGACTGTGTATTGACTATCGGGGTCTCAACGCCATCACCGTGAAGAATAGATACCCGCTTCCCCTCATACCGGAGCTGTTCGACCGGCTACGTGGTTCCCGGGTCTTCACGAAGCTGGACCTCCGAGGGGCATATAACCTGGTCCGGATATGAGCAGGAGACGAATGGAAGACCGCCTTCAACACCCAGGACGGGCACTATGAATATAAGGTAATGCCGTTCGGTCTCAGCAACGCCCCTGCTGTCTTCCAGGAATTCGTGAATGATATCTTCCGGGACCTTCTGTACGTGTGTGTCGTGGTCTACCTGGATGACATTCTGGTGTTTTCTCCGGATCTTCCCACTCACAGGCGAGATGTCCGACGGGTCCTTCTCCGGTTACGGGAAAACCAGTTGTATGCCAAATACGAAAAATGCTTGTTTGAACGGACATCTTTGCCCTTTCTGGGCTACGTTATCTCCAACGTCGGTCTGGAGATGGACCCGGAGAAGCTTTCCGCAATCCTCTCGTGGCCTCAACCCGTAGGACTCAAGGCCATCCAGAGGTTCCTTGGTTTTGCCAACTATTATCGGCAGTTCATCCCACATTTCTCCGACGTGGTCAAGCCTCTAACCGCACTGACCCGGAAGGGGACGCCTGCTAAGGCTTGGACCCCCGAGGCCGAGACCGCCTTCATGACACTCAAGAGTGCCTTTTCCTCGGCTCCAGTTCTCCACCGGCCGGTGGCGGATAACCAGTTCTTTCTGGAGGTGGACGCATCCTCCGCTGGAGCCGTCCTCTCCCAGAAGTCCTCCTCAGGGCGTATGGTGACATGCGTTTTTTTCTCCAAGGCCTTTTCCTCCGCAGAGCGGAACTACTCCATAGGGGATTGGGAGCTGCTGGCCGTCAAAATGGCGCTGGAGGAGTGGAGATACCTCCTGGAGGGCGCAGTACATCCCGTGGTGATCTACACCGATCACAAGAACCTGGCATACGTCCAGTCGGCACAGAGACTCAATCCCCGACAGGCTCGATGGTCACTGTTTTTCGCCCGCTTTGACTTTCAACTCCATTTTCGCCCAGCAGGCAAGAACATCAAGGCGGATGCCCTATCCCGGTCCTTCCTCGTAGAGGACCAAGAGGAGGAGCCCCGATCCATCATCAATCCATCCAACATCTGCATGGTGGCACCTCTCCGTCTGTCCCTTTTGCCTCCAGGTAAGACGCTGGTACCCGAGGCTGATCACAGGCACGTCCTGCGCTGGGGTCATTCGTCCAGACTCGCAGGCCATACGGGGGTAACAAAGACCCAACTCCTGATTGAGCGGTACTATTGGTGGCCGCAGATGTGTCGGGACATCTCCGACTATGTCTCCGCCTGTCCTTCTTGCGCTCGGAACAAGACGCCCAAGCAACGGCCCGTCGGGCTCCTTCTACCCTTACTGGTGCCCTCGGAACCATGGAGGCACATCGCCATGGACTTCGTCACTGACCTTCCTGTCTCCTCCGGTAACACTGTGGTATGGGTCGTGGTTGACCGGTTCTCGAAGATGGCTCATTTCATTCCCCTGCCCGGTCTTCCATCTGCTCCCAGGTTGGCTGAACTGTTCATGTCTCATGTTCTCCGTCTGCATGGCCTTCCCTCTAACATTGTCTCCGACAGGGGTGTGCAGTTTGTCTCCAGGTTCTGGCATTCTCTCTGCAAGAAGCTCGATGGCAACCTCGACTTCTCTTCTGCTTATCATCCACAGTCCAATGGGCAGGTCGAACGGGTAAATCAAGTGTTGTCCGGGTACCTGCGACACTTCGTCAACGCCCACCATGACGACTGGTCCTCCCTGCTTCCCTGGGCCGAATTTTCCTATAACAACCATGTTGGTGAGTCCTCCGGTAACAGTCCTTTCTTTATAGTCTACGGACACCATCCTAGGGTCCCACGTCCCGTGGCGGACGCAACTCCGAATCCAGCTGCGAACACGCTGGCTCGAGACTTTACCAAGATCTGGGAGACGACCCGTTCGGCCCTGGAGAGGGCTTCCCAGCGGATGAAGGGCCATGCCGACAAACGTCGTCTGGACTCCCCCCTGTTCAACCCCGGAGACAAGGTATGGCTCTCCTCCAAGTACGTACGCCTCAAGATGCCATCCTACAAGCTCGGTCCGCGATATATCGGCCCCTTTGCTGTGGTCCGGAGACTGAATGAGGTGTGCTACCAGTTACGTTTGCCTCCATCACTGCATATCCATAACTCTTTCCACCGTTCTCTCCTCAAGCCTCTGGTCCTCAACCGCTACTTCCTGGATCCGGACTCTCATCCACCACCGGTTACGGCTTCCGACGTGTTCGAGATCAGTGCTATTCTGGACATGAGGATGAGGGGTCGTTCTAAGTGGTATTTGGTCGACTAGAAGGGGTTTGGTCCCGAGGAACGGTCCTGGGTACCCGAGGCAGACGCCAATGCCCCGTGCCTCCTGCGCAGGTTTCTGGCCGGGTTCCGTCCGGGGGGCGTGGAGGGGGGTACTGTAACCACCTGGGGGTCTGCCGCCCGTGCCCCGCAGCATGCTGCCATTACTCCCTCGGCTCCTACCGCCCCTGTCCGGCCTCAAGGGTCCCGGGTGTCGACCATCCGCCGACGGCTCCGGGGCGCTGGCAGCCGGCGCCTGCGGGTCGGTCGGGTAGCGTCTTCCTTACCGTATGCTCCCCGGTTGCGCGCAGCTATCCCCAGCCGCAGGGGTCCAGCACCCTCTGCTTGAGCAACACTGCTCCTCTCACTTCCGGGACCACTGCTTGAGCTATGACAATCCATCTCCAAATTAGTATCTGCTGGAGAACTGCAGGGAGCTTGCTCCTCCCCTCAGCCAATCACCAGGTCTCTGTGTTCTGCCAATCAGGAGTACCCTGCTATGATATAAGCTTCCTGTTTTCTTTACTCATTGCCAGGGCAATTTCTATGTAGAGAACTTGCTAATCCTGGTCTGGTCAGGTTGTTCCTTTATTGGCTTGATATCTGATTACTCTTGTTCCTTCCCGCAGATTCCTCCCGTGCCGGCTCCTCGCTGACTCCAGTGGTCTTGGTCTGCTTCCGGACCTCTTCCCTGCTGAAGCACTTCCTCCAGCCCTGCTCCGGATTCTCTGTGTTCCCGGTTCCCGTTTCTTATTGTATACCCGGTTGCTATTTTGTTACCACGTTGCCTGGGGTCGGTTTAACACTCGTGTCCGCTTCATTGGCACCTCCGCGGTTGGTACCGGCGGTATCCCTGTATAGGGGTTAAGCGCTTCGGGGCCTCTTTCGGTAGTTTTCCTGTGCTGCGACCTTGTGGCTCTCCCCAGGGGCGTGGGTTCTTGTGTTGTTGTTGTTCTAATAAACCTGTTGACTCTACCGTACTGGTCCGCCTCTCTATCACCCGGTATCAGCATCCGCTCTACGCGGTCCAGTGGGTCCACGTGTGGGGTCCGTCAGTAGGACGTGACACGTTTTTCCATTGCCCACATGATAAATGGGCTCTGAAAAAGCGCAGAGAAAAATGCAGAAAAAAACGCAGTGTGAAAGGAGCTGCTTATTTTAAAAAAATACGCGCGTAAAAAAGAGCAGCTGCGTAAAAAGACGCAGTGTGTGAACTGTTCAAATTACCTTATCATTCTCCTCATATATTTACCATTTCCCAATTTACTTTAAGGCTGGAGTCACAGTGTCATGCTCTGGTCAGGAGAGCCTTGGTCAGTTTGGTCTGTGCATGCACCATGTTGGATGGATGTATGAAAGAGGCCTAAGGCTGAAGTTACAAAGTCATATGTAGCACGCGAGGAATGCACCAAAATGTTCAGACTGGTGCTTGTAACTACTGACTTTAAAATGACAGCTGCATAGAATTACATGAAGCTGACACACTCCTATTCAGAGAGCCACCAGCCAGTCTGGGCATTTTGGTGCAATCCTCCCCGAATCATACGGAAGTGTGACTTAAGGCTCAGGACTCTTTCAGACATCCGTACAGATAGAGACAATCACCTTGAGGGCCTCAGAAACACCTTTCTGAATCAGTGCTACCATCCAAGAACAATTGAAAACCAGATTACAAGAGCCACCAGAATATCAAGGAATCATCTCCTACATTACAAAACTAGAGAAGAAACAACCGTGTCCCTTTCGTAGTCACCTATAATCCAAATCTGGAGGTGTTAAGAGGAGCTGCACAGAAACTACAACCACTACTACAAAATGATGCCCAACTAAAAGCTAGATTTCCAGACCCCTGACTTCTGTGTTTTAGGCAGCCCCAAATCTAAAAAGCATAATTGTCAGAAGCTCCCTGTCCTCTCCAACAGCAACAGGAACATTTCCCTGCAACCAGAACAGGTGCAACCTGTCCATCTATAATGACAACGGACAAGATAAAGATTCCTGGTAAAGATCAGGACTACAAGATCCCAGGTAACCTCAGATGCACCACAACCAATGTGGTGTATTTCATTGTATGTATTAAATGTGTCAGAGGGAATCTGTATGTAGGGGAGACAGGGCAACAATTCAGAACTAGGATGAACACTCATCGCCACACAATACAAGAAAGAAGGGCAGATGTGCCTGTACCTAAGCACTTCTGCAGCCTTGATCACATAATTGCTCGAGTCATACGACAGTGTGACTCCTGCATTAGAGTAAGTAGGGAAATGGTGAATATATGAAGAGAATAGTAACATTCAGGTTTTAATTTATTCATGAATACCCCAGAAAAATAACAGAGGAACAGATACAATAGAATTGATTAGATTATAAGGGATGCAAGTGTTTAGTATGATTGACAGGAAAAATGACATATTCGGAGCTGCACATATGAACACAAATCTTAGATAAAACAACTAGATATTCTGTTATTAACACACGGCTTTAGAAATCTCCCCATGGTTTCTTGTACTAAATATCTGTTGTAATGTTATTAGTGGCAACTATAGACTGTTTCATTACATAATCACACAGAGTCAGTGTATTCACACTACAGGAGTTCTAAGAAGACAACTCTCGGTAGACTTCTCTGGAGAACTCTGTGGGTGGAAGCACATGTAGGAATTTCATTAAAATGCTAAAACAAATGTGTAATATGTCTACGGCTATCAAATAATCTATGGCAGTAAGATGTAGGAAAGTCAAGACGTTCATGAACATAGCATGGTTTTCCTGCATTGAATGCTAGAAAATAAATAATGTATCGAAAAGAAAAGCACAGATGTGTACTGTCCAAGTGTCAAACAAATCTGTAGGAATATAAACCCATCTGTTAAAGATCATCCCTATGTGATGATGCCTGAACTGTGCTTATTTATTGATACAGAAGATGTCAAACATAAACATAGGTCGGTAATAAAAAATAAAAACCATAGATAAGCAACAGCCATGAAGAAACAGCAAAGTGTTGACTGATATTTGTGACTGCATATAATGCTTTTCCCTTCAGCGTTTACACTATTCAAAAAAAAACCAAAAAAACTCTGGAAATAAAAACACAGAAATTCCTGTTGTAATTGTGTTTATGGCAGACTCCAGTGAAGATAATTTGTCTCTGCTGTTTGCTAATTAGTGCCGCAAAGATATTAGAGCCAGTTAATAGCAATTGGCAGGTAATTTTCAAATGTTCTTTTTGTTCACCTGTGTTCACTCTTTCTACAGAATGATTGGTAGTGACTCGCCCAGGGTATGGGGACTCGGGTGTCTGGGCCTCTGCTGCTTTTGGGGTTGTCACTGGTGGCGTGCCCAGACCCGTGACCCGGGTGGTCTGCTTTTGAAAAGGGGTAGTTGAAATGGGAGAAATGGAGTTTATAAAGTTCACGTGACGCCACCCGCAGCTTCTAGTGATTGAGCACCAGCGCAGCTTCAGACCTCCGGAGGGTGGCGGTATAGCGGCAAAGATAGTACAGCTCCCTGCAGGTGGAGCTGGCCCTCCGGGGTAGGGATGCACCGGTTGTAATGGAGGTGCTGATGATGAAAATGAGCAAAGCACGGTATAGCAGAACAACAGATACACGGAGACTCAGTCACTCTACCTGGGTACTTTACTGGATCAATGCAAATGGTGGTACAGTTCACAGTGGCAAAACAGTCTTTATCTGGCCGGATAGTCACAGTGAGCTGCAAGGTCTCTGGAGGTCTCCCGTGGTGCGCCTTCCTGGATTTAACCTGTGTCCTGCTGCTCGTGCCTGTCCTGAGGTAGCCCACTTAGTACAAAGCCCGTTGAGGTGCTCTGAAGATCCCGGCTTCCTCTCTCTCTCTCTCCCTCCTGCTCTGGGACTCGACCCCAGTGGGTTATCCTGGTGTGATTAATCCCGCCAGTCAGGGTGTCGGTGCCCGCAAACAGACCCACGACCTCCAGTGTTCTCGGCCCAGGTGCTGGACTCCGTGACCGTCTTTGGAACTGATACTCCGGTGTATGGACCAGGGTTCCCTCCCTGAGTATGGGCGCTCGGGGGGTCTCCTCCTTCAGTCTGGGCTGCCTGTTCTCTCTCTCCAGGCCTTCTCCCTAGAAGTCTCCTTTTCTCACTCGGCGGCTCCCCATTCTCTGTCTTTCCTCAGTGCCGACTAAAACTCACTGTGTGTCCTCCCTCCTCCCCAAACACTCCCCCTAAGGACTGGGCCCCAACCATTTGCCTAGGCTCGAGTGTGGGAGTGCTAGGTTGGGATCCTCCCACAGACATCTGCCTTCCCACTGTGACAGGGCTTACCGCACACTCATTTATGGGTGCAGTACCCCAATTGTGATGCCTTACCAGGGGGGCCCCCACAGTAGCATGTGGATATGTCACAAATGAGGCAGCAGAAGAGGGAATCTTATACCCAATGCTATATATAGGACTAACCGTTCACACTCTCTGAGTCCCTTCTACTAGTTTAGGATTTTAAGGGATTATAAGGGATTTATCAAAAAAAATTTGTCTCGATACTCCAACAGGCAGGTAGCTGCCACCTACCTGGCTGTTGTGCCTGGCACCGCTCACCGGCAATCACCGATGACATGGAGCCATCTGAGACCGTTCCTAATAGCAATTTTTCAGCTTCCGCTGACATCACATCAACAAAGGGGCGGCTTCTCCCCTCTTCATCGGGCGTATAGCCGATGTCACACTGACAGCTGGCTACCCTAATCAGGTAGCGAGGAACCGGCTGTCATTCAACGTGATGTCAGCTATGGGTCCACTTCCAAAGAGCAGAGCAGAAAAGCCTCTACTCTGTTTACCCCGCCATGCTGTCCCTGGCATGAGCAGTATGTGACTGCTCTTTGCTGGGGGTGAACAGAGGTGAACAATGTCAGGCACAACTGGCAGGTAGGTGGCAGCTACATGCCTGTTAGTGCTCGGGCACATTTTTTTTTAGTAAAAATCCCTGATGATTCCTTTAATGTCCCTTTTCCCTAAGCAAAAGTATTTTAAGGAAATATTGATGCAATGAAAGTTAGGTTAAGTTAACATTTCATTCACATTCCGTTTGTCTTTTCTGTTTAGAAAAACAAACAGAATTCATGTGCAAAAGTATCCATTAGCACCAGATATGCAAACAAATGAAGAGGGGCCATTAATTGTCTGTTTGTGTTTCACTTTGCGATAGGAAAAAAAGTTAATTCTGCAATACTTTTTCTAATCCTAAAATGAACATATAAAAAATCATCAAAGTCTCATCCAGAAAACCAGATTTTTTTTTGTCTTGACATGTAATCCGTTTTTTACAGCAACAGTCATTTACTAGATCACTTACAGTTTACTATATTAATTAATTGCAGTATAAATTCTATACAGTGGCTCCATGCAGCATCCAATTTTTTGGGGCGCACTAATACACTTGAACTGGTTAATCTCATATGATTTATGGAAGAAACTAGTGCATGCTGCGATTTAGTTCATGCACTGATTCAGCCCGTAAAATAAAACACCTGTGTTCACTGTCCCATTGAACGACATTGGTATGAGTGCTATATAGTTTTTCTATAGACAGCACTCTAACATAAAATGGACATGACCCCTACTATAGATACAATTCGGAACTCAGATGGACCCCGTGATATTTAGTGGGGTACTTCTGCCTTTATTTGCATCTTTAAAGCAACCAATCTTTTTTTGCACAATGTCACGAACACCACTATGCTGCACCCTATTGTCAGGACAATTGCACAGTTGAGTTAAGCTTAATGTACGAGTCTGTAGATATTTCCACTACTAGGCCAAATATTGGGGAACTCACAGTGAGCATGTTGTATATATGCCACCGATTCCATCACATTAAATATAAATATCCAGATACATAAGTGTTTCACCCAGCACTATAGCCCCAAATCTTCTTTTAGGACTATGTCTGGCCCACCTAATCACCTTGGCTTATCATCTGTACCGATGTTGCTCAGTCTTAAAGTGCTTAATATAATCTTAAATTTATAGAAAAAAGAGACGGCACTCACCGGTTTCTTTTGCTCGCTTTAATCCACTATATGTGGGTTACATGTTGTGCAGGGAGGGTATTGAAGGCAGACGACCGCACAGTTTGCTGATGTTCAGCTTCCAGGGGTCTGGAACCATGTAAGCTGAACATCAGCGAAACGGTGCCGTCGTCTGCCTTCAATACCCTCCCTGCACAAGATGTAACCCACATATAGTGGATTAAAGCGAGCAAAAGAAACCGGTGAGTGCCGTCTCTTTTTTCTATAAACTGAAGATTAAATATAAATATATACACAACTTGATATAGTCACTGCCAAGCTCCACAATTATCCAAGAAAAGTTTCAAGCTGCACCACCAATCATTTTACTGGCAGATTGGACACCCATAGCAGGTGGTGTATGACTTCGGGGATGTGGCTTTAGAGCAAGAGCAACTAAACTATTAAATGATATATATTTAATCTGAAAAGTAGACAGTGTTTATAAAAATATACAAAAGATGTTACAAAGGGCAAAAAACAAGACACCATATATAATAACATAAAATGAAATAGAATAATGAAAGAAAACTACTAAACCTTGGTCATGAAAATGGCTCAGATTTATGGAGGGAAGAAGTACAATGGAACATGGAACTTTACTACAAAGCAATGTATTTTCTAGGCATTGAGGAAGAATCATATTTTGGCTTCTGCTTTTAACATAAGTTACACCCGCATACCTCTCCTCTGGTGACTCATAACAGACCTGATCATGAGATGTGACTTCAGTCTCCAGAAAATAATGAGATCTCCAACTTTCAGGATGTCTTCGCCCCTGGAGGTCTCAGGCAGAAAATATTGTAATCATGTTTCTTACCATGATTTTATAGATATGAAACTTGGTATAGGTAGCACCATCCAGCTGACCAAATTTAATGTGGGGTTCATGCACTGATCACACGATCATATAAAAATATGCATGTTCTTCACCTAAGGATTACAATGCCAAAAGTGTGCCTCCCATTAATCTTAGATACAATCCCCAATATCCATATTTGGACACCAGAGATGCAGTGTCTACCAAAGTTTTGATGAGAGGAAAATATCTATTAAGTCAGTTATTCTCCTCTGCATAAACATATATTGGTCTTACTGTCTTTTTATCAAGCATTCCTCTGCTGCAATTACCTGTTCAAACCAAGGGATCCTAGCTGAATAGGAGCCAGATGTGTTGTTATCTCTCTTTTTCTTCCTCCAGCTATAATTAGTTTCTCTCTTACTAGCTATACTTAATTCAATATGTTCAGAGTGAGTGTGGATATGTCCTCTTTGAAGACCAGAGAGGTGTCTTACGAGATTTCAAATTCTCTATGACTCAGGCCTGCCATTTGTCTATTCCACTAAAAAGGACAAAAACAGAGTGTTGCCTCTACTTCTGACCCAGCAACTTGTAATCTTATTTGTCCTCCTGCTCCGCAGTTTGCTTGCATAGATACAGATACAGAACAGAGCAATCATAGGCTGCGCATCCATCAAAGCAATACTGATCGTGCCCTTGGTGTTTTGGCACAATTATTGCACAATTTTGCAAAACACAAAAACGAACAACGAAGGTTAAAATAAAAAGAAATACCACAAAAATTGCACTTACCATTTTGAAGAATTTGTCAAAAAAAATGGTAACAAATACCACAAGGATAAAAAATATGGGCTTTAAATAAAAGTCTTTATTCACTCAGATCTACTCAGCCTTTCGTACAGCATTATTGTGCTCTTTGCCCCCATTCCTTTTATGGTGCACCATGGGACAATGTGTAACATGGCTGGATGGAAATATATATTGCAATCTGAGAGTCCTCAGTGGTTGATACCTTTTTAATGGCTAACTGAAAAGATGGTAAACATAGCAAGCTTTCAGGACACTGTGGTCCCTTCGTCAGGCTGGTAATGACACAAATTCTGAAGACACATACATATATATATATATAAGCAAATGAAAAAAAAAAAAAAAGCAAAACAGTGTTATATGCTCTTGTGAATATGACCGGTGACGCAAAGCAGAGTAGGGTTAGGCAGGGGTGGAGTAGCAGGGACAGAGAAACCAGATTTCTAAGATAAGCGGAACAAATTGTATTAGTTAGCCTGACGAAGGGGCCACAGTGTCTCGAAAGCTTGCTATGTTTATCATCTTTTCAGTAAGCCATTAAAAGGTATCAACCACTGAGGACTCTCAGATTGCAATATATTTTTCTACGTACTGGCTAACACAGTATAAATATTCTTTACCTTATCAAACTGGCTGAATGTTAATTTGAAGTAATTGCTTATAATGACACATATCTAGCCACAACTTCCAAAATTGCTAATTGCTAAAACCAGATCCACAGCAATCAATTGCTTACTGAGTCAGCTTATGAAAGAAGTTACCTTCAAGAGACAACCACTTTATAGAGAACCCATTAGTACAATTTTGTAGTATAAAGTAAAGAAGTAAAGACATCGCTTTAATCGTACTAATTAATTTGATTCCTTAGTGAAGAAAAACACTTTACATTTCTTGCTTAATCACTATTTGAAGGATTCAGCTACATAGGCTGGCTTCACAACATGGCAAGATCAGGTCCGGGGCTGTCTGGTGTGAACCTGACAGCCCAGGACCCGATTTTGAAACAGAACCAAAGGGAAAATATGCCCTCTGGTCTGGTTTGCAGCCGGATTCGGCATTTCACAGCAGCAACTGCAGAAATTTCAAGATCGCGGCTAGCAGGGAGCTAGTCGCGGTCCCGAAATCTCTGCAGGGGACAGCTCCTGGTGCTGAAGTTTAGCAGCGCTCACTGCTAAACTCCAGTACCCAGCATCCGGCCCCCAGATTCGTTTTTTTGTCGGATACGGCGCCATAGACTCCCATGTTAGGGGGCGCTGGATCGCGCCAGATCCGGGAGGATCCGGGAAGATCCAATTTTGTCAGATTTTTGCCCCGGACACAAAAACGCTGCATGCAACGTTTTTGTGTCCGGGAGAAAAATCTGAATTCTCACAAATCCTGCCATCCGGCCCCATAGGGCTGCATTAGTGCAAAATCGGGTCCGGGGGCTGTCAGATTGACACCGGACAGCCCCGGACCTGATCTTACCATGGTGTTCAACCGGCTTTAGATTTCGGTGCACAGGGGCTGGACTGTACGCTGGGTCATCATCTTCGTGTCTGTGATTACCCAGCCCCTCCGACTGCTTCCGGTCTTTGAATGACAGGTCACAGCTGGGATTTCAGAAAAAGGAGGCAGGTCATTCACTGACCAGAGGCTGGTGGAGGGACAGTGAAATCACAGATAGGGAGGAGAAGCCCCGGAGTACAGTTTCACCATTGTGCATTGAAAGCTAATTAGTTGAAAATTATAAATAGCGATTAAACAAGAGCAAGAATTCCTTCACTAAAGGTATCAATTTAATCAGTATTACAGCACTGTAATAGCCATGTCTTTATTTTATACTACAAAACTGTACTGACAGGTTCTCTTCAAAGTAGTTGTCTCTTGAAAATAACTTTTTTCATAAGCTGATTCAGTAATCAGTTGACTGCTATGGATCTGGAATTGGCAATCAGTGATTTTGGAAGTCGAGACTATTACAGCCATGTCTTTACAAAATTGTTCTGACACGTTCCTCTTTAACTACAGATAAGCAATAAGATTTGTACTCCCCTGGTCTGACGTCCATTTAGGTTCTCCATGGCAGCAGGACCAAGGCAGTGAGAACTTCCTCCACCAGCACTCGAATACCAGCATCCTGAGCACTTGTGATGATTATTACGTGCCTGCAATGCCATTAGCATTGGCTGTCAGGTATAACATAAAACTTACATATTGCTAAAATAGCTAGGATTGGAATTGGCACTGATTCTTGCTTATTCAAGAATAGGTCATTGCTGATCAGTGTGTGTTTGACTACTAGATTGATTGCTCTCAGTGGGAGAAACAAAATAATATTCTTGTAGTTGTGATACCTTTTAATGGCTAACCAATAAAAAGTAATTGATGTTACAAAGCAAGCTTTTGAGACTTATCATGTCTCTTTATCAGGCATTTTATGACAAAATATTAAAAGCACAAATATATACACACACAACCAGAGCAGATGCAAGGTATAAACAATGGATAGTTAAATAAACAAGCAAAGCTTAGAGAGAGAATCCTTAAGTGCTCCAGCTTAGGGGTGGCACAGTGGCTCAGTGGGGGTCCTGGGTTCAATTCCCACCAAAAACAACATCTGCAAGGAGTTTGCATATTCTCCCTGTGTTTGCATGGGTTTCTTCCAGGCACTCTGGTTTCCTCCCACACTTGAATTACATACTGATAGGATATTTAGATTGTGAGCCCCAATGGAGACAGTGTTGCAAGGCGCTATGGAATTAATAGTGCTATATAAATATTTTTATTAGTGGTGTAAAATTTGTATAGTTCCAATTTATATGCAAGTTCTCAACCTGGTGCATGGTACCAAACATTTATTTTCAATATGTTTGCCTACTGGGACCCTCAATAACCTGGAGAATAAAAAGACCAGAATTTTCCCATTTCTGCTCCTCCCCACCAACTGTAGGACTGTTCAGGTGACAGGAGTGGTGCTGCTTCTGTTAGAATAAAGCCATGCATTACTAATCTCATATAACCTCTGCATATACAGTACCCCAATCTGATCAGGCCTGTGTGAATGAGGCTGTATGGTCAAAGCATCAAAGAGCTATATCTGGCATCATATTTTATGTCTTTAATCAATTTGCGAAGGAACAGGGCAACATTTTTAATATTAAACATCATTATCTGTCATCCATTTGACTCTTTCTTCATCCACTTGTTCCAAACAAACTATTTTGCTAAATGTTTGGATATTTTTATAAGAATATTTAGCATATGTTGCATTATATATAACATGAGTAAATGAAAGATTAAATCAAATATTGGAATACAAATGTTTACTATATAAATTTACATAATTAATTTTTAGACTTTGGAGTTCAACATTGAAGGATGATTTTAATAAGTTTGAGGTTTGCTAGCATTGCTCCAGCTAGAATAGGGGCTAAAAGATTTATTGTTGGCAATAATCACAAAGCTGTCAACAAGTGAAGTGATTGTGTTATGATTGCCTTTCCATTTATAGAATCGAAAACTTTTGTTGGCAAATGCATCATTGAGTCGTATTGGAAACATTTGATGTTTTTTTCCTTTTCTAAGTCAATATGAAAAATTGTAATGGTATCCTTTATTGAGACGAAAAGTCCCTTGGACTTTCTTACCCCGTTTCAGACATTGTTTTTCAATGAGTGATGCGCTTTTGAGGTGTGACATATACAGGTACATGGAAAAAAGTCATATGGTAAGTAAAATTAGGAATTTTTCTATAACTTAATATACTGCAGAGATTAAAAACCACTATTGATTCATGAAAAAAATGTAAATGATACACATGCAAATTAACAACTAAGAGATAAGCGAACGTTGCTCGATCATGTTTGACAACTTCAAATTCAACCGACTGTGACTGATTTTGTTCGGGATCGGAAACCTGAGCAGTTTCTCCAAAAGTCTATGAACTTTGCTTTATTCAGTAAAAAGTTTGAAATTTTCAATGGCCTTAAAAGTTTACCTGTTTATTTGGGGCCATAACGCTTGCCGGAAGACCCATTGGCTGGGGACAACACCTAACCAAATGGTTAGGAGTGTCGCAAGCCAACGGGTCTACCGACTTGTATCAAGGTGTAAAAATTCTTGGACCTTTAAATTAACTTTATAAGCTTCCTGGAGTTTGCAGGAGTTTTTGAGACATGCAGGGTGTGAATTTTGGAAACAGTGGGAGATGTGGCAGCAGATGTGAAGTCCAGAAAGCTTAGAATGTCCTTACAACATCTGTTTAAGAGAGCTTTATATTTTTTAGGGAATTTGTTTGGAATATTTATTTTATTTTTTTATTTTATTTATTTTTTTGGAGAGCAAACCTTTATTATTGCAGGGGGACAGCAGTGTGCAAAGCCATCTGTTCTACACTTATGTGACATCAATTCATATAAAAATAGCATAGGGCCATTTTATACTTCACATCCATGATCTTATAGGTCTGGTCACTCTGATGAAACACCATAGTATGGATATTTCTTCTTGAAAATGTGCAGTCACTATTTCATGTCATAATAATATTACTATTAATTACCGTATATACTCGTGTATAAGCCGAGTTTTTCAGCCCAAAAATTGGGCTGAAAAGTTTCCCCCTCGGCTTATACACGGGTCAATACGGTAATCCTATGGTGGGGGCTGTGTCCGGGTGCTGAGGAGGCTGGAGGAGGCGGGGGGAGGCTGATGACTGAGCGGCCCGTCACGTGGGGCCGCTCATTAGATATGCACGGCTCCCCCCGCCCATCAAAGCGGCAGGGGGAGCCGTGTATACAGCCCCCCAGTGTATACAGGCAGCCCCCCAGTGGCACTAGCCCCCCATCATGTGAAGAGCCCCCCACACTGTGCAGAGCCCCCCCGCTGCATTATCTTACCATCCAGGGTCTTCTTCACCAAGGGTCCTGCAGTCATTATCGCCCGCTGTGTTCAGGTCTCACGTGACCCGGCGCGATGACGTCATTCCACTGCGACTGCCGGGTCACTTGAGACCGGGAACAAAGCGTGCGAGGATGGACTGGAGGACCCGCGGTGATGAAGACCCTGGATGGTAAGATAATGCAGCGGCGGGGCTCTGCACAGTGTGGGAGGCTCTTCACATGATGGGGGGCGAGTTTCACTGGAGTCTGCTGTATACCCCTGGGGGCCTGCTGTATACCCCTGGGGCCCTGCTGTATACCCCTGAGGAGCTTCTGTATACCCCTGGGGGCCTGCTGTATACCTCTGGGGGCCTGCTGTATACCACTGGGGGCCTGCTGTATACCCCTGGGGGCCTGCTGTATACCCCTGGGGCATGCTGTATACCCCTGGGGGCCTGCTGTATACCCCTGGGGGCCTGCTGTATACCCCTGGGGGCCTGCTGTATACCATACTGCTGGGGCCTGTATACCACTGGGGGGGCCTGTATACCTCACTGCTGGGGGCATGTATACAATACTGCTGGGGGCTGTATACCACTGGGGGGACCTGTATACCTTACTGCTGGGGGCTGTATACCTGTCCTGGTGGCTGTATACCATACTACTGGGGCCTGTATACCACTGGGAGGGCCTGTATACCACACTGCTGGGGGCTGTATACTTGTGCTGGGGTCCACCCTCGGCTTATACGTTAGTCAATATGTTTTCCCAGTTTTTGGGGGCAAAAGTAGGGTGGTCGGCTATTACACGGGTCGGCTTATACACGAGTATATACGGTATATTTTTTTTCATATATATAATGCTACTAATTCCATTTACATATATTTGCAACACTGTCCCCATTGGGGCCCATATTTCATGTCATACTTTTACAGTATAGACGTTTGGCAAGTGCACATCAGTTTATGTATAATGCATATTAATGCAGTGTCCAGTGCCCATTAACCTGAGGCTCTTTTCACACTACCATTTTTTTTAAATCTGGGGGATGGAGGTAAAGTCTGTGTGGCAGCAAGGGGTGGTTTGCAGTCGTATGTTGGGTTGCCACCGCCGACCAATTTGAGAAGTGGCTGTGGAAGGCCAACCTGGAGAGAAGTTAGCATCAGGTGTGGCCTGGGTGTCTCTTGGTTGGCCAGCCAGATGCACCTAAACCCAAAGGGCCTGTCGGTGTTCCCCAAGCTGGTCCTCTCTGTCCTATAGGGCGTGGTCATCCCCTAGTTCCTACATCATCCTCTCCAGTGGTGGCCATGATGGAGTATGCTGGGGGGCAGGTGGTATCATACAATGCCTCTAGAGGAGTAGCCCCCGCGACCCCCCCAAGACCATGTAGCAGTGGAGTACCAGGAAAAACTGCGACAACCACCTTGGCATGGCAGAAAATGATGAGAGACAATTCAGTGGACCTTTGTAAAGGCATGTTGGTGGGTCGTTGGTGGGTCGATGAGATAGTGTCCCATCCCTTAGTTGGCATTTTGCCTAGAGGACTTGTTGAGCTTCCCGCTACTCAGCATGCATGCAGCCTTTGGAGTCCAACTCAAAGACCTTAATGGACTCTGCCTTTCATCGCCTTTCCACTCCTTTAAAAGGAACCTGTCAGCTAGTTTATGCCTCCCATCTATCACTGTCTGTACCTGCAACTTCATAATACTGTTCTTTTTCTGCGCGCTTTTTCCGAGCCCACTTTATCATGTGGGCTATGGGAAAAGCGTGCTGAAAAAAGCAAAAAGAATTGACATGTTCATTCTTTTTACGCACGTGCTTTTGCAGTGAAAGCGCATGCGTAAAAATATGTGCAAAATTGCAACGTCTGAACGTTTTTTTGCAAAACCCATAGGCTTTGCAGGACTGCGGATCCATAATTGCGTTTCACTACATTTACGCACGTGCAAAAAAGCGCTGCGTAAATGCAATAATACACAGTAAATATGCATAGTGTGAACTTAGCCTTAGGCAGAGAACTTAATAGTGAGTTAACTATTAACCTGCCAGTCTACTATGTCCTCCAAGATGTAGACTGACTCATTTAAATAACAAAATATAAGTGTATAAATGCTTTTTTTTTCACCTATAACATTACACTATGAGCTCAGACAGGGATGATTAGAATAGTACTATGAAGCTGCAGAGACAGACAGTGATAGCTGAGGGGGATTAACTGGCTGACAGGTTCCCTTTAACAGTCTGTGTGCTGCTGCTGATCCCTGTGGAACTTTTTTTATATTTATATAGTAAGTTAATTGTTATGTCTGTGTTTGAGAGTTAGGCTATATTTTACAGTAAAGTTTTTTTTAGTTCACTCCTTGTGTGCTGGACTGTTTCTGCAAACAGGTGCTTTGATTGTGCCCTACAGAGACTGGTGAACATGCCGCAGGCCTCTGACCTGAGGTATGGAAATGCAAGACACTACACACACACTGGTAGAACAGGTCTTGCCAAATGAAGTTCTCAAGGGCTGCAAAAAGTGCATGTTTTCAGGATCTCCTTAGCATTGCACAAAGTGCTGGAATAATCACATCTGCTATGAAAATCCTGAAAACATTGTTGCACTTTTTTCAGACCTTGAGGACTGTAGTTGGCATTTAACATGTTTTAAAGAGACTGTACTGGATTTACATACAAAGCCTCTATTCAATGTTTACTCTTTGATGTCTATGTCCCTCATGTGCTGCTTGTTAACATGCTTGCCTTTCAGTGGCAAGACACTTGCATGTTTCAGTAGTTTGAGTTTCAGAGCAGTGTAATCTCCACTCTCCTTCTTACTAGTTCATTCCCATGGACCTGAGTCCTAATTTACTCATAGTGCTGCTGTCTGCATGGGCCAGAGTCAATTGCTGACAGATTCCTGACTGTTATCTCATTACTGTAAACCAATCTGCCAGTGGCAAAACTTTATTCCAGGGTGCTGCCCAGCTCACCTGTATGTTTGGTAGGGGTACCTTTAGGTCAAAGGCCTCCTGCTTCTCTTCACTCACACATAGTGTCAGGGGATAGTTGTTGGTACTGCATCCTACCGGTAATTAGTCATATAGGTACAGGTGTAACGCTATGACTGTTTACCTGTAGACTGCAGTGCTACTTTTCAGAACTGATCGTTGAGCAAATCTCCTTCTGCTGAATGTCTTTGTATTCACTAAAGTCCCCTTACAGTGCCAAACACAGTCTCACTCCTGTTCACACGACTGCCTGTAGGACTCCCCTTGCCTGCCACCTCTTGAGAATAACCCTTCACTTGGACCCTTGTACTCCTATTGTTCCCATCTGTTTGCTTTGTCTCCTCACTCACACTACACACTATAATAGAAACTCATTCTTTCCTATATCATTTACCTTATCCCACCTCATTGTGAGCCAGCCAAGACTATTATTGTTTCTACAGTGTATTCCTACATAATACCATACCAAAGGCAACCAGGAAACAGTGGCATCTTGTGGATATAGGTGGTAATGCGGCCAATAGAAGCAAACCTCCCAAAAATAATTTTACATTATAAAATTCATCACACCATGCTATTATATAAAACTCTATCACAACTTACACTATACTATGTGTTCCACATTTCTTCCTATAACCCTGCTATAAAGATTCCATTATATGATCCCATCCTATGCTACACATCACATAACATTTCACGTCGTGCACTAAAAATGTTGATGTCTTCTACTTTGCAAGTCCAAGGCCACTTAAAGGCGGAGTGATGATCTTCCTTCTGGGCAGTCTTCAGGTCCACTGACTCCTCTGATTGGAGTCTAGGGGCCCTCTTGAGATAATATACCATTTTATTTAGATTGATAGTGTTACGTGAGGCGAGCTCACACAATCGTGGTGAATCTTCTAAGTCTGCTTGTCCAGGTGGACATGTGAGCACCAGTGCAGCAGTCAGTTGGGGCTTATGGGACACGGACATGAAAAATGCAAGAATAACAGTTTAAGGCCCCTTTCACATCAGCATTTTTGCTGATTTGAGTCAGATCCAGCAGATTTAGCGCATCTGCCGTGTAATGGCTGCACTTGTGGAAAGCCCCATTCATTCTCTATGGGACTTGCAAATGCGTTTTTTGCCACGATAGGACACTTGCGGCAGTTGTGGCAAGTCAAAAAAACACAGCTAGCAGCCACAATTGCCACAAGTGCTGGATCATGGAAAAAAACACATTTGCCGCACCTGCCGCAAGTCGCATAGAAAATGAATGGGGCTTTCCGCAAGTGCAGCTGTTACGCGGCAGATGCAGTAAATCTGCTGGATCTGCCGCAAGTCAGCAAAAACGCTGATGTGAAAGGGGCCTTATAAAGACCAGGGATTAACATACCAATAACAGACATCTTCAACATACAGACCACTGAGCTATGCTGGAGACATATACCATCACAAGGGGCACCTAGGATTATGACCCCACTAAGAACTGAGCCACACATCCCCTGATGAGGATATCATATCCGAAACGCGTGGGAGTGGAGCATGGTGGTAGCAGATGAATGATATTGAGAGTTCAGCACCAGGCTGTCATTGGTAAAAGGACCTCCTGGAATGAAGGAACTCAATTTGTCTCTTGCTTGGATGGAAGAAAGCTGGTGAGACCTTTCCTGTATATAGGGGAAGGGGGCTTTTTCACTTTTCCATGTGCAGGTATATGTGCCAGTAGGATATAAGGTGGTGAAAAAATGACACCAGCATATCTGAAACTGACATAAGGTTTGAAGGTGGACTGTATTAAGGGGCAGGATGAGCTCTATAGATAACACCTTCAAATGACTCATAACTCTTAGTATAATAACAGAGTTTTTTAAGTTGTGACGCTTGGGGCACGGCGGGTTGTCACGTGTATAGTATGTGTAGACATTCTAGTCCTTTTAGTATTTTTTATTAAATGTTAAGTTTTAACCTCTTAAAACTGATCTAGCTATACTCAATAACAGACATAGACAGAGTTCCAGAACATAATGGACATACATAACCTGAACACCATGGGCAGATGGCAGTGTACCTGAAGACTTGCGAAAGATTGTGATATTCTAGAAGACCACGGAAGCATAACAGAAATACAATGGACTGAAAACAGGTAACAGAATTTCTGGAGATCATAGGAAGTCAGGAGACAGAGATTCTGACAAATTAAGACAGGTAATAGGATTACTGGAGACCACTGTCAGAAAAGTAAGGCTGGCTTCACACTACGTTTTTGTACTGTTTGTTTGGATCCTGTTTTTTGCAGGATCCAAACAAACAGGTATGGACAGCACTGGATCGGCACCTTCAGATGCTTTTTCTGTGTCCGGTCCGGTATCCGGACACAGAAAGAGCAGCGGGGAGCCGAGCTCGCTGTCAGCGCTGTGTGACAAGTGCTGTCAGCGCTGTCTAATATCATTTTAGCAGTGTATATCTATATACACTGCTAAAATGATATTAAATAAAGGGATGATTAAAAATTAAAAATCATAAATTTTCACCTTCCGACGACTTCTGAGTGTCCCACGCTGAATCTCCCGACATTGGAGGACCTTGCATGATGTCACTGGGAGGGCCGTGGCAACCCGATCACATGACCACATCAGCTCCAATTTAAACCCACGCTGATGTGGTCATGTGATCGGGTTTCCCCGCTCTCCCAGTGACATCATGCCAGGTCCTTGAATGGCCAGGAGATTCAGCGTGGGACACTGTCGCCGGAAGGTGAGTATTTATTATTTTGTATTTTTAATCATCCCTTTATTTAATATCACTTTAGCAGTGTATACACTATATGCATGTAGATACACTGCTAAAGTGATATTACACACATGTACTATGGGTACAGAGCAGTGCTCCTGTTCTGTGCATGCTCTGTACCCTGGCACCGGATCTGTGAAATGATTCTGTTGTTTCCCGGATCCGGTGTCATAGGCCCCCTATGTTAAGTGTGCCGGACAGGACAGGATTCGTTTCTGTCATGTTTTGTCACCGGAGTCCAAAAATGCTGCAGGCCTCGTTTTTGGGACCGGTGAAAAACATGACAAAAATGAATCCTGTACCGGATTCACAAAACCGAATAGCCAAATTGGGCCAATCCGGTGCCATAGGAATACATGGGGGCCAAAAGCGATCCTGTTCTGTTTGTTTCAAAAACTAACAAAACAGGATAGTAAAAAACGTAGTGTGAAGCCAGCCTAACAGGATGGCTTGAGACCCAAGGCAGACTGATAGCAGAGATACTGATGAATCAAGAAAGGTAACAGAAAGAGTGGAGACCGCTGGCAGGTAGCAAAGTTACTGACCACAGGCAAAAGGCAGATGACTCTTAAGGGCCCGTCACATGGGGCGTGGCATATCGGCGGCGACATCGCCCCTATGTCACCTCATGTAAAGGGGCAATGTCAGCGCCGCCAGGAGGTCGCCTGGTTTCAAAGCAGTGTCGGCCGCCGGCGAGCTGACAGGCGATGGGAGCCATAGGTTCCCATTGTCCAGCATCGCCGCTGGGGTTTTCAGACACCCCGGCGGCGATGCCGCCTGTCAGCTCGTTGGTGCGGGGCTGGAGATGTCGCCCTATGTAAATGGGGGACGGAGACGCTTGCAGGTGCCAAAAACATGCGCGCACCCGCCAGTTGCCACCGACATCCCCAGCCCCGTCACCCTATGTGACGGTACCTTTAGGAGTAAACGAAAGTCTGACAACCTTGGAAGCTGCACAAAACCCAAGGCAGACACGAAACAGAAGGTGCACAAAATCTTGCAAGACCGAAGTCTCATGCCTTGCAGTGGAATCTTACAAGATTTCGGGTACTCTGCAGGTTCAATAGGGCAAAGTGATCCATGCCACATTGCAGGCATGAGACTTGTGAATGATGTCGCAGTCATTCACATCCAGTCACTCAGGAGGAGGCAGCATTTTCAATGCAGCAGGGCACGTTCTTCCATAGAGCAAGGCGGCGAGGACCACAGTGTGCCATACCTCACTGGACCATTAACAACTAATTTACATACGGAACGTCTGGGGATATAAAGGGGTTACTGGAACCGTACTGGTTACAGTATGTTAAAAGGTGATTGGCACAGTGTATGACGCCCAAAACAAGTGACAGGTTCACTTTAAAACTACCATAACCTGTACAATGAACGCTTTTTAAGAGTATAATAAAGGAGTGAAAAATGGAAAAAAAGTGATCAAAAGTGTATACAAATAAATATGGTATTCCGAAAAATGTCACTATATATTGCAAAGAATGCGGCCCCCAAATTAATTTTTTTTCTATGTGCGACCCATATACCCATCGAGGGTTTGGGACCCCTAGTGTAATGCAAGGGGATAAGGCAGGTCAGCAACCTATACCTGGGATGAAAAGCCAGTGCATTTTAGATCATCTCATACATTCATTACCCAAACCATCCAAAGTGATCATAGCTGTGCCCCGATGGACTAAAGCTAATGGACTACCAAGCAGCAAAACATCAACTATACATACATAGAGACACATACTTTAGGCCCACAACTAAATTCCTGAATTAATATTGTGAGAATTTTCAATTTACAAAGAAGGATAACATAAGTTTAGCAAATGTATTTCCACAGTAAAAATTGTGATTTATTGTGATTTAATTGTAATTTATTATTCCATAGTTCAAGCAAAAATAAATAGTCCCAATGTAAAGGAATGTGCAAATTCACTATTTCCTTCTAAGGCTGTCTTTAAAGGTTTCAGTTATTCCGTCCCTGGAAGTTTCCCAGTGGATTCATTTCATTTAGTGAACAATTTGTGATACTCATTCCTGCATTCTATGAGGTTTACTTGAAATGTCATTACAAATTGACATCCCAAACTATTTATATGTACATATATACATCTGCTGTCCTTTTTGAAGAGAATACCTTTAAGAATGGAGAGGGAAATTTGAAACAAAAAGAGGGAATCTACTAAAGTAATGTTCAGACTTAACGCTTAATGTTCTTTGTGTCCTTCCTAAAGGGCCATCTAGACATACGTTTGAGTCTACACAATTTGATCAGTGTGCCAATACTGTAACCAAAATCTCCAACATTGTACTTATCAGTAAAGCCATAGATCTCAATGAAAATGGTCCTGGTGCTAGAAGTATTATCCCTGAATCCCTTGGGTCAGTTTCCTGCAGAAGTGAGGAAACACTTCGAAATGCGTAGAATAAAATCACATGCATTGAAAGTTACTTTCTCCGAGTCTTTTCATCTGTCCTATTGCACAGTGGATTATTTCCTCTCCTTTTATCCATTCCTAGGTATCTTGCCTTTGGCATGTAAATTCTGCAGCAGCCGACCTATGCTTTTACACCTGATTGTGTGTCACACAACCACACAAGGTTAGCGAGTAACTCAGTTACATTACTTTTTAATTACTTAAATAAGACCCTATTGCACTTAATTTTTATCTACATCATTTCCTCTGAATCCCTGTGATAGCCAATACATTAAGGCAAGGTTCACATTGCGTTGGTGCTGTCCATTTAATGGATCATTTGACAGCAGCACAAACACGATGTAACAGAGCTATTAAAGCATCCATAGGCTTCCATTCAACAAATGCATACTAATGCATGCCTATTTTTGCCTGAGTTTGCAAGAACTCATTTTTTTCAACGCACATAAAAATGAGGTCTGCAGCGTCTTTGTGTCCGTTGAAGAAAATGTGCAATAATCATTAACGTTTTATTTCCCATTGGACTCTATGACAAACGCAACATAATGTGATGGAACAGATTTGTACATATTTGTAGCATGCGTTATACTGCGTTTATGAAACCTGTATATGTAAATGAAGACATGTGACACATCATATGATGACCCCACATGACAGCAAGTTTGCAGGAAGGAAGGAAGTCATTTGCTGGTAGTGTACTAGAGCACATATCTGGAGCGGCATCTAGAAATGTAAGTATAATTGTATGTATATATATGTCTTGTGTATTGTATGTGGAGTAACAGATCTTTTTGTTTCTGCACAGATGTCAGATACTGAGCACTCCCATGTCTCAGAATAGATACGGTAAGTACTTTCACTGTCCAACTGTTATAACTGAACTTCTATGTTACCATGCTGTATACAAAGGGTCTGTAAATGTCGGGGGATTTTGGGTGTATGTGTTGGTGATTTCTCCAAAATCTGTAATGTATGTTGAGGACTCAGAGAATGATAATAGATTGTACTTTGGGATTTCACGTCCGTCATCTACTATTCCAACAATACATCGTAGGGTCGCTCTCTTTGGTGCTCTGCGGCTTTGTAATCTTTTTTTTATTTTTTGTGCCCCTTTTTTAGAATATATCTGATTCATGCACTGAGTTAGCACAAGAGAGTGTAAGTATTTTTATTAACCTTTTTACGACATGTACGTCATGTGCCGGCTCCCACTGTTGATGTGAGCTTTCATGGTGAGCTCACATCATCCCCCCCACATCTCAGCTGATATCATCACCTGAGAAGTGTACCTAGTACCATCGATTCAAACAGAATGGGGAAAAGACGGTGTCATCCGGTCCGCGCTGCCAGATCCATTCACATCAAAGAATAGCAATAATCGATGTTAAGATCCAAATCTTCCTTTATTCACCTCCTACGCGTTTCAGTGCCCACCTGGCACCTTCATCAGGGATACAACCATCTCATTAAACCGATCTTTATATAATGACATTCATATACTAATTAGTGGGTGTTCCCAACCGTCACAAAAACCGGGAGGTAACAGCATTTTGGCGCTCTTTCCACAGAAAACACGAAATACACTTATAAACACAAATAACTCATAGTTCAAGGGTTCCATGAATCATACTTAGTGAAACCATAAAAAAAGCTATGTAAAAAGCCTTGCGGAAAAGCATGTAAAATCCGCCCAGTGGAACCATATGCTGTAAAAAAGAAAAAAATATATACATATGCACATGTGTCATACCCTCCCAGGGGACAGAACTCATGATGTTCAGAGGTATCATGCTTGGGAGCTTACCCTGTGCCACCTTAACTTATAGAATGTGCTGTATCCATGTGTGGAAATAAACCATCTATTTCCCCACGAATTCTTCATAAAACCAGTGGGGGAAGAGAAGGAAGAGTGTTCATAAAAACTCCTAAACTTATAATTTTATTATAAAATGTAGTATAAAAAAATGCAATATAAAAAATAAACAAAAATTAAAAAATACAAAAATGCAACTGTACTTTTAAAAATATTAAAAATATCCCCTAAAAAACTGTTTATCAATGATTGCTACTTATTAGTTTATATAGATAAATTGTGGGAGCTATACCTATTCCTCCAATGAAACTTTAGCAAAGATTGAGACCCAATTTTGCCACAGAAAAGACTCATCTATCACTTTCCCAGTGTGTGGTGCTACACTAACGTGAAGAGGAATAGCACCCCAAACATTCCAAGTTCAATCCCCTGGGGCTTGTCCAAGGAAAATACAATATATACAAACTTTGCTGTTTCCATATCATACATTAAATCGCAAAGGGACACCAAACTGTTTTTGAACGTTGTAGTACCTATAAATGTCCACAAGATGTCATCAACCCGGAGGCTGTCGCTATGGAGACATAGGAAAGATTGGTTCCTCAGTACTATGCAGTCTAATTGTTCGCCACTAGGGGCATACTTCTGGAAAGTTTTCATATGCTTGGTGAAACTCCGATTTGTGTCTGATAAATGTAAGTATGTCCAGGATTTTAGCTACAGAACAGATTAGAGGCATATGCCCAAAGGATTATCATGACAAAAATAAAGTGCTGATCTATGTCCATGTTATATTATCTATAATTGTCCACAAGATAATATCCACCCAGAGGCTGTTTCTGTGGAAACATGCAGGAAACTAGTCCTCGGCTTTATGTGGTCTAATTGTTCGCCACCAGAGGCGTGCTGTTAGAGAGTTTTCATATGCTTGGTGAAGCACCAGTTCGTATCTATTAAATGTGAGTATGTTTAGGGCCTTTAGCTAAAACAAGGTCAGGAGCAAATGGCTGAAATATCTCTATAACCATAGTGAAGTACAGATCTGTGTCCT
This sequence comes from Allobates femoralis, assembly GCA_033576535.1. Classification (NCBI taxonomy): domain Eukaryota; kingdom Metazoa; phylum Chordata; class Amphibia; order Anura; family Aromobatidae; genus Allobates; species Allobates femoralis. The sequence continues at coordinate 467,893,382 of JARQOC010000002.1, read as the reverse complement.
TTGACAAAAGGGGAGAAAATTCTGAATATGTGATCCCTACTTGTGTTCAAGTGTTTTGCATACTGAATGTGATATAATAGTAAGACCAAAAACAATATTTTAGTGTGTGTGAACTATAACTATAATTTATAAAGTGTCAGGTATGATATAGTGTAAAATGGGCTTATATCAGTGAAACAAAGTGAATGAATGTGCTCAAATCCATCATGGTGGCAATAATATTATGCTATCAAAACTAAACAGTGATGGAATATACTTCAGCTCAAATCATCCTAAATCAATTCAGACACTAGATTAAGACCGCTGGGTTTCAGTGTGTTCAGTTTGTACATCCAGAATTTTTCTCTTTTCTGTAACAAGCACCGAGCGAATGTGAAGAATGGTTTTAGAGCACACGGTGTTTCTCATCATTTTGATGTATGTCATGACAGGAACCCAGCGTTGATAAGGGTCACTCCTATTGACCATATTGGACCACATGTTACTAACAGGTTTAACAGAAACGTCTAAATATTAGTGATGGGCGAACCACAGATGCTCAGGGTCCGGAAACTGGCCCGACCTACAGTACAGCCCTGCACAGTCAGACTCCAAATAACATACACAACTCAGCATAGCCTCCAGTTAATATATACAGTCCACCACAGCCTCCAAGTAATTATACAGTCCATCACAGCCTAATATACACAGTCCACCACAGTCTCGAGATAATATATACAGCCCAGCACAGCCGCCAGGTAATATATACAGCCCAGCACAGCCGCCAGGTAATATATACAGCCCAGCACAGCCGACAGGTAATATATACAGCCCAGCACAGCCGACAGGTAATATATAGAGTCCAGCACAGCCGCCAGGTAATATATACAGCCCAGCACAGCCTACAGGTAATATATACAGCCCAGCACAGCCTACAGGTAACATTATACAGTCCAGCACAGCCGCCAGGTAATATATACAGTCCAGCACAGCCGCCAGGTAATATATACAGTCCAGCACAGCCACCAGGTAATATATACAGTCCAGCACAGCCGCCAGGTAATATATACAGCCCAGCACAGCCTACAGGTAATATATACAGCCCAGCACAGCCTACAGGTAACATTATACAGTCCAGCACAGCCGCCAGGTATCATATACACTACAGCCCAGCACAGCCTCCAGGTAATATATACAGACTAGCACAGCCTCCAGGTAATATATGCAGCCCAGCATAGCCTCCAAGTAATATATACAACGCAAAAACAGCCTCCAGTTAATATATACAGCCCAACATAGCCTGGTATAACATATATAGCCCAAGACAGCCTCAAGGAGGATATATATATATAGTAGATGTGTGCCTGATGCTATCGCATCGGAGGGCGAGGATCGGTACGGCGTCGGGATGCGGGGGGCGGCTAAGTGGACACACACACAAACACCTACACACACAGACACACACCTACACACCCCCTTCCGGTCTCACCCGGTCCCACCCATCGTTGATGGAAGCTTGAACCAGGAATGAGGTGGTCAGCGCAGGATGGAGGCTCGGTGGTCAACGCAGGATGGAGGGGTTAATGGTGGAGGAGCATAGGGTCAGATGGGGACTCCATGGTGGGTGTTGGAGCTCCCCCTGTGCCGGGCTGGGCTTCGGGGAGCGGTCCGGTGGCGGCGGCTGGTACTGGGCATGGCGGCTGCTGGCGGCGAGATGTGCAGCTGGGTGGCTGGTGCTGGCCATGAAGGCTGCTGTCGGCGAGATGTGCAGCTGGGAGTGGTCCGGTGGCTGGTGCTGGCCATGACGTCTGCTGGCGACAGGATGTGCAGCGGGGAGCGGTCTGGTGGCTGGAGCTGGCCATGGCGGCTGCTGGCGGCGGGATGTGCAGCGTGGAGCGATCCAGTGGCTGGTGCTGGCCATGGCGGCTGCTGGCGGCGGGATGTGCAGCTGGGAGCAGTCCGGTGGTGGTGGCTGGTGGTGGGCATGGCAGCTACTGGTGGTGGGATGTGCGGCGGTGCCAGTGCCCATATCCAATATGGCAGCAGGCGCACTTCCGTCCCCACGGTGCATTCTGGGATACAGGGACGGACGTGCGGACAACATACAGCACTGCAGTGCACACCAACATGATTTGAGGGGGGGGGCAGGATTTCGATGCCTCAAGGAAGGGACATTCCTGGGGCCTCAGGACACCCCCTTCCTTGATGCATCCAAGCTTATCCTCAAGCTTGGGGAGATCGGCTGCATCAAGGAAGGGGGGTCCTGGGGCCCCCATGACCCCCATCCCCTTCTGAAGGGGGGTCCTTGGGGCCCCAGGAACGTCCCTTCCTTGAGGCATTGAAATCCTGCCCCCCTCAAATCATGTTGGTGTGCACTGCAGTGCTGTGTTCACAGACTGTTTCCCCCCCCTGCTCCCCACCAGACCAAAGCCCTCCTCCGGGGCTCTTACCTGGAGCCCTCAGTATCCTCAGTCAGCTTGCTCACCGGCCGGGTCCGTCTCATTGTCTTCTGACTTCTGGAGAGGGTGTGATGCCTGCCTCCACGGAAGAGCCGGAAGAAAAGCAGCACCGACCCTCCCAGCCCCCTCTGCCTCAATGAAATGCTGCTGCAGCTGCTCCACCAGCAACCCCCCACTCTCCCCCCCACTTCTTACTATACAGCGCCGCCCGCAGCCAGCACATCCCCCCGGGACCGGAGACTCAATGTAAGAAAAGAGCCGCGGGTGTGCAGCGCTGATGACACCCGACGGCACCAAGGGCTCAATGCCCGAACAGCAGTGCCGCGGGTGCGCAGCCGCTGCTGACACCCGACAGCACACCCCCCCGGGCTCAATGCCACAACAGTGATGTGGGTGTGCAGCGCTGATGACACCCGACAGCACCCACCCCCGGGCTCAAGGGCTCAATGCAAGAACAGCAGTGCCGTGGGTGCGCAGCCGCTGCTGACACCCGACTGCACCCCCTTCCCCCCCAGGGCCACACATTAAAACCTGCAGACAGTGCCACCACTGCTTACCACCTCGTTCTGTATGACATGGGAACGGAGCTACCGCTGGAGCCTCAGGGGCCCCCTAGCTGGACGGGGCCCTGGTGCAGCTGCACCAGCTGCACCACGGTAGTTCCGCCCCTGGAAGGAAGGCATACAAGTAGTCAGGTTACAGTAGTCAGATGTAATGTTTTAAAAAGTTTATTGCTTAAATTTAGCATTGCTAACATGTACAGGTATATGGAATAATTAATAATATTTTATTTTTGGAAGGTCAAGATCACAAAACAAAGTAGGAATAAATTGTCTCTCAAGAGTCCCCATGGAGCATCAAAAAAGGCTTCCATTGGTAAATATGTTTGACAATATGTCTCTTAATCTTCCAAAGTAGGGGTGGTTTTGAAAAGTCCACTGTTCAATTGATGCAAATACTCATGGTGTTCAGGATTTAGGGTATGTGCTTACGGTCCAGAGGCACTGCGTCTTCAAAGCAGTGCCCCCGGACCTAAGGGAACTTTTGGGTGCCCACAATTACTTGCACCCTGTGTGCAGGCGATAGTAGCGGATTCTGACTCCGCAGCATGAAATAACATGCTGCAGAGATGCAGAATCCAGAAGCCCACACCACACATGAAATAACGCTGTGGTCGGGTGAAAGATAGTGAGGATGGGATTTCTACAAATCCCATCCACCATGCTTCTACTGTACAATGTAGCATTTTGGACACAGCGACAAGATGCTGAGTCCGAAATGCTCCATATACTGATTGGGAGTATGCAGCCTGAAATAGCATTGCACAAGGTGTTTTAATCATCATCTGTGCAGGGTATTAAGCCCCCGTCACACATAACGAGATTGTTAGCGAGATCGTTGTAATGTCACAGGTTTTATGGCGTAACAGCGATCTCGCTAACAATCTCGCTACGCTGTGAGATCGATGATCATTACAAAGTGCTCTGGGTCATTTTTTGGTCATTGCGCTCCCGCTGGTCAGCATGCATCGCTGCGTGTGACAGTGAGAGACCAACGATCAGCGACCTCACAGGCTGGTAACCATGGTAAACAGCGGGTATCTAGGCAGTGCGTGCTGCCTAGATACTCGCTGTTTACCATGGTTACCAGCACTAAGCAGGGAGGACGCTGGTAACTATTATAAACAGCAGGTATCTAGGCAGCACGCTCGTGCCAGTTGTCAATACAAAGCTGGAATTAAACCCTTTATTAGCCAGTTAACCAATGTTACATGGCAGCTGGAAGAGTCTGGGTACAGCACCAGAAAGCTTCAAATCAATGTGCAATTTTTCTAGTCGGCTGGGGGCTGCAATTTGTAGTGGAGGTGTGGACCTCCCCACGCTGTGGATTCCAGCCCCCTGCTGCCTACTTGTAGCAGGCTGACCGCCAAAAATATGTCAAAGCAAAAATGTTTTTGTGTAAGAATTATTTTTTTAACTAATTCCCAAAAAATAACATCTGTGACTTGGCTGGACTTTTGGATACCAGACAGGTACAACTAGGCAGTTGGGGGAGTAAATACATACTGTAGATGCCCATTTGGGCCTGGCAGTCAAACAAAAATATTGCAAAGCCCTACAACTTATATTTGTGGAATTATTTAAAGTAATAATGAAAAAAAGTACTATTTTTTTGATTGAAAACAAACAACATTCAGGAAATATTGTCAAAGGTGTTGTCACAAATGGCTATGCTGCCATGGAATCTGGCCTGCTTCACTCATAAAATAGTCTTTAAATTGATTGCAAATTTTCATTTCAGCAGTAGGTGATCGAACCGCTGCATCCTCTATATTACTCAGGTCCGCTTCTCAGTCATTTCATTTGGGTCAACTAGAAGAGGATCATGTCGAGACACAAAATTGTGTAAGCAGACACAAAGCTTGACCACACTGTCATTATTTTTTGGTTGTAGTTGCATGTAGTACATGCCATTTACATGTCAGAATGCCAAAAGTGCATTCCACATAACGCATAACGCCTTGCCTTACTCATACAGTAATTGAAGATACGACGGCTGGACTTCAGTTTCCTACTTGCGTATGACTTCAGATTGTTACATAGTTGGAATGCCTCATCACCAACAAAAACAAATGGCATGCTTGGCCCTTCAATGCCTGGTAGAGGTCTTGATGGGGTAATGATGAAACGGTTGCTGTAGAGGTATTTCCCAATGTTGCTGTCTTTGAACATTCTGAAATCATTGGTACAGCCATATGCCCCAATATCCACAGCCACAAAGTGATATCTGGCATCCGCAATGATAACCATGGAGATATTTTTTTATAGTTATAAAACACAGATCCACTATTTGCCGGTTTCTGAATGTGAATGTGTTTTCCACCAACCGCTCCAATGCAATTGGGAAACTTCGACACTTGTCCAAATTTTTCATCAAAGGAGAGCCACCGAGCTGCTGTTGTTTGAGGTAAAACGAGTGGCTGTAACTTCACCCAAATGACCTCACAAATTTCATGTACTAGTAGACAAATTGTAGATTTTCCCAACCAAAATTGAAAATGGAGTGAGGCAAAACGTTCTCCCGTTGCCAGGTATCTATGAAAAAAATAAAACAATGATAATGATCTAAAGATAGAAAATGGAACAAAGCAACCACAATATGGTGTTATCCAAGAAAATGTTGTCAGAACAATATTGTCTGTGACGGATCACCTGGTGCGGTTGTAAAATTTACAACCACTACCAAGGTGTATCACAAATGATGTGGACCTACGTGTAGTGTACATAGCCAGAGGTAGAAATGGGTTAAAACCGTGCTTCCATGTAGATGTAAGGACTTTGAGAGGTCATCCACCTGACCCCTTCCTAATTCCAAATCAATATGGCATCCTATTGTTGTCAAATTGATTTGTCCTGTGGAAGGGGCCAGGTGGATGACCCTCTGGATGTCCTTTCATCTACATGGACGCACGGTTTAAACCCTTTTTACTTTTGGTTAAAGGGTGTGAAAAGCACTATATTGTTCACGGAGATAATTGATCTGATGAACTTCTCTGCTTACGTCGTAATTGCATTAAGCGATATCTGACAGGCACAGACACAATCATCTTGCTGACAGTACACTTAATGCTTGCAAAATGGTGACAGTGCCCACACATGATGATGACGTTTAAAAAATTAAAATAAAAATTTACCAACCTTTATTTACACTGAATAAACTCAGGACAGTGTAAGAAAATGGTGAAATACAGAGTATTGCGTTACAGCATCCGTTACCGATGTACCAAAAAATAACAAAAAAAAGCCAATTTTGTAGTGAGTAGTAACGGATACGTTAAATGGACAGCACTAATGTGAACCTAAGCCATTAGCGTACCCTAATGTACTGGTATGAGGCTTGGTTTCTGGGTTATTAAAGATGTGAACCAGCTATATGTTTTGTGTGTTATTTCAATTAAAATGTTTTTTTTCCTCAGTGTTGTGTTTTTTACTGTTTACTAGAGATTCATAGTGAGCTAGTCTAATATTGGCCTGACACTATGAATTTTCGGGCTTAGTGCCAGCTGCCAATACAAAGCCGGCATTAACCCCTTTATTATCCAGCCTGCCTCCGCCACCACGGCTGCTGGAAGAGCCGGCTAAAGTGCTACGAAAGAAGACACCATTTTCTGGGGCAGCTGCAGGCTGCGATTTTCAGTGCAGGGGGGAAGAACGGTTGGGCCTCACCATGCTGAGAATCCCAGCCCCCAGCTGCCTGTTTTTTACCTTTACTAATGATCAAAATTAGGACAAAGTCCACACATTTTTTTTTATTATTTATTTAAATAATTTAAGAGTCCCAATACGCAGAAAAAGAATGGAGGGGCACTGACCAGAAGGAATTCACTCCTCTATTTACATCGGTAGCACAATGTCCGCATAGTTGTACAGGGGGCGGGGAGGTGGTGCAGGATGCACTGGATGACAGCGCCGTTTTGCACCTGTCTGGTGCTTCTACGGGTCCACCCATGTGAGTGCCCTTCCATTCTTTTCCTGCATATTGGGACTCTGTGATACCTGTATATAGGAGGGTGCACCGCAGATGTCCGTTCCCAGTGAGGTTATTGCTGCCACTCTGCAGATTTGCAGCTGGTCCGCCCACTGTAGTGCCTTTAGCCTTGCTTCGACTATCTTTAAATAATTTAAAAGAAAAGTAATGGGCTTCCCTGTGTTTTGATTTCCAGCCAAGGCAGCTGGGGGTGGCAGCCCATAGCTGTCCACTTTATCTGCGCTAACAATGAAATATACAGTGAAGCTCTATGCAAAGTGTTTTTAATTATTTATTTTTACAGTACTATGATGTCAGTCAATAGGTGATGGCCCCAACAACCAATCACAGATGCTTTCACAGAGAATGAGTGTCTTTGATTCACTGCTGGAGTAACTTGAAACCAGCCTATACATTCTAGCTCCCTGGTATGGGATGGGAGGTAAGTTATTTTTCAATGGGGCCATAATTCATTTGTGAAGGGTTTAAGTACCCTTAATACCCCTTTAAATATTTCTACAAGCATTACAAGACCATGCTCATTGTGTTTACCTGCTTAATCGCAACTCCTGCATGTGGCTGCATCCTTAAAGGAACATACTCAAATTCTCTGCCAAATTTTTCAGCTTGAACATATAATTTTATATACATATATCCAACAATCTAAAGGGTTGTGGATAGTGATGAACAAATATCAAAATATTCAGGTTCAGGTTATCCATGCCGAATATTTTTTAATATTTGTGTTTTTGTATTGAATAACAAACACAATGCAAATCAATGGGAAACTGGAATATTTTCTGCCAGACCCTGCAAAGCAGTCCTGGGAGCTGTGAAAAGGCTGAAATGGGTGGGAAAGTGATGAAACAGAATGGGAACAGCCTGGAGAATATGCCTACATGCATTTCTGTCTCACATATCGTTTTTGGGAATAAGGTTGTCACAGTATTACCCATTTTTTATGGAATCACAAGAAAACCTACAAAACCAAACCTAAATTGGATTTTACAGGGAAAAATGTTAAGAAACAGTTTTTCCTATATAATCACAAGGCAAAACAAAGAAGTAAAAAAAGACAACTCATCCCCTTTAAGCGGTCGTCACACGCTGAGATATCGCGAAAGATATCGCTTGAACGCGCCAAATTTAACATCGCGTGAACGATGTCTGTGCGTGTGACGGCAAGATACGATGAGCGAGAATTGATGAAATCGCAAAATCGTGATCTGAGCTCCGGAGCTCAGATCTTGCGATGAGCGATTTCACCATCTGTCTCATCGTGGTGTATAACACCACGATGAACGATCTCCCAGCGGCAGAGCCTATGCTGGGAGATGGTAACTATGGTACACGTCGGGTTACTAAGCGCCGCGCGGTGCCTAGTAACCCGATGTGTACCATAGTAACCAGCGATCTCGCTGGCCCACATCGCTGGTGAGTCTGTCTGTGTGACATCTCACCAGCGATGTGAGCGATATTGTAAGCGATCGCGTGTGCACGTGATCGCTTACAATATCGCTAGCGATATCTTAGCGTGTGACGGCCGCTTTAGCGTTTGTTCACACGTATTGCTTTAGATTTAGTTTTTCTCATTGCTTGTAAAGCTGAAAAAAATATTCACAGGGAAATATAATAGTACGGTAATATTTTACCTCCTTATCTAGGCATGTGGTGTGTGTGACAGTAAACCTTACTGTAAAGAGTAATGGAAGGAGAGCAAATCCTGGATAAAAGGAAGGAGAGCAAATCCTGGATAAAAGGAAGGAGATCAAATCCTGGATAAAATCCAAACATTTAGAGCAGATCAAAATATATAGTGTAAAAAGCCATGATGGTGGAGCTTATTTCTCATTGCGTTTCTGGCACATGCTCTTAATCAATGACTAACAACTACATCATGGTACAAGGCTTAAAAACATTAATTGACCAATCATGGAAAACATCCGTAATCATCAAATCTAGATCACTTGCAAAGCTTAATAATGTATACTGCACAGTGATATCTCGGTTTTCGTTGATAATCCGTAAAATAAAAAATTGGCCAAAACTGAAACCGACTTAAGCCAGGGTTGCACGCTTCAATGTCTCAGCGATCCCACCAACGATTGGGATTGCTGGGACATTGAAGGCTGATCGCTGGTGAGCTGTCACACAGGCAGACTCACCAGCGATCCGGACCACCGAGCATGCAGGTATCCAAGGTAAATAGCAGGTAACTAAGTGACGCGCGGCGCTTAGTTACCTGCTGTTTACCTTGGATAGCAGCTCCTAGTGTTGCTGTGCGGCGCTGGGAACTTGCTGATCGTTAGTCTCCCGCTGTCACACGCAGCTGTCACACGCATCGTTGATACGTGTCACACGCAATGATGTTGTTTAGACCAAACCAGTGACATTGCAACAATATCGTTACCGATATCGTTGTGTGTGACGGGTCCTTAAAACGGAGGCAATTATTTCCATAGGAATCAATTTAAATCCAATTAATTTGTTTTAGAAACTCCAAAACACATTTCAAACAACACATTTTATAGCGAATGAAGACAGTGTTTAATACGAAAAACATTTATAAATGAATATGAAATGAATATAGAAAACTAATGTAAAGAATAAATAAACATTTAACATCGCATTTATTTTTCTGAAGACAATTTTTGGCATATGGAGGATGGAGAGGAGGGGAGAGAGTGGTGCAGACATTATTGATTTAGAAGAGGAATCATGAGGTCACCATTTTTCCTTGAAAATTTAGCAGCGATGTATGTATAAAAAATAAAAACCAAGACACTTTTTTCATGGAAAACATCAACAAAAACTAAACCAATGAAAACCAAGGTATCACTGTATATCACTGCACATTATGCTTTATCTCATTAAACTAGCAGCTAAAAGGAGTACAAAAAAGTACCTTTGAGACACTGATATTTTTAGATTTCTTCCTAGTCTTTTTCTACATTTTTTTGACACTTTATTTTACCTATACGTTTTATTGTACTTCTGTTCATTTCATTTTTTTTATTGTACCCTTATTATATCCTCTTTGTAATAATCTATCATAAGCTAATTTACTTTCTTATTGAAAAGAATCAGAGCAGATCTTTTGAATACGTAATAGTTCTCCATATTTTGTACATTTTTTGTATGGAACGCATGGCAACTATCTGATTTTAAGGTGGTATTCCCACTGATAGGTTTGCGATAGTTACAGTAATGTATTCTTTTTAATTTCAATAAAAAGTATAAGTAAAATAGAGCATCAGTATTTTGGAATGTAATATTAAATAGAGAATATTCCAATGGTATGAACTACAAAAGTGATACCGTGTGTGTGTATGTATATAATGTATAATATTTAATGTATGTATATATAATGTATGTATATAATATATATTAACTATGTAACTGTTCATTCTAAAATTGAAAATATTTATCAAGTTTTGTAAGTGATTTAGATTTGATACATACATTTTGGAGGGCCCTCACCCATGCATAACTTTTATTTATATAGAGCAGACCATATTCTCCAGCACTTTACAATATCAGTTACAACATGCCCATCGTTATTCTGGTTTTAGTTTCCTCCTCCACCAACATATCCACATATGTGCAGTCATCACGTGACCCTCACTCTAAGTTTCGATAAGGCCAGCAGGCGTCCCTCAACCTCAGTTTAGGTAGGGCCCACAAGTGGCCCTCTGTCATAAATCTGGGAGGTCCCTCACTCATATATTTGGGAGGACCAATGGGTGGCCCTGTAGCACAAATTTAGGAGGGCCCTCACTCATACATTTGGGAGGGCCCACAGATTGGCCCTCTGCCATTAATTTTGAAGGGCCCTCTTACATTTGTGAAGGCCCACAGGTGGCCCTCTACCAGAAATCTTGCACAATGTCCTTCTCCAGGTCCTTAGTCCAGTCTGAATTACCCTCCCTATCAGTCCCAAGCTGGAAGCACTGCAGCAGTGCCATGTTAAAGTGGCAAAAGATTCAGCTTCAAATGATATCTTTAGTTGATAAATTACACACTGCAGCTATGGTGTCCACACTCAATGACGGCAGTCACTTAAATTTGGCAGGGGCATCAGCTGACATTCAACCTGAATTTTTTGAGGGTCATCTGATGACCCTCACTTATACATTTGGGAGTTCGCTCAGCCGGCCCTCTACCATAAATTTGTGAGGGCACTCCCTCACTCATACATTTGGGAGGGCCCATACTTTTCCCTATTGACAAGGTCACTCCTCTCGTGTATTAGGTTTATTATTCATGATTAATACTGGAATGGTATGATTTATTCAATACAAATAACCCGAATATTTTATAATTCACTCATCACTACCCCTCAGGAGATATACAAATATTAGTGTTTGAGCTTGCAGATGGCTGAGTATTTATGGTTCCTTTCCCACTTCTGGGGTAGGGACAACTGAACGCTGTACTGTGAAAACAAAATGGATGAGGTTGCTGATGTTTGTTGTGTCTGTGCAACTGCTGGTTGCGGGCAGGAGGCATCAGTGCATGCTTCCTGAACATCAGACTGGGAAGGACATAGCACAGGAGAACTGGCAGTGGTTACACCCTCAGACACAGGTTTTGTACCCAAGTGTTCCAACCACCTACTGGAGTACTTGACTGACATGTGATTGACCATGTTGGTGGTGCTCAGATTGGCGGTGGTCTTGCTTCTGCTAAATTTAGTATGTCAGATGCTGCAAATTACTGTTTTTTGTCTGAAGGTCTTTCAGTAAAAATTGTCATGCTGGGGAACCTAGGATGGGGCTGTGTTGGGGGTGCACTGGGTAACAGTTGTCTGCCTTCTCCCTCTGGTCAGCCCACTGCCTCTTCCTGCCTGTGTCAGTGCTATGGATCCTTCACCCTCTACCCTGCCGTGCTTGCTATGCAAGCTACCGTGCAAGCTTAGATCAGTGGCTTCATTATCAATCACCTCATCTTCCAGTTCCTCAATCTGATCCTTCTCCTGAGATGCAATGTTAGGCTGCCCTGATGGCAACTGTATTTCATCATCATCATCATCATCATCCTACACCTCTTAAGACATTAATTACCCCACCCTACCATGGCTTTTTTTCTGGCTCAAATATTTGTGCATCCTTGCACACCACGTTCTGATGTCCCTCTTGAATGGTGCACGGTGAGAGGTCAGAAGAAGGCATAAAAGGGAACGTAAAGAGCTCCTTGGAATATCCAAGTATGGGATCCCTTGTCTCCTGGGACTCATGATGGTGGAAGGAAGAAGGATAGGGTTGAGGTTTATGTGACCCAGCCAATTAGCTAATAAAAATAGACCATGTGGAAGACAAGGCGGTGCTTGTAAACAGACTCAAGGTATTATCTGCAATTCAACCCACCACCAACTTGCATTGTTTTGGCTTCAACAGTGGTGTCCCGCTAATTGCATCAGGAAGCTAGAAGGAGATGTAGGGACAGTGAGACTTGTTGCATGGCTACATCATGCACCATGTCCACTTCCCCATCCTTTAATGCCAGACTTCAGCATTTGGAATTAGGTACACAGCTAATCGAAATACAATACATAAAAAAATGTATTACAATTTACTTGTCCCTTTAAGGGAATGTTTGTTTGATCTTGCAGCAGGTAATATACTGCAATTAAGCCTGCCTAAGTATTGCTATCAACGTGTCTCCCTAGTTCAGAGAGATTTGGCATGAGCTAACAATGTTCATTAAGAGAGGTAGTATTAAAGGGAACCTGTCAGGTCGTTCTATGCCCCTTCACTATCACTACCTCTCCCTGCACTTTCCTAGCTGATCCCTAGCCATCCCTCTCTGCTCTAAAAGGGCCCTATAAAGAGTGAGAAAAATGATTTATAAAGTCACATACTGTCTTCATTCGGAGACTGGAAGGGCGAGCTCTGGGGCTGCATTCTCCTCTCCTTGCTATCTTTCAGGACACCCTGCTGGGTGTCATCGCTCCAAGCCTTGTTCCTCCTCATGCTTGAAATTCCCACCTTGTCCGATCATGTGATGCCTGGCTGGAAAGTCATATCCAGTCCAGTGCATTGTGGAGGCTGATCACATGGTACGGCTCTGGCGCATGCGCAGTGCGCATATTGAAGCTGGCCCGTACCATGTGATCTGACCCCACAATGCACCAAACCGGATATGACGTTCCGGCCGGGCATCACATGATCAGACAAGGCGGGAATTTCAAGCAGGAGGAGGAACAAGACACGGAATGATGACGCCTAGTGGGGCGTTCTGAAAGCCGTCGAGGACGGGAGAACGCAGCCCCAGAGCTCGCCCTTCCAGTCTCCGAATGGAGACAGTATGTGACTTCATAAATCATTTTTCTCAATCTTTATAGGGCCCTTTTAGAGCAAACAGGGATGGTTAGAGATCAGCTAGGAAAGTGCAGGGAGAGGTAGTGATAGCAGAGGGAGGTAGAACAACCTGACAGGTTCCCTTTAAGAATTGGCCTTTTAAAAGGGATGTGTGTGTGTGTAAGATTTTCTACCTAGCAGCGATTTTTCAGGTGTCAAAACCAAGCAGCTTATGTCTGAATAGTTCTGCAGTATTTTACATACGCTAACAGAGGTAGTATTTAGAGTTTCGTTTATAAAGGGATGAGTGGGTAAGATTTTGTATCTACCAGCCATTTGTCAGGTGTCATTAGCAAGCTAGTTGAAATACTGGCAACAATTTGTGTATCCCTAGTTCCACAGTATTTTGACTATGCTAACAATATTTGCTAACAAAGGTAGTATTGTAGGGTAGGGAGGTGTGGGTAAGATTTTCAAGCTAGCAATTTTTCAGGTGTCAATAGGAAACCGCTTAAAATGCTGCTACATATTCACGTCGGCGTAGCTGTGCAGTGTTTTGAGTATGCTAACAGAGGTAGTGTTTAGAATTTCACTTTTTAAAGGAATGTGGGGATAAGATTTTGAGATTTAGCTTTGAAAAGAGCTGTTGGGTTAATCTACAGATACTGGATCGCCACCCTGCCTTTCTCTCTCCCTGCTCCAAAAGCTCTAGCTAAACTATCCACTCCTAGCAGAGATTTAGCTCTTAAAAGAGCTGTCCGGACAGAATGCAGGCAAGATGGCAGTGGTGGGTCTTATATAGACCCTATAACGCTGTGCAGCTAGCCAATCACAGTAATGCCTCTACAAAGATGGCTGTAGCATTGCGGTAATTAGCAAGCAATCCCAGCATGTTTAGTGGTTGAAAATCAGGTGCCAGACATGCTGGGGGAGGGGGTTGTTACTCGAATATCACAAGCTGAGGACCAAAATACTCACCGAGTATCTTGTGTAACATACAATTCATGCGAGTAACGAATAGTGACAAGTATAATTGCTCATCACTTTTTGTGGAGCTCAAAAAAATGTATGAAATAAAAAACACACAGCACTCATCTGCTAAGTGCCATGACATTCCAAAATCAACTCTGTGTTAGTTCTCAAGAACCTGTTTATATATTAGTAGCGATTACGTGTCATACTGGCATTTGTCCACTCAAGTCAATGGCTGGAGTCAACAGCAGGGAATTTTTTTTTCTGGTTTAAAAAATGAGTTAAATCAATGCTATCACTCAAATGCATGTGTATAAAAATCTGCATAATTGGCTTTTTATTCCTACTGTATATGTAATAAAATTGACATCTCTTAGTACCATATTATCACAAATTACTAATAATGATTACATTAAATATCACAGCTAATTAAATATAATTTCCAAACATTAAAACAAAAAAGTAATGCCAGTAAATATTGGAAACTTACTGGAATGTAACCACGCATTTTCCTGTTTTAGAAACGTAATCTATCCTGCATGAGAAAATAAAAACAAGACTTGGAATCGTAGTTGGCAAAAACAGTGTGCATTAGATTTTTTTATTCTATTTGGCAGAAAAAATGCTTTATTAATTAGGGAACACAAATAATTTGTTACATGACCATTTGCATTGCATGTAGAACTTGTGCAGAGGCACTCAAACTTACTCTGGCTCTGTATTACATAGTCAACATATGGATGCCATTTTGAGTTTTTTCCTGCTGAAGCAATTATGTTTCTAATATGATAAAAGATATAATATTAGATGACGCATGCCATGATACTTTTTTCAGACTCCATATCATACCTATGTCTACAACTGTATGAAGCTGGAGATATACAAGGTAAAGCATGAGCTCAAAGAAGTCTACAAATCTTATTCACTCAGAGACTGCAAAGGACTGTAATATGGTAGTGAGCATAAGACCGTGTCATTCCTATACAGTCTGTTAGGACCCCGTCACACTGAGCAACGCTGCAGCAATCCTGACAGCGATAACGACCTGGCCGGGATCGCTGGAGCGTCGCTACATGGTCGCTGGGGAACTGTCAAACAGGCAGATCTCCTCAGCAACCAGGGACCATGGATCCACCTCCCACATCGCTGGAAGCGGAAGGACGCTGGTAACTGTGATAAACACAGGGTAACTAAGCAGCGCGTGCTCCCTAGATACCCGCTGTTTATCATGGTTAGCATCGTCCTCCCTGCTTATCGCAACCTGTAAGCAGGGAGGATGCTGGTAACTATGATAAACACCAGGTATCTAGGCAGCGCGTGCTGCTTATTTACCCGGTGTTTATCATGCTTACCAGCCTGGGAGGTCGCTGATCGCTGGTCTTTCACTGTCACACGCAGCAATGCGTGCTGACCAGCGGGAGACCAAGGACCAATAAATGGTCCTGAACCAGGTGCAGTGATCAGCGACCTCAGAGCAGGGGTATGATTGCTGCTATATATCACACAGAGCGACATCGCTGGAGAGGTCGTTGTTACGTCACAAAACCTGTGACGTATCAGCGATCTCGCTATGTATGACAGGGGCTTCAGACTAATTATTGCTTGATTGAAGGTACAAAATAGTCATCAGCAGTCTAAATACTAAAATAAATGCTTACAGTGTAATCACCGTTTATTTTTTTTTTCATAATGTAGAGCAATTGATTAATAAACTTTCAAATATACTTCATAAGAAAATTCTAGTTGTAAACCATTCATAAACCTTCCAAAAGGTTTCCCCACTACACTGTGTGTGAAGCAGATATATGTTCATTATCAGTCAGACCCGTCTTCACACCAAATTCGGGCATGTAGCCATTTAAGGGAAAGGGGGTGTGGCCTATATTCCTGACTGCAGCTGGTGAGGAAATAATATATGAGATTAGTGCAGCATGTAGCACAGTTGTTAAGCAATGTCAGAGTGTCAGAATCACTGCAAACTCCTCTTTCCTTGGCATAAGCTTCTTTGATCAGTCATCTGGCTCCACACAGCTCAGTCACGATCTCTATTAACCCTTTCTTTGCTGTTACACTGCTCCCTATCAGCCTGATCTCAGAAGCTGTGGAAAAGCACACACACTCCTGGCAGGCTCTGGCTACACTCACACAGCCATAAAATGCAGTTTTTAAAAGAGCACAGAAAATGTGAGAAAGCTAGTCATATGGCACAAAAAAGCATTATCTTAGCTACTATGGGACCCATCATTAACAACCAGTGCAGTATTGTTTTTTTTCCAATCAAATGACATTTACACTTTAAGGGAAATGAACACATTGCTGATTTCTGAAAGTTAGAGACAAAACAAAGCGCAATGGGTCTTATTGTATGGGTAAACGTAATACCCTTGAGATTGTATGTGCTCACCTGGGCCAGTTGTGTAAACCCACAACTGTTGTCTGCATTCATACAGCGGCTGCTGGATCTGCACTTCGATGTGCTGAGTGGCGTATATACAGAAATCCAAACAATAGTGCTCCTACGATCCACAATGATGTTTCAGGTAAAAAAAACACACGAGATCTTGATGCAACAGTGTTTTATTCCCTACGTGTTTCAGTGATGTCCCAGCTCCTTCATCAGCGGTACAAAAAAGCTTTTTTGTACCTCTGATGAAGGAGCTGGGACAGCACTGAAACGTGTAGGGTTTAAATCCCCGCTGCATCAAGATCTCGTGTGGTTCTTTTTTCCTGAAACATCATTGTGGATCGTAGGAGCACTATTGTTTGGATTTCTGTACATTGCTGATTTGACATGCAGCAACATTTGTTTGTTCTTGCTTACTCATACAATTTAAGAAGATACTAGCCTTTGTTGGTGATTCATCGCTCTCCAATGACAGCCTTGGAACATCAGGGGTCCCTGTACTGATGTCTTGTAACATGTAGCACCACCACAGTAGAGAACAGCATGAAGCTCTGCTAAGAGAGGTGGAATCACCAGTGGAGCCAAATATCTTCTATTTTTTTCTATAGAACTTTTCCTTGTTGCCTTTAAAAATTTCATATGTGATTTCCGTTGTGGGTGCAGAGCAAACTCACTACAAACTAGCTATATTACAGATTTAATGCAGATTTAGTGGGGTCCTCACAGAATGAGATAAAATGGAGTCTCTGATATAATTAAAACTCCAGCCCGTCCTAGTCTTATGTCAGTATGGGCTACAGAATGAAGATATACTGCTCCCAATACTTTTGTTTTAACTCTCAAAAACTATATCACACATACCTCAGTCAAAGGCTAGTGTTTGGATATCATATGTGAAGAAATATTTTAACCCGTGTTGTATTTGACGATAAGATCTTTAGCTTTATCTTCCTCCATCAGTCTGACAACTTTATACACTGATTGCGCTGAAGTAGAAAACAAATAAACATTAAAGACAATGAACCGGTACATTCTGGAGGCAAACCCATTGTGTCCAGCATAAAAGAGATATACCTTATTTTTTGGATTATAAAACGCACTTTTGTTCCCCCAAATTTTTGGGGAAAGTGAGGTGTGTGTTTTATAATCCGAATGTGTGCTGTGCTGTAGGGGAGGGATGGCGGCTCTGGAGCAGTGTCTGTGGGCAGGAGGAGGCTGGAGCAGGCTGCAGAGGCAGCCCATGGTCAAGTGGCCACGCTCATTATGGTCATTTAAAATGCACTGCATCCCACTGTCTATTACCTCAGTGCTGAACCCAGCACTGAGATGTTGTTCAGGGGGGGGAGGTAGCGGCACATATTAAATGACCCTGCACTCACCCCCCATCCTGGATTTCGCCCGCCATCACTTTATATGCCCCTCTGCTGGCGTGCACACACTAAAATAATAAATGGCTGATAACTTACCCTCCTTCGCTCCCTGCCTGCAGCATTGCAGCTCTCTTCCTGTGTCTGTACTCAGCATCCGATCATGTGACTGGCACAGCACAGTGATGTCATCTCTGTGTGCCCTGCTCACATGATCGGATGCCGAGCACAGACACAGGAAGATGACGGTGATGCATGGAGGCAGGGAGCGGCGGTGGGTATGTTATCAGCCGTTTATTATTTCGGTATGTGTATGCCAGCATGGGGGCATATAGAGTGATGGGGAGGCCATATCCAGGATGGGGGGCATTTTGCATGAATAAGGAAGTCATATCCAGGATGGGTGGGCATATGCAGGATGGGGAGCCATGCACCAGGATAATGGAGAGATAACCAGGATAAGAGTGCCATATGCAGGATAGGGGGACCATATGCATGATGTGGGGGACAGGTTAAGGCAGCCTTATCCAGGATGGAAGGTCCATATCCAGGATGGGAGGGTCATATGCAGGATGGGAGATCCATATGCAGGATGGAGGGCCCATATTCAGGATGAGGGGTCATATGCAGGATAATGGGGCCATATGCAGGATAAGGGGGCCATATCCAAGATGGGGGGCTATATCCTATGATGGGGGACCATATACCAGGATGGGGGGGCTATGTACCATAATAGAGGATGTATATAGGGATTGTTAGATAGACGCTGGCATTATAATACAGATCCTATTTAACAATAATTTTTTTTTTCTTTTCCTTTATCAAATTTGGGGTGCGTCTTATAATCTGGTGCATCTTATAAAGCAAAAAAATATGGTATTTCTTCACAAATTACAGGTTATGCTCTTGACTGGTGACTGAGGTATGTGAAGTAGCTCTTGTCAGTTGACACACAGATCTTGGGACCTAAATATCTTGAGTCTGCTGCCCATACCAACACATGACTAGGATGGGTGGCATTTTGAATTATACAGGGGATGCCATTTTAACTCATTATTGAAAAACCCCTTTAAGCCATTTCATTCATGTCCATGGGAAAAATGTACAATATAACCACAAGAACTCGGGACAAATAAGATTAAATAAAAGCAGTATATTGATGTGATTAGAAAATTCTCCCCACTTTACTGGTACTATATTTCGCTGCAGATTTTACATATGTTTATCTATTCTCAAATATGAGAACAGACAAATAGTCTATGGTGACCATCTGCAGAACCACTCATTGCTAATTGCCGATAATTTCCACCTGTTGTCTGTTCCATTTGCACAACAGAAGGAAAAATTGATTCACAATCAGTGTTGCTTCATATGTGGACAGGTTGATTTCACAGAAGTGTGATTGACTTGGAGTTACATTGTGTGGTTTTAGTGTTCCCTTTATTTTTTGAGCAGTTTATATGTGTCATATATGGTGTGATCAGACCATGTCCCTGTACAGTCAGACACAGTCATTACACAGTACATAGTAGGGACACATATATAAGATTATCTCAGCACAGGAGATGTGGTATGATCAGACCATGTCCCTGTACGGTCAGATACAGCCATTACACAGTACATAGTAGAGACACATATATAAGATTACCTCAGCAAAGGAGATGTGGTATGATCAGACCATGTCCCTGTACAGTCAGACACAGCCATTACGCAGTACATAGCAGGGACACATATATAAGATTATCTCAGCACAGGAGATGTGGCATGATCAGACCATGTCCCTGTACAGTCAGACACATACAGTACATAGTAGGGACACATATATAATATTATCTCAGCACAAGAGATGTGATATGATCAGACCATGTCCCTGTACGACCAGACACATCCATTACACAGTACACAGTAGGGACACATATATAAGATTATGGTTAGGGTCACACCTGTAAGGCCAATTGCGGTTACCGCATCCAGATCTGGATGTGGTAATCACAAGTGCCTTCAGACACATTTTATGAAAAAATGTGTCTTTATCACCCCATGCGGTAACCGGATTGCTCAGGATGTGTAATCCAGAGCAATCCGGTTACCATATGCTTTGTTCATCCCTGCTGCCGCAGGGATGACACAAGGGTTAAATGTTTACCCCTCACATGCCGACCTGTGTGGACAGCATGTCTCTAGGGAGGGTGGGCACCCCCTAGAGACATGTTGCCCACATCTATTAATAATATTTAACCCTTTGTTCATCCCTGCGGCAGCAGGGATGAACAAAGCATACGGCTGCCACAGGCATTCACATGTGCCTTGTGGCAGCCGCATGGACTCCCATAGGAGCCTATTACAGCAATCCTGCTGTGGATTGCAAACCGCTCCGAAAACTGCAGCCTGCCGGAATTTTCCCGCAGGCTGTAATTCTGGATGCGGTAACCGGATTGCAGGTAGTGTAATCCGGTTTAAATAATGCGCTCCTATGGACTGCGGTTCCTGATCCCGTGTTGAGCTTTTTAACAGCTCAAAACCGAATCAGGATCTGAATTTTGTACCGCAAATGTGACCCTAGCCTATCTCAGCACAGGAACATTTTTTAAAACATCCAATTGTGGAAAGTATCATTATTCCAAGATCTATTGATTAAAATTTACTTTGTTCTTTTGATAACCCCTTTAATTTAAAGGTATTATAGTTTCCTCTAACATTTAGCTATGTACTATTTATGCCAGCTTGTGTACATCTTTTCTTTTATTGGCTGGTGGATAATCTTACTACAATCGGCAATTTTTTATTAGTAATTGTACTCTTTATTTTGATACTTCAGCACATGGTAATTTTTAATGATTAAATCCTCCGTCTGTCAACACATTGGTTTTACTAATATTAGTGTAACCCCTGCAGGGTGAACATGGTGTACAGAGACTGCTGCAGCTAAGGGCAAACAGGATTTCACTGTAGCAAAAATTAATCATTCTTTTATTGCAATGCCATGGACGAGAGCTTCATGAAACCTTTGCTATTCTTTGCAAACTGATGAACAAGGACTGTAAGAGTGTGGAAAAAGAAGAAACATCCTTCTATAGAACTTATAGTGCTGATAGTTGTTATATTGCTGAATTTTCCTTATGCTAATGTCTGATGTAAAATGTAATAAGTGATTAATGCTCCTATATGCACTTGTGCTTGGAAATTAACATAACAGTGTAGATTCAGGGCATAGAAAAATTTGCAGTCAGCCAGCAATGCAAATGCAGCCCAGCTGCTTTTAGCCACATAACAAATAGGATCAGAGTTTATCTGAAACAATACCTGGCACAAAATCTTGCACGCCCTGAGGAAGAGGTTGCGTTTTCTGACAACTTTGAAACGTACGTAGGCGGTGGACATCAAACGGGGATACAGTGGCAGCAGGTGGACCAGTGTGATTCAGCACAAAATTTTGTACCAGGTATTGTTTAAGATAAACTCTGATCCTATTTGTTATGTGGTTAAAAGCAGCTGGGCTGCTAAAAACACATAGGGGATATTAAATCCTGGGACTATTTAGAAGGTTCTTAAAGGGATACAGAAGTGATGGTGGTATATATATTCACACGCAAATATTGCATGGTTCCCTGTGTAATGTAATGGCAACCCTCTAACACGTGCATATAAGGGAGTGGGTGCCCTTTAACATGTTTATGTATTGATATTGAAAATATTTTAATGTATATTCTATTTTAACCAATAAAGTGATTTATTTTTTTGCCAAAAAAAGATAGTTGTGTGCGATTTCACTTGAAAAGTATCGGTGTGTCCTGGTCTGGGGCACATCGATATTTTGTAAGGTAAAATAGCTCCTGAACCTGTAGGTGTGCCAGTCCTCTTTAAATTATTAGATAGAAACGTATGGCTGACTAGAAGCGCTTGCCAGTTCCGGACCTATGTGTGAATGTATGTATGGTTGTCTACCCGGAATATCAAGCTGTAGGTGCCTTCATGGAAAATGGGACCTAGGTTTATTGGTCCTTATAAGATAACTGCCATCATTAACACTTTTATAAAGTTTTAGGAAGCAAGGTGTGTAACAGTCCGCGCTGCTGAGTCCACAGGAAACACGAGGAATGCAAGATATATCTTGCAGCAGTGTTCTTCTTTATTTCCTACGCGTTTCGGTGCAGTTCCATGCACCTTCCTCAGGGATATATGTTATAACTGTGGACTCAGCAGCGTGGACTGTTACACACCTTGCTTCCCAAAGCTTTATGATGGTTTTTCCACGTGCGAGTGGTCAGTGGAGGTCCTGCAGCAGCTGATATTACTTTCATGCCTTCAAACCGGTTGTGGGTTACACAACTGGAATAGGTGAGTGGAATCTATATACACCACCCATACTGTCAGTGTCACTTTTGATAGGGCACTATTGTGCCTCTTGTTCCCCCACCATTTTTTTTATCATTAACCCTTTAGCGTTTCATCTGCAGTTGCCTCAAGCACTCAGGATTCACAATGTGTTTAATAGATCTCTTCTCAAAATATGTGCCTTCATCTGAGCCATCTCCTTTGCCTCCAGAACCGATCTGTGTTGATGGGAATTTAGAATTTCAAATTTCGAAGGTTTTGGATTCTCGCATGTTGCGCTGTTCCCTCGAGTATTTGGTGCATTGGAGGGGTTACGGTCCCGAGGAGAGGATATGGTTGCCAGCGTCAGAGGTGAACACTGTAAGAATGGTCCATGCATTTCATCTCTCCCATCCTGAAAAGCCTGGCCCTGAGTGTCCAGAGACCACTCGTAGATGGGGGTACTGTCACGGGTATGTCAGGAGGCACGGATGAGATTGTAGAGGCCACTCGCAGAAGGTCGCAGTGTTTGGCCAGTCAAAATCCTAAAAAAATGTCTGTCGCTTTAAGAGGCATTTCTCTTTTAGTGAAAGCTGGTGGTCACTAGGACCCAGCTGATCTCTTACCTTGAGCTGTCTATTTATACCACTTGACTCCCATGATGCACTGCTGGTGATAGCTTGTCAGGTGTTTGGAGGTAGCTTCTCAGCTCAAGCAGTGAACCCTTGAGTTTCTGTTGGCTTGCTGTGTGGATCTTTTCAAACTAAGTGTTTCTTCCCTTCCCTCGTTGTTTGTTTCCCTCGTGTGTATCTTTAGTTGGTAGCCGGGCTGATTAGTGTTCACCCACTCTGATCCTTGTGTAGCTGTAGTTCAGGGACAGTGAGGGAATAGGTATCCTGCCTGGTGACAGTTGCAGAAACTGTTAGGGGAGCCAGGTGTCAGAGCTGGTTTATCTAGGGGTCACCATTTCCCCTTTTCATTTAGTATCAGGGACTCATTTCCCCCTTCATTGTCCTGCTCTGGGTGTCTCCCTACACCCAGCATGACAATGAGACACTGTGCCAGTCACACTGCCACTACCACTCTCACTTGTAGATGTATCTTCTGCAGAGGCCAAGATCACACTGTACAAGTAGGAGAGCCAGAGAGAGAGACATTAGCATCACAGGCAGAGACTTGAAGGGGCGGAGCCCAGCGCTTCCCGACTGCTTGTATGTGAAAGTACAGGAAGTCCAGAACAATTCCTCTCCCACTGATAGGAGCTGGCTGCTTCTATGCAGAGCAGCCTGGGCCCCTAATCCTCCCAGGCCCCATCGCGATTCCGACCTCTGCGACCTCAGTAGTTACGCCCCTGGAAATTACAATTCTGTGACTCAACTGATGGTTAAAAATGCTCACTACGCCCCTAGGTTAATTCTGTGAGAGGGGAAGTTTCCAGAATGGGTTTATTAGTGGGGGTTTGTGCTGTTTTGGCATGTCAGGGGCTCTTCAAATGGGATATGGGATCTGTAATCCAATTCCAGCCAAAATGCCATTACAAAATTTAAATAACGCTTTCCCTACTGAACCCTGCCATACATCTAAAAAGTAGTTTACCACCACGTAAAATGTATTGGTGTATGCAAAAAAAAATTGCACAACAAATTGTATGGCCCATTTTCTTCCTATGAAATGTAAAAATTTTGGACAAAAGCAACATGTTTGTTGGAAAAAAGTTTGTTTAAAAAATGGTGCTGATGTAAAGTTGACATATGGAAAATGTTATTAACTTGTGTGATAGAACTCCCTAGTTTATGGGCATAAAAATTCAAAGTTTGAAAATGGTGATATTTTGAAAGGTTTTGCCAAAATTCTGATATTTTCACAAATTAACGTAAAAAAATTCAACCTAAATTTATCGCTAACATGAAGTACAACATGTCTAGAAAAAAATCTCAGAATCACTGATAAGTATTTTAGAGTTAAGTAGAGTTTAAGTACAGTAGAGTAGAGTAGAGTTTAAGTAGAGTTTAGGTAGAGTTTGAGTAGAGTAGAGTAGAGTAGAGTTTGAGTAGAGTAGAGTTTAAGTAGAGTAGAGTAGAGTTTAAGTAAAGTTGAGTAGAGTTTAAGTAGAGTAGAGTTTAAGTAGAGTAGAGTAGAGTAGATTTTGAGTAGAGTTTAAGAAGCGTTTAAGAAGAGTTTAAATAGAGTTTAAGTAGAGTTTAAGTAGAGTAGAGTAGAGTTTAAGTAGAGTTTAAGTAGAATAGAGTTTAAGTAGAGTAGAGTAGAGTTTAAGTAGAGTAGAGTAGAGTTTAAGTAGAGTAGAGTAGAGTTTGAGTAGAGTAGAGTTTAAGAAGAGTTTAAGAGGAGTTTAAATAGAGCTTAAGTAGAGTTTAAGTAGAGTAGAGTAGAGTTTAAGTAGAGTTTAAGTAGAGTAGAGTTTAAGTAGAGTAGAGTAGAGTAGAGTTTAAGTAGAGTAGAGTACAGTAGAGTTTAAGTAGAGTAGAGTAGAGTAGAGTTTAAGTAGAGTAGAGTAGAGTAGAGTTTAAGTAGAGTAGAGTTTAAGTAGAGTAGAGTAGAGTAGAGTTTAAGTAGAGTTTCAGTATTCTAGAGTTATTACTGCCTAAAGTAACACTGGTCAGAATTGTAAAATTTAGTCTGGTCAGGAAGGTGACTGCAGTACTTTGGACTTGGAAATTTCCCCCCCGAACTCGAACATCGAACAGGTTCGCTCATCTCTAGTGTCAAGGCTTACACCATTATTATGGGCAGCATTCGAGTGCAATGCTCCCTTGGGTATCTTGCTTTTCAATATGTTTCTTTGTGTATTTATATTTGGATTTCCTCCTTCATAATAAACAGGTATGAATGTAAGATGAGCTGGGACGTATCAATGCATAAAAACAAGAATCAAACTTGGTATGGGAAACACACTTGGCTTGTTCTGTTTTAGACATGGACTCTATTGACACATCTAGATATTAGTATGTGTATCATATAAGTATTCCAAACTCCGTCAGCGACACCACACTTTGGCCAACAGGTTATCTCAACTCCAGCAAGCCATAATCATTAAATATACGAAGACAATATGGAGGTGAATGAAATATGATTGTCTCTTTAAATTAAATTAATTTTTTTATATTATTATATTTACTCATTTATAGCAGTGGTCTGCATTCTATGCTTAGGAAATTACAACTAAGATCATGTTTAGAATTCAGTTTTATAATACATATTACTTTGCACTATGACCTGTAATTATATGATCAAGCACAAGGGGGCGCATTCTGCCAAAATCAATGTACAATGTTACTACTACTACACTTTACACCATATAACCAATTTTTCTGTACTGTCTATATATCACATCAGTGTTTTAAGGACTCCATAGTTTTACGATGTAAGACTCAAATAACATAGAACAGGCAGTGTGCTCTATAAATATATGATAAATCCAAAGTTGGATAGCAGACATCGAGGGTCATGTACAGTAGACTTTATATATGAACCAGATATGTCCATAGAAAATAATAAGATACACATTGAAACAAATCCTACATGTACATTGTAATTGTGTAGAGAAATATCACCATTTTCCTTACAATAGTGAATATTGCATCTTGGGTATCTCTGAGTCTGAAGATTTACATAGCTTATTAGGTTTCTATATAAGTTTGTTATTGATTATAGAGATATGTTGCTGCTACATTGTTGAACTGAAGCCTATTTATTTACTAAAAAGTACAGAAAAGAGATACCTTAAAGCGTAAATGTCATTTCATTAAAAAATATTAGAAGAAAAAGGTTTGGTACCGTGTTAGCCAGAGCAATCAACATTAAACAATATAAAACCCCAATACTGCACTGGTTGTTAATGATAGGTCACATAGCAGCAAGGTTGCTATGGGGTTGCGTTCCACAGGCAGTGCTATAGTGTTACCGCTATGCGCTGAGGCAGAATTTTAAAGATTTTAGCGGGTCCAGCAGCCTCAAGTGTGACCTTAGCCTTATTGCTGAATGCAGCTCTCATCCCTCTCTTATTATTAAATGTGGCTCTTATCCTTCTCTTATTGCTGAATGTAGCTCTCATCCCTCTCTTATTGTTAAATATGATTCTTATCCTTCTCTTATTGCTGAATGTGGCTCTCATCCCTCTCTTATTGTTAAATGTGGCTCTTATCCTTCTCTTATTGCTGAATGTGGCTCTCATCCCTCTCTTATTACTGAATGTGGCTCTCATCCCTCTCTTATTGCTGAATGTGGCTCAGTCTCATCCCTCTCTTATTACTGAATGTGGCTCTCATCCCTCTCTTATTGCTGAATATGTCTTTCTTCACCCTATTATTGCTGAATGTGGTTCTCATCCTTCTCTTATTGCTGAATGTGGCTCCCATCACTCTCTTATTGCTGAATGTGGTTTTCATCCCTCACTTATTGCTGAATGTGTCTGTCTTCCCTCTTATTTTTGGATATGGCTCTCATCCCTCTCTTATTGCTGAATGTGGTTCTCATCCTTCTCTTATTGCAGAATGTGGCTCTCATCCCTCTCTTATTGCTGAATGTGGTTTTCATCCCTCTCTTATTGCTGAATGTGTCTATCTTCCCTCTCTTATTGCTGAATGTGGTTCTCATCCTTCTCTTATTGCAGAATGTGGCTCCCATCCCTCTCTTATTGCTGAATGTGGCTCTCATCCCTCTCTTATTGCTGAATATGTCTTTCTTCACCCTATTATTGCTGAATGTGGTTCTCATCCTTCTCTTATTGCAGAATGTGGCTCCCATCCCTCTCTTATTGCTGAATGTGGTTTTCATCCCTCTCTTATTTCTGAATGTGGCTCTCATCCCTCTCTTATTGCTGAATGTGGGTCTCTTCCCTTTTTTATTGCTGAATGTAGCTCTCATCCCTCTCTTAAAGGGATCCTGTCACCCCCAAAATACCTCAAAAGCTATTAAAAGCTGCCCCTAGAGCATAGTAACACTTACCCTACACTCCTTTTAGCTCCTAAATGCAGTAAGTGAAAATGAAGATAAATGTTATTACACTACCTCATTAGGGATGACAATTAGTGACTATGGTATTCATAGTCACCCTGGCAGGCAGTCCCTCTTCATGATATCACGCCTCAATAGGCGTGATCTTCAAATCACATTAAAATGCGCGCCTCCCCGCTCTCCTATGGCAGCCGGACCGCTGCATTGTGCGGCTGTATGACGCGAATCGCGTCATTTCCGGCGCCGGGTGACGTATGTACACCCCCGCCGCTGTTAGCTTCAAGACCCGCACTGCGCATGCGCAGTGCACGTTTTGAAGCTAACAGAGCGGCGCGGGTGTACATATCGTCACCCGGCGCCGGAAATGACACGATTCTCGTCACCCAGCCCCACTACAGGCCGGCCGACACAGCACAGAGCGGGGAGGCGCGCATTTGAATCTGATTTGAAGATCACGCCTATTGAGGCGTGATATCATGAAGAGGGAGAGCCTGCCTGGGTGACTATGAATACCATAGTCACTAATTATCATCCCTAATGAGGTAGTGTAATAACATTTATCTTCATTTTCACTTGCTGCATTTAGGAGCTAAAAGGAGTGTAGGGTAAGTGTTACTATGCTCTAGGGGCAGCTTTTAATAGCTTTTGAGGTATTTTGGGGGTGACAGGATCCCTTTAAGGTACCTTTACACGGCGCTACAGCAGGGTGGAAACAACCGGGTTTATGAGACAAATGTATCTTGCACCATCAAATCAACCTGAGGTAACGGCGTGTAAAGTAGGTTGTTGCCACCCGTCACTTGCGGCACCTGTTTCAGAGCAGTGCTCTAAAACAGGTTGATTTCAACCCGATGGTAGCGGCATCTAAATAAGGTAGGGTAAGGTTGTTTCGTCACCTAGTTAACACCCTGGGGCGTGACACAGCCTCCGTGAAACCGCCCCCCTTCAGCGATCATTGGAGGAAGCTCCTGCGTTACGATTGGTAGTCGCTGCATAGGGCGACATATTTAATGAGCTGACCAGTCACACTACACATTTGCAATAGCGTCATGTATTAGCCAGCCTTCCTGCGCTGGCTGGCCAGTCATGATGTTATTGCTTTGTCCTATCATGATACGAAATTCTCGTAATCCACAATTCTGGGACGCCTATGTGTTGTCCCTGCTGCACCAGGTCCTCCCATATTACCTTCTGTAGCGGCGTGTAAATGAGGGACGGTGCTCTACAGAAGGTAACTTGAGCACCCGGCGGTGCATCCAGAGATAGATTAAACTTTCTGTAGAGCACCTTGTAGCGGCGTGTAAAGGCGGTATCGGGTACCGTTTGCAACCGTTGTTACGTGCTCATGAACGTGAAACACCCGGTTGTTTCCACCCTGATGTAGCGGCGTGTAAAGGTACCATTATTGCTGAATGTGACTCTTAGGGGCCTTTCACACTGATTTGGAAGATCAGGAAAAAACCTGATTCTTACAGGTTTAATTTTTTTTGCCCATTCTCAGGAGAAAACATGAAGCAACAAGATTCTACCTGACAAAATTAAAGTGAATGTGCAAAATACTGTAAGAATCGGGTTCTTCCAAATCAGGAAAAAAACGCAAGTGTGAAAGGGCCCTAATCCTTCTTTTATTGCTGAATATGGCTCTTATCCTTCTTTTATTGCTGAATATGGCTCTTATCCTTCTTTTATTGCTGAATGTGGTTCTTGTCCCTCTCTTATTGCTGAATTTGGCTCTCTTCCCTCTTTTATTCCAGAATTTGGCTCTCTTCCCTCTCTTATTGCTGAATGTGGCTCTCTTCCCTCTCTTATTGCTGAATGTGGCTCTCTTCCCTCTTTTATTGCTGAATGTGGCTCTCTTCCCTCTCTTTTTGCTGAATGTAGCTCTTTTCTCTCTTTTATTTATGAATGTGGCTCTCACTCCTCTTATTGCTGAATGTGGCTCTCTTCCCTCTCTTATTTCTGAATGTAGCTCTCATCCCTCTCTTATTGCTGAATCTGGCTCTAAGCCCTCTTTTATTGCTGAATGTGGCTCTCTTCCCTCTCTAAGGCTGGGGTCACAGTTGCATTTTTCACAAGCGTTTTTGGAGACCTGCGTTTTCAAAAACGCATGTAAAAAACGCACCCATAGGCCCCCATGTTAAAAAACGCATGCCCTAATAGCAAAAACGCATGTGTGACTGTACAATGCGTTTTTTAATATGGGGCCTTATGGGAAACGCATGCAAAAACGCATGTACAATTAGTGCCATTCAAAAACGCATGCGTTTTCCATAGGAGCCCATGTTAAAAAAACGCAAGCGTTTTAGAAAACGCATGCGTTTTTTTAACATGGGCTCCTATGGAAAACGCATGCGTTTTTGAATGGCACTAAAAGGTACTAATTGTACATGCGTTTTTGCATGCGTTTTCCATAGGGGCCCATGTTATAAAAACGCATGCGTTTTCTTAAAAAACGCATGCAATTTTCAAAACGCACCAAAAAATAGTACATGCACTATTTTTTGGTGCAGATTTAAAAACGCAGCCAAAAACGCAGGGAGCCATCACACACCTTAAAAAACTCATGCTGACATGAAAAAACGCATGAGTTTTGTTAAATCACTAAAAAAAAACTCATGTCAACTGTGACCCCAGCCTTATTGCTGAATGTGGCTCTAAGCCCTCTTTTATTTCTGAATGTGGCTCTCACCTTTCTCTTATTGCTGAATGTGGCTCTCTTCCCTCTTTTATTTATGAATGTAGCTCTCTTCCCTCTCTTCTTGCTGAATGTAGCTCTCATCCCTCTCTAATGGTACCTTTACACGCCGCGACGGCAGGCTGGATACATCGCGCTACAGGCTACAAATGTAGCTTGTAGCGTCAATGTAGCCCGTCGTAGCGGCGTCTGAAGACGCGACGCTACAGCCGGCGACAGATACATCTGTTTATGGGCTCTGCTCGAAAACAGATGGCTATATCGCCGATGGTAGCGAGCTGTATCGGCGTGTAAAGAAGCAACGGAAGGGAACTCTGGACACCCGGGGCTGTAGCTGCAATGTAGCTAAGGCGTGACCTCGGCTCCATGTTACCGCGCCCCATGTGCGATCATTGGTGGAAGCTGCTGCATGACGATTGGTAGTCGCTGCATAGGGAGGCATATTTAAGGAGCTGACGAGTCACACTACACAATCGCTCGAGCGTGCTGTATTACTCAGCCTCCTGCTATGCCTGCCCAATCAGGATGTTATTGCTTCGTCCTATCAGCGTACGGATGTCTTGTAATCCACAATTGGAGCACGCCTATGTGCTGTCCCTGCTGCACCAGGTCCGCCCATAGTAGCTGGTTGTAGCGGTGTGTAAATGAGCAACAGCTGGCTACTTGAGACACCCGGCGATGTAGCTAGCTATAGATGTAGCGTGGCGTAGCGAACCTTGTGGCGGCGTGTAAAGAGGGTGCGTTGACCGTTTGTAGCCGTTTGAGCGTGCTCGTGCACGTGAAGTAGCGGGATGTATCCAGCCTGCCGTGGCGGCGTGTAAAGGTACCCTTATTGCTGAATGTGACTCTCTTCCCTCTCTTATTAACTGAATGTGGCTCTATTCCCTCTCTTATTGCTGAATGTAGCTCTCATCCCTCTCTTAAGGTACCTTTACACGCCGCCACGGCAGGCTGGATACGTCCTGCTACTTCACGTGCACGAGCACGCTCAAACGGTTACAAACGGTCAACGCACCCTCTTTACACGCCGCCACAAGGTGCGCTACGCCACGCTACATCTATAGCTAGCTACATCGCCGGGTGTCTCAAGTAGCCAGCTGTTGCTCATTTACACACCGCTATAACCAGCTACTATGGGCGGACCTGGTGCAGCAGGGACAGCACATAGGCGTGCCACAATTGTGGATTACGAGCCGTCCGTACGCTGATAGGACGAAGCAATAACATCCTGATTGGGCAGGCATCGCAGGAGGCTGAGTAATACAGCACGCTCGAGCGATTGTGTAGTGTGACTCGTCAGCTCCTTAAATATGCCTCCCTATGCAACGACTACCAATCGTCATGCAGCAGCTTCCACCAATGATCGCACATGGGGCGCGGTAACATGGAGCCGAGGTCACGCCTTAGCTACATTGCAGCTACAGCCCCGGGTGTCCAGAGTTCCCTTCCGTTTCCTCTTTACACGCCGATACAGCTCGCTACCATCGGCGATGTAGCCATCAGTTTTCGAGCAGAGCCCATAAACAGATGTATCTGTCGCCGGCTGTAGCGTCGCGTCTTCAGACGCCGCTACGACGGGCTACATTGACGCTACAAGCTACATTTGTAGCCTGTAGCGGGATGTATCCAGCCTGCCGTGGCGGCGTGTAAAGGTACCTTTATTGCTGAATGTGGCTCTCACCTATCTCTTAGGGTACCTTTACACGCCGCGACGGCAGGCTGGAAACATCGCGCGACAAGCTACAATTGTAGCTTGTAGCGTCAATATCGCCTGTAGTAGCGGCGTCTGAAGAGGCGACGCTACAGCCGGCGACAGATACATTTGTTTATGGTCTCTGCTCATAAACTTAAGGCAACATCGCCGATTGTAGCGAGCTGTATCGGCGTGTAAAGAAGCAACGGAAGGCAACTCTGGACACCCGGCGATGTGGCTGCCATGTATCTAAGGCGTGACACAGTCGCCATGTTACCGCGCCCCATCTGCGATCATTGGAGGTCGCTCCTGCTTTATGATTGGTAGTCGCAGCATAGGGCGGGATATTTAAGGAGCTGACCAGTCACACTACACAATTACTCGAGCGTGCTGTATTAATCAGCCTCCTGCGATGCCTGGCCAATCCTGATGATATTGCGCTGTCCTATCATCGTACGGACGGCTCGTAATCCACACTTGGAGCACGCCTATGTGCTGTCCCTGCTGCACCGGGTCCGCCCATAGTAGCTTGTTGGAGCGGTGTGTAAACATGGTACGCTACGCTACAGCTGGCTACTTGAGACACCCGGCGATGTAGCTAGCTATAGATGTAGCGTGGCGTAGCGCACCTTATGGCGGCGTGTAAAGAGAGTGCGTTGACCGTTTGTAGCCGTTCGGGCGTGCTCGTGCACGTGAAGTAGCGCGATGTTTCCAGCCTGCCGTCGCGGCGTGTAAAGGTACCCTTATGGTACCTTTACACGCCGCGACGGCAGGCTGGATACATCGCGCTACAAGCTACAATTGTAGCTTGTAGCGTCCATATCGCCTGTAGTAGCGGCGTCTGAAGAGGCGACGCTACAGCCGGCGACAGATACATCTGTTTATGGTCTCTGCTCATAAACTTAAGGCAACATCGCCGATTGTAGCGAGCTGTATCGGCGTGTAAAGAAGCAACGGAAGGCAACTCTGGACACCCGGCGATGTGGCTGCCATGTATCTAAGGCGTGACACAGTCGCCATGTTACCGCGCCCCATCTGCGATCATTGGAGGTCGCTCCTGCTTTATGATTGGTAGTCGCAGCATAGGGCGGGATATTTAAGGAGCTGACCAGTCACACTACACAATTACTCGAGCGTGCTGTATTAATCAGCCTACTGCGATGCCTGGCCAATCCTGATGATATTGCGCTGTCCTATCATCGTACGGACGGCTCGTAATCCAAGATTGTTGCACGCCTATTGTGCTATCCCTGCTGCACCGGGTCCGCCCATAGTAGCTTGTTGGAGCGGTGTTGTAAACATGGTACGCTACGCTACAGCTGGCTACTTGAGACACCCGGCGATGTAGCTAGCTATAGATGTAGCGTGGCGTAGCGCACCTTATGGCGGCGTGTAAAGAGAGTGCGTTGACCGTTTGTAGCCGTTCGGGCGTGCTCGTGCACGTGAAGTAGCGCGATGTATCCAGCCTGCCGTCGCGGCGTGTAAAGGTACCATTATGGTACCGTTACACGCCGCCACGGCAGGCTGGATACATCCCGCTACAGGCTACAAATGTAGCTTGTAGCGCCAATGTAGCCCGTCGTAGCGGCGTCTGAAGACGCGACGCTACAGCCGGCGACAGATACATCTGTTTATGGGCTCTGCTCGAAAACAGATGGCTATATCGCCGATGGTAGTGAGCTGTATCGGCGTGTAAAGAAGCAACGGAAGGGAACTCTGGACACCCGGGGCTGTAGCTGCAATGTAGCTAAGGCGTGACCTCGGCTCCATGTTACCGCGCCCCATGTGCGATCATTGGTGGAAGCTGCTGCATGACGATTGGTAGTCGCTGCATAGGGAGGCATATTTAAGGAGCTGACGAGTCACACTACACAATCGCTCGAGCGTGCTGTATTACTCAGCCTCCTGCGATGCCTGCCCAATCAGGATGTTATTGCTTCGTCCTATCAGCGTACGGAAGTCTTGTAATCCACAATTGGAGCACGCCTATGTGCTGTCCCTGCTGCACCAGGTCCGCCCATAGTAGCTGGTTGTAGCGGTGTGTAAATGAGCAACAGCTGGCTACTTGAGACACCCGGCGATGTAGCTAGCTATAGATGTAGCGTGGCGTAGCGAACCTTGTGGCGGCGTGTAAAGAGGGTGCGTTGACCGTTTGTAGCCGTTTGAGCGTGCTCGTGCACGTGAAGTAGCGGGATGTATCCAGCCTGCCGTGGCGGCGTGTAAAGGTACCATTATTGCTGAATGTGGTTCTCATCCTTCTCTTATTGCTGAATGTGGCTCTAAGCCCTCTTTTATTTCTGAATGTGGCTCTCACCTTTCTCTTATTGCTGAATGTGGCTCTCAAGGTCAGAAAGGTTGGGGACCTGCTTCTGACATAATGAATAGTGGCTGTAGAGCATACATAAGCAGAAGGTGTTGTGGATGTTTGTGGTTTTAATGTTCTGGTTAACTTATGTACAGTATATTCTTTTAACACATTTTTTTTTAAAAACATTTGTATTTAAAAAGTGAACAGGAAGTCTCAATGTGAGTTTTTCAGTGCTGAGATGTATAAACACAAGAGTAAAGTCGTGTAAAGGGAGCTGTGAGTTAACTGTTAAAGGAATCGGATTCTAAAAAGAAGATTTGCATTGCAATGTAAGGAAAGGGGTAATTGCACAAGTCAGTGAATGAATACTTAAACTTAATTAAAATGAATTACTACATGTTCACTGACCATTAGAAGAACATGGCTACATGGTGAATATATACAAATTCTAAATATAGAAACACCAAACATTTAAAGGTTTCACATACCAATGCCTCTAGCGTGATGTACTGCTCTGCAGTAGTTAATGTTACCGATTGGGAATACTATATATAGCTGGAATCTCTGTTCTGTTTCAACATTTTTCCTAAATTTCCCCATCTATTAATAGATAAACTATTATCATGTCCTCCAGCAATAAATCTATTTTATAGTACCTTGGACCATTATCAATTGTATTGCATTTTACTTCAATAGTTCTTTAGATGCACGACATACAGGAAGTCTGTAGTAGTCAAAATCAGAGGTGGTGCATTTCCCAGGCATCTCCATAACCGCAGTTTAAATTATTTATTAATAATGTAGAGCAAGTGATTATAATAAACTTTCACATACACATTATTAATAAAATCTGAATAAAACAATTCATAAACCTTCCACTAGATGTCCTCAGTGCACTGTTTGTGAATCTCATTCTCTGTCAAATCCATCTTCACATGGAATACAGGCATGTGAGGAGATAAGGGAGAGGGGGCGTGGCCCACCCTGCTGATGGTCATTACACTTTAAATTTGCTTAATCCCTTCACGATAACTGCCGTACATCCTAGAGGTGCATTCCTGAAAACCGCTGTACATGTACGGCGCTACAATCGCACTGGATCACATGCGGTGCCAGCAAAATCATCAGCGGGTGTCACAACAGTGTGTCATAGCTGTTACCCAGCTGTAATGCCCACCATTGGCGTCAGCACCGATTATGGGCATTTACCATATTTTTCGGACTATAAGACACACTTTTGTTCCCCCAAACTTTGGGGGAAGGTGGTGGTTGCGTCTTATAGTCCGAATGTATGGAGGGTTGGTGCAGGGGATGATGGGGGCAGCTCTGGAGTGTGTCCAGGGCTGGAGTGGGCTGGCTGCGGGCTGCAGGAGGCAGCGGGAGGTTATGTGCTCCCGCTCATTTAATATGCACTGCACCCGCTGTCCATCACCACTGTGCTGAAACTGCACTGCGGTGATGGACTGGGGGAGTGGCCATATTACATAGCCTGCACCCCCCCCGTGACGGCACCCCCCCTCCTGTTAGATATGGCCCCCATGCTGCTGCCCATAATAAAATAACAACCATGTTACTTACCTTTTCCAGTGGTGTCCTCCTGTCTCACTCCATGCCGCTGCGCTCATCCACTTCCTGGTTCTTCTCTGTAAAGCTGGTCATGTGATCGGCTCAGCAGAGTGATATCATCTCTGTGCGCTCAACCACATGACCAGCTTTACAGAGAGGAACCATGAGGTTGTAGGACCACAGTGGCACAGAGGAGGACAGGAGGACACTGCTGGAAAAGGAAAGTAACATGGTTGTTATTTTATTATGGGCTGCAGCATGGGGGTCCATATCTAGCATAGGGGGGCATGTGCCATCACTGGGGGCCATATCCAGCACAGGTGGACGTGTGCCAGCCCTGGCGGACATGTGCCAGCCCTGGGGGATGTTTGCTAGCACTGGAGGATGTGTGCTAGCACTGGGGGATGTGTGCCAGCCCTGGGGGATGTGTGCCAGCCCTGGGGGACGTGTGCGAGCACTGGGAGACGTGTGCCATCACTGGAGAATGTGCGCCAGCCCTGGGGGACGTGTGCCATCACTAGTGGACATGTGCCATCACTGAGAGACATGTGCCAGTCCTAGGAGATGTGTGCCATCACTGGTGGACATGTGTCATCATTAGGGGCCCTGACTCAGTATAGGGGACGTGTGCCATCATTGGGGGCCGTGTGCCATCATTGGGGGCCGTCTGCCATCCCTGGGGGCCATGATTCAGCACAGGCGGCTGTGTGCCATCACTGGGGGCCGTGTGCTATCACTGGGGGCCATGATTCAGCACAGGCGGCCGTGTGCCACCACTGGGGGCCATGTGCCATCACTGGGCAACGTGTGCCAGCCATAACCAGATTAATATCTGGCGTGGGGGGCTATATCCCAGGATGGGGGACCATGTATCACGATGAGGGGGCTATGAGGGACATATACTCTATATGATTTGTAAGATGGACACTGACATTATGAGGCGGACCCCATTTAATATTAAAAATTATTTTTTTCTCTTTTTCTTCACCAAATTTAGGGGTTCATCTTATAGTCAGGTGCATTTTATAGAGTGAAAAATATGTTAACATCTCTGATGTTGCAGTCAATAGTGACAGCAGTATCGATCTCTTTCCTTCCATTAGCACAATGCAATTGTAATTGCATTGTGCTGATGGTCTCCATAGTGACCCAGGTCAAATAATGGCCACGGGGTCATCCAGGTGCAGTGGCCTATGATGTCCTTCCCATGAACAGGACCTGACACACCTCCTGCCTATGCTTGATTCAGTGATCTAATGTCCTGCAATGCAAAAGAACGCAGAGCATTAAATCAGCAATCAGATCAGATCATGCTGAGACTAAGTAAAAGAGTTAAAAAAATGAAAAAAAAAATTAAAAAATCTCAAAATAAAGAGCAAAAAAATGAAAAAAAAAAAAAATCATACCAATACATACATATTTGCTGTCACAGTGCCTTCTTCACGTAGATGTGCATCAGACCATGTGACAGCTATGGGGCCCTCCCCTACCGCAATGATGAAAGAGGGAGTGCCTGCTTCTTCATATAGCTCCCTCTGTGTCTCTGCTCTAACATCTCAGCATAGTTTAGTACCATGACATCACTACTCCCTGCCGCTGTGCTGACTGGTGCAGAGCGTAGGACGATTGCAGGCAGACTGGAGCAGCGAGGGAACTGGGGAGAGGCAGTACTTATTTATTGTTTTAGTCAGTGAGTAAACGGTGGCCTAAGGAATATGGGGCGAGGTGCATTAAATGATGTGGGCACTGCATCATTCTATATGGAGGGATATGAGGCTGTGTTATAATGTATGTACGGATATGAAGCTGCATCATACTACATAGAGGGAAATGAGGCTACATAATAATTATTGGAGGGATATGAGGCCGCACTATAATATATAGAGGGATATGAGGCTGCATTATAATAATTTGAGGACTATGGGGCTGAATTATAATATATGGAGGATAATGGGGGTGCATTATAATACCAGTGCATCTTAATTAATTAGAATATCATCAAAAAGTTATTTTTTTCACTAATTCAATTCAAAAAGTGAAATGTATATATTATATAGAACCAGTACAAACAGAGTGATCTAGTTCAAGTGTTTATTTCTGTAAATGCTGATGATTATGGCTTACAGTCAATTAAAACCCAGAGGTCATTATGTCAGAAAATTAAAGTAGGGAGGATGAAGAGTTAAAAACCGTGCTGCTGTATTCCACAAGACATCAAAGGGTGAATATAATATTGATTTATTAGTCAACGTGATTCAGGGCTCCAAGGAACACCCTGAAGCATGGCAATATGACATTGATTTTTGATGATATTCTTATTTATTGAGATGCACTAGTATATGGAGGACTATGCGGGCTACCTTATGCATGGAGGACTATGGGAGTGCATTATAATATATGGGGGTGCATTATATCATGTGGAGGAACATGGGGGTATTTTATGATAATTGGAAGACTATGGGGCTACTTTATGCATGAAAGATGGGGTGCATCATAATAATTTGAGGAATATGGTGGTAGGAGGAGGACCATATATACCAGGATGAGGAGCATTATATATCACCATGAGGGACATATACACCAGGATAAGGGCCATATTCCAAGAGGTGGACCATATATACCAGGAGGAAGACTATATATTGCAGGATGGATACCATATCTATATAGCAGGATTGGCTGGATGTGTCTATATATAGCAGGACAGGGTACATTAATACGTAATGAAATGGGAGAGGGTTCAACTTGTGAGTCTTTATATGACTTAGAACGCCACACGAGACCCATACATCTGACTAATGTGCGTGGGGGGAGGGTGGCAACATGTGCATGGGGTGTGGGGGGGCTGGCAGGTCCACATTTCATACCAGGGCCCATTGGATTCAAATTACACCACTGCATATATTTATATATGTAGAAAAATACATATATTTGGTAATGCCACAGCTTGATTGACCTGATCTATAAGGGAACCGTTACACGTTGCAACATTGCATGCAATTTCACTGGCAATTTGCAGTGAAATCATGGACTCATTGTTACATTTGTACACAGCAACAAAATAGAACAATGTGTCCATGATTTCACTGCAATCAGCAAGTTGCAAGTGAAATTGCATGCAATGTTGCGACGTGTAAAGGTACCCTTAGAAGACGCCTGTGTGAGGCTAATCTATTAGCAAGAAGCCCCAGCAAAGTCCCACTGTTAAAAAAAGACGTACTGACGTGGATACAATTTGCCAACGAACACATCAGCTGGTTTAAAGAGAAATGGAGAAACATTTTATGGACTGATGAAAGTAAAATTGTTCTTTTTGGGTCTAAAGGCCACAGACTGTTCCTGAGACGACCCCCAAACTCTGAATTGCATGATTCTGTGCCTGAATAGTTCACAATTACATGTAGGGTATTGACACAATCAGAATAAATTGCATAACAACTTTGTCCTGTTAGCCATGTGAAAATGTAAATATTGGGGCCAAAGCATTTTTGTGAGAAAAATGTAATTTTTTATCTTCATGTCTCAAAGGTGTATAATTCTGTGAATCGCTTGTGGGTTCAAAGTGCATTTTCTCCTGTTACCCCTGTGAAAATGAAAGATCTTTGGCTAAAGCAACATTTTTGTGAGGAAAATGTAATTTCTTATTTTCGAGGCTCAACGTTTTAAAATTCTGTGAAGCACCTGCAGGTTCAAGGCGCTCACCACACATCTACATAAATTCCTTGAGGGGTACAGTTTCCAAAATGGGTTCAATTGTGGGGGGTTTCCACTGTTTGGACACATCAGGAGCTCTGCAAACGCAACATGGGGACCACTATCTATTCTAGCTAATAGGAGAAATTGGGTAAGAAATAGTACAGTGCATTTTCACATGTTACCCTTGTGAGAATAAAAAAAATTGGGGCTAAAGGAACATTTTTGTGGGAAAA
The DNA here is from genome assembly GCA_033576535.1 of Allobates femoralis. NCBI lineage: Eukaryota > Metazoa > Chordata > Amphibia > Anura > Aromobatidae > Allobates > Allobates femoralis. The sequence continues at coordinate 467,853,899 of JARQOC010000002.1, read as the reverse complement.
ACTAACATGTTCATTTTTCTCCATCCATATTACTTTCATTCCTGAAAATCTACCAGTGAGCTTGTTCTGACAGTAATTTCTATCCTTTATTGCGTAAAAATTCACTGATGGATCATGAGATGGAATGGATATACAGATGTGATGTGATGATGTTACTTTGGAGTCAAAAAACCTGCTAATAGGTTACCTTTAAAGATATTTACCATCCCAAGCCAAGGTTTAGGCCAGGGGTGGGGAACTCCAGTCCTCGACGGCAGCAATCAGTGCAGGTTTTCAGGATTTCCTTAGTATTGCACAGGTGATAACATAATCACTTGCACTGGTGATGATTCCAATCCCTGTGCAATACTAAGGAAATCGTGAAAACCTGCACTGATTGCTGCTGTCGAGGACTGGAGTTCCCCACCCCTGGTTTAGGCAAACAGTACAGTTTGACAAATACTAACGGTGTACAATATGCACATAGTAAAGATTTTGCTGTGCTAGTCAGCTTGAACAGTCTTTACATGATGTCATGTCTTTTCTGCAGAACATTGAGAAAAAACAGATGAGAGTTTACTCAGCATATCACTGCAAGTGTACAAATAGCATACTTGTAGTCATATGATGATTGCTTGAACTGGCTAGGAGAGCTGAATCCTAACATTGAGTGTCTTACACACCCTTAAGGCCGCTTTACACGTTGCAATATAGTTCCGATATTGCATACGATTTCACGGGAGCGCGTACGTTTTTGGCACTTGTCCAAGATCGCATAGGAGATGTTACACAGGGAGATATCGGCAGGCAACGCAACTACGATGTAGTACGCCCCTTTTCCACACTGTGACTGAGCAACTCAGGGAACGACCAATTAATATTGTAGTGAATAGGGAAAGTTGCACTCCAAATCGTAGTTGCGCTGTCACACAGCACGATCGTGCCAGATCACATAGCCAATATTGCACGGTTGAAGAGCATGCACAATCCACAAACGATATCATAGTTGCATCATTTTTGAGTTGCCTTGCCCATTTACACGACACAACACACGAACGATATCAACCGCAACGCCCCTACCACGTGACTTTTTATCGTAGTTGCGTTGCGATATCATGACGTGTAAAGCGGCCTTTAGTATTTGGCAAATTGTCTTGCTTTTTCTGTCTGTCTTTTTCCGAGCTCCTCTGAGGTGATATATGAATACAAAAGTTCAGGTTAACTTTCATATGGTCATAAATCAGCTGAGAGGAGCTCAGTAAAAGACTGATAAAAGTTATAATGAACTCAATGGTACATGTTCAGATAATTAATTCTGCAGTCATCAGAAGGACATCAATTGATTTATAACATAATTCAAATTAATTTCAAGAACAAACAGCAGTAAAGCTGACCATAATCTATTCAGTTCTTTTTTTGCCTCAACCAAGATGTACTCATAGATATGATAATATTGATGGATCCCGTTGATACATTGAGAAGTTGTCTTAAAGAGGTGGTTAATTACAAAGCATAGTAGCCACATCAATTTACAACTGTGGAATAAGTATTTTTCTAAATACATTCCGTTGCTAATTGTGCCTGTGAGTGGCGCTATTGATGTCCGCTCATCCCCATCACGTGAGCCTAGGCTGCAACGGTCTCTGATGTCTAGTGATGTTACTTTAACTCCCAGAGCTGTTGACATGCGGGGAAACTGTCCACAGCCCAGTCACTCAGGGAAACTGAGTCCCACCTCTGTGTCGCTTGATCAATTTCCAGTACCAGTAGTTGATGTGATATCACCAGACATCAGAGGCCACTGTAGCCGGGGGTCACGTGATGGGGATGAGCGGACAGCAATAGCCCTGCTTACAGGCACAACTGACAACTGAAGGCATCTGGCACAAGACTTAATTCCCAGCTGAAGATCCATTTGGCAACTAAACTATGTAGGGAACCATCACTTTAATGAAAAATATAATACCTATAGCCAGCTTTATACACATACAGCAGTCATGGAATTTAAAGGAAATCATATTAGCACTTTCCTTTAATCATCTACATAGTTCCTGAAAAAATGATATAGTTTAAGCAATTTGATCAAGTAAAATTATTATTAAAAAATGGTACATGATATAAGGAACAGATATGTGTGTGTATATATACATATATATATAACAGTCATGATCGAAGTTGGTGGCACTCTCAAAATTGATTCAGAAAATGAAGTATTTCTCCCAAGAAATTATTGTAATTACACATGCTTTGTCATAGACATGTTTTTTCATTTGGGTATATTGGTGCAATGCAAAAAAACTGAGGAAAAGAGGAAATGGACTGTTTGTTTCTGATGCAGATATTATATGTAAAGAACATTTTACTTATAAGGTATCAAACTGCTAGTACATCTCAATGAATTAAAATATCATAAAGTTAATTAATTCCAGTGATTCAATACATAAAGTGAAACCCATATATTATATACTGTAGAGTCATTACAAACAGGGTGATCTATTTCAAGTGTTTATTTCTGCTAATGTTGATGATTTTGGTTTACAGCCAATGAAAACCCAAAGGTCATTATCTCAGAAAAGTAAAGTAGGGAGGATGAAGGGTAAAAATGTGGCGCCCCACAACGAGTGTGTCACAGGAGTGTATTGCAGCCCAGACTGCAGCTGCAGTATTCTCTGACTAAGCAATGACATGGTTAAAACTCAGAGCTCCATACCCTACATGCACATCAGAATAGAGGGCCAATAAGGTCCTGGTGGGCGAAGTGTAGGAGTAGTATGTTAGAGGAGAAGAGAATATAGGAGAAGGAGGAAGGAGAAAGAAGTGGTCGGGAGGAACTTAGGAGAGGGGGCTCTCCACAGTCCCGTGCAGCCCCCAGACAACCTCCGGTTGGCGCCAATGCCTGGTGCCCTGAAACCGGACTCTGGGCGAATATCCACGGGTCAAAATACACCCGCGCCCATCTACAACCGGATCACTGGTTCCGAAGCTGGTAGTCGTTTATCACTGCTATGCAAACCTGGAGTGGAGGGTCCGCTCTACAGGAGTACCCCACCGCCGCCGCAAACAGAGCCGTCTTGCCAGCGGAGTACCCACCAAAAGGACCCAGGTTACCCCTCACATCGGAACGTACACACCGGCAGGGAAATTTAACTAACCCCTTGTACCCGACCTTGACACACAAAGGCGACATCGGCAACTCACCTAGAACAAGCTTAGAAAGGAGGAACACCGCGGAGTCTTAGAGACACCGGTCATTGCCAAGTCCACCCAGTCCGTTACCCGTTACCTGTATACTATGTATCACCTGCTGGTTACAGTAAAATACCTGTTGCAGAGACTAATGGTGTCCGTGTTTCTTAAGAACTGTTTCACTCAGAAAGGAACTGAGCTGCCTCACAACATCTTGTGCATATCCTAGCTCCGGGGACTCCCGCTCGTCCTGTGGGGAGCATCCCATCTTGCTGCATTCCATCCCCTGGAGGCCCAAGCAGCGCCGGTGAAATCACCGGAACTCTCACAGGTGGCGTCACGACAAGATTTAACCCCTTATCTGTTTGGCCAACTTTATTGATCTGGACCACCGGGCCCACGAGCCTCGGGCACAGTACCGTGACAGGGAGCAGCGACAGCCCGAGACGTGCACAACCCGGCTACGGTGAGTCAAAAACCTGTGCTGCCATATTCCAGGAGACATCTTAGGGCCGCTTAACACACACCAACTTCTGTGTCCAACTTCTGAACAGATCTCTGGTTGTAGTGAAATCATGGACACATTTGTTACATTTGTACACAGCCACAAAATGGAGCAATGTATCCATGATGTCACTGCAACCTGAGATCTGTTCAGAAGTTGGACACAGAAGTTGGTGTGTGTAAAGCGGCCCATAGGGTGAATATAATATTGATTTAGTAGTCAGCATGTTTCAGGGCTCCCAGAAACATCCTGAAACACGGCAATATTACACTGATTTTTGATGATATTCTAATTAATTTAGATGCACTGGTATATCTTATATACTATTATAACTTGATGTGCAAAGCTATGTGAAAACAGAAACATTAAACACTGCCATAAAATCGACATCTAATCATGAACAGGACATTGGTTTGAGAATGAAAACTTCCCCACCCTCAACCTTCTTGCAAGCTTTTCTTTCCTTCCCAGAAATCGCTAGATTTCCTTATAAGATATTCTCTGCATGTCCCCCTATACCTGCACCCTTCATCCATCAACCATCTGCTGCAATGACTCTCCGCTGGCTCCATTATTCATCTGTTATAAAAATATACATTATTGTCCAATGTTTGTTCTTCTGCACCGTAAAGAGCTAATTGGTCATAGTAGGTACCAGTCACAATAAATGTCTACTCCTTTGTCACAGGGCATTTACACCAATGAGCATTTTACCTAAGTGCAGGAGAAGCACACATTGGACCCAAGCAGTTACAGCTATACTACCTACTCACATTATATCCTAATGCCTATGAAATCCCACATAATGTTAAGGCTATGTTTTTCTGACCTTGGTTACAGATTATGTGTAAGTATAAAGTGATGGCTAACAATATTTGTAGTGGTAGAGGAAAGAAACTAAAGTTAATGTACCTTTATCAGGACAATTTTATTAATGTTTCTGCAGTCAAAGCAAGATTGTACATTATGTAATAAATCTCAATTTAAGCTAAACTCTAGATCTATTGTTCTAATGGTCGGCATATGGGGACCTTGGGTAGTGGGCTTATATTAATTGTAAAACCAGTAGATTGTAAGAATCTTATTTTTGTTATTAATCATAAAATGGTGGTGAAAAAAATGAACAGGAAAAAATATTCTAATGCCATTGATGTAAACAGTGAATGTGATAATAACAAGAAACATATGGAGAAGGCACTTCTTCTTGGATAAAATCAATGTAATAAAAAAGTGCCAAAGAGAAAGCAAGATCTTGGATACTCAACAACTAGGAACACAGAAATAGGAACAAGAGGTTTGTGTATTCAAAAGTTGTTATTAGAGATTAGCGATTCTGTTCGAGGGCCAAATAACTAAATGCCCTCAACGTGATTTCACTTCCAGACTTTTGTTTATCGCTTCATTTTAAATATATCCAAAAATACACTTGGAAAAGTGACAAGGTGAAGAGAGAAGGGCTTAAACGGAGCTGAAATAAACAATTTTGTTATGTTTTAATTAAATGAAAAATATCCTCCAACCTGAGTATTAGAGGGGTAGTAAATGTACTTCAGATGCATCATAAAAGTCATTGGCTGAATACCAACTTTTCTGCTAAAGCCACAGGAGGTGGAGATAGGCTTAGCTAGTAGGTGCCCAGCAAGTGAAGGCCCAGAGGGTCTAGATGCCATGAACGCTGACTCTCTAGGGGTCAGCGCTTATGGACAGGAGGAGTCCCTAAGTTGGGTGCGGCCAGAGCGGTTGATGCTGGCAGGCAATGGAACTCACTTGTGGCAGGTAGATACTGGCTGGTATCTGGCACAGTAGGTGCACACCGGATCAGGCTTGTGAAGGCATGGTAGATGCAGGCTGATATCTGGTGCAGTAGGTGCAGGCTGGAGCAGACTTCTGGAGGTATGGTAGATGCAGGCTGGAATCTAGTGCAGTAAGTGCAGACCAGAGCAGAATGGTGAGGGCCCATTAGATGCGGCTGGTATACACGGGTGCAGGCAGAGGCAGGAACTAGAACAAGACATGGGTTAGCAGGTATTGGCACAGGAATACGGACAAAGGGTACATGGACAGGTATATGGGCACATGACTCAGGGTATCAGAATGGGAACAAGAATATATTGGACCTGAGAACTAGCAACGCTACTAAAGTATTGACCATGTTGTCCAGGCACCTCCTAATGCACTTCCAGGTACACACTGGCTCTTTAGAAAAAAGGGACATGTCACACACACAGCCTAAGTATGTACCCGGAAGGCCTGTGAGACAGACACTGAGACAGCAGCCCAGAGGCAGGGGATGAGACTCTAGAAGATAACACAAGCCCATTGAAAGGATGAGTAAGCCATGGCTGTCAGACTCGCTTCTGCAGGGATGCTGGTGCTGCGGTGAGCACTACAGATGTAGATATACAGATATAGATAGATAGACAGGGATAGATAGATAGATCAACCGACATGTGCAGGGAATGATGCGAGCATAGAAGCAGGGAACACAACCAAGGATGCACCTATACGTCATTGATCATGAAGGGGTTAAACCATGCCTTTTATTCCTGAGGGAAATGCAATCAGTACTTTAGACGCATAAGTAATATGCCTAAAACTAGGTTCAGCATTGTGACAAAAGTTCTACCAAGGTCGAGCCATAATTAAAATAGTAAATCTTTGCAATTCCACTTAAAAATAAATTTGACATTTCATTGCAATGATTTCCTTTTAACGCTTATTTCACTTAAAGGATTGGATAAAGTCATTTCAGACAGTTCTCGGCTTTCTTTGGTGTGAAAACCATTCACTACTAGAGATAATCAGATCATTTCAATGCAAATTCTATTTGTGTCCAATTTTTAGGAATTTGCGCAACCTGGTGGATGGAAACAATTTACAATTCATGCAAATCACCCAACATGGTGAAGCCATATTACATATTGTAGAGGATTTTATCAGATAGAAAAGGATTACATGACCTCGGGTGAAGCTTGGTGGGCTTTCATAAAATGCCTTGTGGCTATTACATCACATGGTACGGCACAGTCACCTAGGAGGGACTTTCATAGCCTGTATAAATGCACAAGCAGAGAATGCAGCAGCCATTTTGTGGTGATTTGGGCAGTGAGAAGATATTACAGCCCCAGCTCGGCCATTGAGCCATCAGAAAAAAGCCAAAAAACACCTAAGAAATTGATTAGATTTAAATGTCAACTTAGAAGTGAGGAAAATTAGTGGGTTAAAGAGAATAATGCACATTTAATTGATAGAGTGGACATAAGATTGAGACTGTAAGGCAAAGCAAGGAAGGGTCATGTTATTGGCAGCTGGTCCTGCCATTCAGTAACATATTTTTTGCATGTGCAGGGCCACACCGTCAATATTGCTGAAAGAAGAAAATAAATATTTCATCTAATTTACAAAATGTGCATGTCACAAAGAATATCCCTGATTTTTGCAATCTATTTAATTAGTTTAATTTGACATACCAGTACACCACTCCAATATTGTGGCCTATAGGCTATGTAGGTTTATGCTATTTACTTAGTATTTCTTGGTTGGTCCTATGAAGGAAGGATGCAATTGTTGTTCAAAACACTAATGTTAATTCTAATGTAGTCAAAAATATATGATAAAAAAAAAAGAAAAAAAAACAACGGCAACTGACAATAAGAATGTGGGAGCCTCATGAAGGAGCAGCACCACAATAACTGGAACAAGCCAGTTCGGGCAATAATGCTACTAAATTCAGCTCATTATTGTTCTTTATTGCCTCCAGCAAGCATATTAAGGGTAGGATGTTAAGGACCTTATAGCACATCATTTATCTCAATTACTCAGTTTATCTCAGTTACTACATGATGATGTTACCTCTGATACTACCATCATCAGTTTAAGTTAGTGTTCTACACATTTCCCTTCCTTTGCTGTAATAACAATTAATTTTTCCAGTTGCAGACTTTCAATGTCAGACATTTTCTATCACCTCTAGTCCCAAGGCCATAACATTGTAGGTCCGAAGGAAAAAGATTAACAATATCTTCTTTCAGTTCTTGTGTTGGAACAGTGTCACGTATTGATTGCCTTGCAGCATGGAAGTGCTGCTGCTGTGGTTTAAATGAAGCCTTTCTTTCCCTGCTCTCAGTGTGGAGAGAAGAAACTAATGAGCAGGAGCTGAGAGTGCAGTTGTGTGTGCTGAATATGACTCATGCTTGGGTGAGCTGAGGGTGTGCCTGGGCTGGTTGATCCCCACTTCCTTGGCCATAAATGGGTCAGCTCACATCCACCTGATGCCGCTGATTCAGTTCACTGCTATTCTGTGACCCTGGAGAGTAGACGTGATCTCAGGCTGCTGCTGTTTTTCCCATTGGAGGCTGCTGGGTTCCGTGGTCCATGGGTGGAGGTAGAGGCCTTATTCCTAGGGATTCTTATGAGTTTTAGGGTCTTAGACTGGGGGCTCAAACCTCCTCACCTTCAGAGCTACCTCCGAGTACAAGGCGAGTCAGGGACCCCAGTATAAGGGCCAGAGCAGGCTCCCCTAACTCCCTACACCCAGCTCCATCCTACTTCTGGGCACCCCTCCCCTCCTCCCCCAACATGACAAACAGTCAGTGTGTGGACTTGGATGGAATGAGGAGAAAAAGATGGAGGACATAACTCAAACAACTTGCAGTGTTGTTGGTAGCAGTATTGACACTGGAAGTCATGGAATTAAGGGCACTGGCTTTGGCAGTTAAAATTTACAACCTTACAAGGTCAGCCCCCACTGTATATCTTTCTCCCGTGTTTACATGGATAAGACCCTATTTGTGTGCTTCTTGTCATTTCACTGTTGTTGCATCGTTTATTCTTGAGAACAAAAAGACTTATTAATCACAAAATTGAAAAGATGAATAGACAAACAGAAGATTTGTAAAGCCAGTAAGGCAGGAAGTCTAGATTTTGGGCATCGTTAATGGAAAGGTGCATTTATCTATTAATGCAAAATGTATAAGATGGGTTGTATTTCATGATGTTGGCATGACCCTAAACCATCAGAGCATTTTAGCTGGTTTAGTGCCGAGTTTAGAATGAAAGGAAATGACTGTAATATACTGAAGATCTGGAAAGACTTTGAGGTCTGGCATAACTAAATCACTTTTCTGATAAACCATAACATACAGACTTAGGGGCTAATAGTTTCTTCCAGGAAAATAGCATCTTTGTTATTTATCTACAATACTTAAACCTCTTAAATAGATTATGTTGACTTTCAAAACATATTACATATGGCCTAAATAGATACTAAAATAATGATGTATACTTTGACAAAATAGACTAAAAACTCCCATTTTAAGTGCTAACGCCTCTATAAGTTCTTTTTTAGATTTAGTAGATGATGTCTATTAATAGTTTTGAAAAGAAAAATTGTTTTATTAGAAATGGATTGGACAAACCCAAAGAAGAAAATATTTAGAATAAGTGGAAACCAAACAAAGACATTTAAAGGGGTTGTCCACTATTTCTTAATTGACTTATTTCCTCCTGATAAAATAATAAATCCTATATACACCTCTCATACTGCTGTCATTTCAGCGCTGTAGGTAACCATGGCTCGGGAGTCATGAGACATTGTGACGTCACACCTGGTCCAATCCCCTTCAGCTTCTCTCCTGCCATTGGACATAGGAGCAATCAACAAGATGTGAGTGCTGCGCTTTCTATTGATAGCAACTATGTCTGAAGGCGGAGAGAAGGAAACCGGTGTTGATTGGACACGGGGCTAACGTGACATCAAAGTGGCATGTGATCCCCGAGCTGTGGTTACCGAAAGCACTGGAACGGCATCAGCATGGAAGGTGAGTACAGGGTCTATCACTTTAACAGGGGGACACAAGTTGATTCAGAAAGGGTTGTCTTAGTAGCGGACAACCCTTTTAAAATAAGTGACACTGTAAAAGCTGAAAAAAAAAAAGAAAAAAAAGTCCGACATACACACAAAATGGAGACACCCACCTAACACCTCTAATCTCTCCCACGTTATTTTTAATGATTAGTACATGAGCAAAATAATTATATAACATCCAAGCCCTATATTCAGAGATGCCATCAAACCATAGAGGGTGGGTTCATGGCATATATTGCTTGACTTGTCTACTGAACTTCTTTACCTTCTTGACTACGGTTTGCATGGGATTATAAAGGAGTGGTCCAAAAGCAAAGTAATTTTCATTCTAAATCTGGCACGATGGCCTCTCGTACCTATTTGACTTGAGACCGGTTTTGGACATGAGTTTTATTTCCTTGTGAGACTCTACACATTAAACATACTTTCATTTCCTTTGTTGTTGCTAGGGTCAATGTCAACTTTGCTGATAGAAGCATTGATTTCCTCTCTGTGTATTCCAGGCTGGTGACCACACCCATCACCTTTAAATAGTCCCTTGTACTAGCAGAAGGTGCTGGTTATAGAGAATCCACACTCTGTTTCAAGCCAAAGAGGGAAAAGGTGTCTACTGTAGGTGCCCTTACCATTTAGTAGTCCAGACCCAGTGTTTGACTGTAGCCATGAAGTTGGTGTTTTGCCCTGTGTGTCCCTTCCCTAATGGTTTATTACTGCAGAGGCAGGACTAGAGCTGTCGCCGGCGATCTCACTAGTGAGGAGTTAGTTCAGGGCTAGTGAGGGACTAGTTATCCAGCTCGGCGATAGGATGAAAAAACTCATTTGGGGTGATAGGGAGATTAGGGTAAAGCTAGAGGTGAGTTCAGGAGGTGTCCCATCCCCGACTCACTGCCGCCAGGGCCCACCATTGTTATTGTGTTCTCGGTGTTCCCTTGTTTGTGGTGGCACACATTGGAGGTTTCTCAGCATCTGGAGGAACCCAGGTAGTCACAACATGACAAAATCCCTATCTAATTAGAGCCATAATTTATATTCATTTCTGATATACTTGCATCATCAGGGGGCCGAGGCTGCACTCACTGCCACGGCCTATGCATTCTGCCTGAAACAAAGAGTCACAATTTCAGGGGTTTGGCTAGTCCAATATGGTGATCTGAGATGGCACTAGATGGCACTAGAGTACATGCTGTCATTGTACACATCACGCAGGGTCCATCCCAGACCCTGAAATGAGTGCCACTGATGACATTTCAATTCAGGGAGAGAACAGATGCTGTGACAGGGACTGCAGCCTCTGCCCTCTGCCGCTGCTCCGTTTTAATATATCAATATGCCCTGGAAATCTAAAATGAAGTGAAATAAAAAAGAAAGTAAAAAAAACCTTGTAAAGCAATTAGATACAGTAGTTAGGGGAAGATATGGAATTTTTAATTCATGTGTTATAAAATAGTTTAGAATATGGCACTAGATAGATAGGGATTTACAATGAAAATTACTTTGCTTGGACCACCCATTTAAGATTCTTTTTTTTTCTGTCAAAATAATGTACCGTATCTGCTTGAACCACTAAAGATTCCTATAAACAGTTCAGAAGCTAAATGGTCAAGTAGTGGTAGCAGCAAAGGGATCAAAAAGCATTTTTTTTACATACGACTCGGTTTACAGATCAACTTTCATGCTGTTACACAACAGCACATATTATATAATACATATACCGGTAGTTATTGTTTTACATGTGAAACTTTTACAATTAAAACTTTGATAATGGGCCTATTTTACTGAGTATATACTGAAAACAAGCAATGTGTTGAACACTAGACTTAACCTTTCAGGTCTCCATTTGACACCTATTAGGAGATATGCCGAAGTCATGTTTAACATTCTAATGTGGGTGCAGTGAAGCAAACTAACATCTACAAGTCACAGCTTTGAAGCCTATCCTCATACATTAACATGTTGTTTAAACTGGTTAACCTCTATGAGCAAGGTTTGTCACAAGGTAATAGCCATTAATCACATTGGTGTGATTGGTGTCTTACTGAAGGTTGAAGTAAGGAATCCTAATGAAGTAATCTGCTTGAGTAGCCTATAGCCATGTGAAAATCATATTAACCAGGACATCTGATGTAAATGTCACACAGGAATCTAAAGGAACCGTAAGAGAAGATAAATACGCATGTCTTGTATCTTGTAGCAGATCTCCTTAAAAGGCTGCCTCTAATATATGTGGTGTCAATATCGGCAAAGTGGTTTCAGTAGTTGACACTAGAATGAATTCTGTGGCTTTGAGAATTTTTAGCCATAGGAAGAGAATGAACATATATGTTACAGGATGTATCTGACCCACATATGTAGTAAACGTTATCATGACTGACATTGCACTATATCAGTAACTTGTCACAGATCATGAAGTGTACTGAGCGAGAGGGCCACTAGTTGGGTTCTGGCCAGTATACATATCGCATACTTGACTGCCTTTCCCAGCATAGACAGACACAGATGAGTCCTCTTAGGGTGTGTGTTGAGTGTGTGTCAGAATTCAAAGTCTGCAGTCACATAGACAACCCTGTAAGACAATTTATACATTGCTCAATCCATTGGCCATTGTAAAGATAGGTGTTGAATTATTTTTGCCTTGTTACTGAGCTCACTCTGACAGCGTTGCCATAGTGACTGTAATGCTTTCTAAGGGTGATGTCACTGCTTACAACACAGCGCACAATGAAATTGGAGAACAGCTGTAAGAGAAGCACTCACTTTACAGCTGTGCTCCGATGTCATTCTGTGCCTGCTCCCTCTTCCAGCACACGGTATTTTTCTGATGGCAGAAAAATGTAGCAGAGCTGAAGAAGATAAGAAGACGTGGATTACATTGGATTTTTATTTTTTTAAATAAAGATGGAGTCCCTAAATGTGTTTTGTGTTTTACTACTAATAAAAAAAATTTCTCTTTGTGTTTTTTTTAATCTTTACTAGAAATTCATGGTGGACATGTTTAATTTGGCATCACATCATGAATTTCGAGTTTAGTACCAGCTAACAATACAAAACTGGTATTAACTCCATTATTACCCAGCATGCCAACCCCCACTAGGGCCGCTGGAAGAACAGGGTAAGGCTGGGGGTCACACATAGAAGTCCGTTTTTGGAAGTGATTTTCATCACCAATCCGTTTTTTATAGGGTGCTTTTTGAGCCTCCTGCACCTCTGAACGTTTTTGGACTTAGTCATTTTTTCATTAAAAACGCATGTGCGTTAACGCATGCGTTAACGCAAGTGCCTATATGCGCCATGCGTTAACGCATGCGTTCCCCATAGGGCCCCATGTTAAAAAAACGCATGCGTTTTTTAACTGATGCCAAAAACGTTGCTAGCAACGTTTTTGGCTCAAAAACGGACAGAGCAATGTTTTGAGGTCCAGAAAAAAACGGACAGGGTGTTTATTACATCCAATCCGTTTTTCTGTCAGTTTTTGGACTTAGAAAAAAAAAATGACAAAAATGAAGCCAAAAAAGGACCAAGGGCTTATGTGTGACCCCAGCCTAAAGCGCCTGGTAATGGCACTACGATGAATGTGCCATTTCCAAGGGCGGCTGTGGGCTGCAGTTTTCAGCATGACGGGCCCAGAATGCTTGGACCTTACCTTGCTGAGAATCTCAGCTCCCAGCTGTTTGGATTTACCTGGCTGGTGATCAAAATATGGCGGGAGCCCAACTTTTTTTTTTTTTATTATTTATTTAAAGAATTTAAAAAAAAAATGGGCTTCCTTGTACTTTGATCTCCAGCCAAGGTAAAGCCAGGCAGCTGGGGGTAGCAGCCCATAGCTGTCCACTTTATCAGTGCTGAGAAAAAAAAAATATCGTGGAGCGCTATGTCATTTTTTTATTATCATTTATTTTTCCTCTACTATATGTATGAGGGGCCCATCAGCCAATCACAGATGCTGTCACACAGAATGGGCGTCTGTGATGGGTTGCTGGACCAGCCGAAGCTAGCCTGTACATCCATTGACCCCCACAATGCACCAGACCAGAAATTACACGTGGCCGGCGTATCATCACAAGGAAGAAGGAGATCACGAATGAATGATCACGCCCACCGGGGCATGATTGCAGCAGTGAGGTGGGGGAGACGGAGCCCTGGAGAGACTGCCTACCCGACGACCAGCCATCTAGGAACGCCCACCCAATGGTGGAAATGTAAGTTTATACATTGCTTTATTCCACTTTTATGATTCAGTATTAGGTCAGAGAAGGATGGTTAGTAATGTAGTAGGAAGCGGAAGGGAAAGGTAGTGATTGGTTAGGGTGGCTAAACTTGGCAACAGGTTCCCGTTAACTAAATCATTCCACTCATCTAAAAAAACACTTCATAGTAGAGCAGCTGCAAAACATTGTACAGCTGCAGGAGCAGAGAGCCAGGATCCTGATAGAGGAGGCAGAGGCTCACTTCTCATATGTCTTAGGAGAACCAGTCAGCTTTGCTATGCAATCAAGAGGCTGAATTCTCTATGTATTTCGACCTAATATAACAACCTTAATTAAAGTGAAAATTAGATACAGAACAATGAAAGAAACACAATATAATTCAGCTAATGCATTTTTGTTGGGGGGCTATAAGAAACACTGGACCTAGGAGAAAAATATAAAAAAAAATTTAAAGCAAAAAATGTGGTCGTGACACACTGTTATGAGGAGGTCTGCTGCAGACACTGTTATTTTGTCCCCCAATTCTGTACTAATTTCGCCCTCCTGAGCCCCTTTGGGGTATATATGTCCACCATCCTTGTGTATGTGGCACCTGTGCCAGGTCACCACAGGATCCCTTGGGACATGGATGGATAGTACACAGCAAGCAGACCCCACTAACAAACAACACCTTTCACCCCAGACCTGTAGGGGGAGCTCCACTGGTTGCCTTAAGCCAGTTGCCCCTATAAATACGGGTCCTGGAGGAGAAAACAACAGAGTATGCAGTCACTACAGAACTGTGAACAGCTGAGTGAGCTGACCTGGTACTGGAGCCGCGTTAGGCCCATACCAGAGACACCTGAGAAAGTGGTAGACCCTTAGAATAGGGGTCACAGGAAAGGAGAGTAACGAGTACAAGAAGGGGCAGAGGAGTCATACCGACTCACCCTAACAGAGTTCCGGTCACTGGGTCTGAGCTACAAGGGCACAGTATAGACCTTGCAGAGAAACCAGCACTACAAATAGGGGGTTTAGCTCCCCGGACACCCGAAGCACCACCAAATGAGAGCCCGAAGTCTAGGCCAAGACAGGAATCCCATAGAGTGCCCTCAGTGCAGCAAATCTGGGTGTGAAGAGACACACAGAAAGTACAGTAACGGTTTGGTCGGGTTTCATGCCTGCCAGACTCCAGCAGAGTAACAGACACGAGGAAGCCTACAACCCTGCTTGCTGTGGAAAGTCCTGAAGTGTTTACCTCATCTCCAGTCAAGTGTACCCGTCAACATCAGTAAAGGTACCAAAAGACTTTAAGTGTGCGTGTCCCTCCTTCTAACTACACCACTACTCTACGCTACTCTATTCCCCTCCAACTCCTTTAACTGCTCCGGGGAACCCCGTTCGTCCTGTAGGGAGCGGTTCTATCTAGCTGCCGCACATCACCCCGGAGGCCAAAGCAGCACCGGTGCAATCACCGGACCCCTACAGGTGGTGTCACGACAGAAACTTTTATTATTTTATAGCCATCATCATTCCCTTTCCCTTTTCATCTACATTCCCATGGGCCAACGGCCTCAGGCACCGCCACCCGTGACTACCCCCAGAGACCTGCGTCTGAGTGACCGAGTACCCCACGGGCCTGGGCCGGATATGTACATGTCCTCCATGCTGGTATATATGTTCCCCAACCTTGACTGATCCTGGTATATATGAGCCCTATCCTGGTGTATATGGCCCCCATCCTGGTATATTTGGGCCCCATCCAGGTATATATGGCCCCCATCCTGATATATTTGACCTCAATCTGGTATATTTGACACTCATTCTGGTATATCTGGCCCCCATCTTGGTACATATGGCCCCCATCATGGATGGATCCTGGTATATATTGCCCCATCTTGGCATATATGCATCATCCTGGGCCTATCCTGGAATGTATGACCCCATCCTGGTAAATATGGCCCTCATTTTGAGCTCATCCTAGTATATATGGCCCTCAGCCTAGGCTCATCCTAGTATATATGGCCCTCATACTGGGCACATCCTAGTATATATGCTCCCCCCACAACAATCACAGCCAATTACATCTGGACTATAAGACTCATTCTCCCTTTCCTTCAAAATGTTTGAGGAACAGTATGTCTTAATATGGAAAAAATACTGTAATTGGTGCAGAAATGCTTTAGAAAACCCTCAACATCAAACTTATTAAAGACACATCTTGAGAATTCTGCCTAAGGCTGGGGTGACATGAGTGTATTTCCTCACATGCAAGAGAATCAAGCTGATTATGCTAATCAGCCCAAACTCTGATCAGAAGGTGAGCTGAGTGTCAGTTACTTTAATCTGATTTTCTCGCATGCGAAAATCAGAGCACAGGTGAGGAGAAAATGCAGAACATAGTTTCTCCATCTTCTCCATTGTCCACATAAATCGAATTGCATTTGGATGACATGTAAGTGCAGTCTGATGTTTTGTATGCACCCATAGACTCGAGAGGGTGCGTGTTGTCCAATATACATTGCCATTTGCACAATGCTGCAAATTTTTTCTCATGGCGATTTGGCAGGAAAAAAATGTTTGTCAACACTGTCCCTTACCATATAATTGGTCCGAGGGCTATCTGATAAAACATCGGATAGCACTTTTCCATGTTTTACACTTGAATGATCGAGCCCTTAGGCCATATTCCTGCAATAAGTACTTGGTGAGTTATTGATGTTTTGCATCAATTCTTCAACTATTAGGTAAATTAGATCACTTGCTTTTTTATAGAGTCTTTAAGACCATTTTTTTAGACATGTTATTGCGTTTTTGACTCTGCATGTTCTTGTCTGTGTTTGGAATGTTACATATTAAATTAACCTGCTTTGTTTTGATAGTTCCTGTCTGTATACTCTCTTTTACTTCCTCCTTTGCCCAGGAGCTGTGATATATCCGACCTATTCCTGCATGGTCTCCATTACACAGGGGCACAAATATAAGAATATCTCAGCACAGGAACATTGTTTTTAACACATCCTATTGTGGAACTTATTTTTATGCTAAGATCCATTAATTGAAATGTACAATTATTCATGGCACAACTCCTACGACTTGCCTTGGACACATCATGCGTAGAGAAAAATCATTACAGAAGGACATTATGGTAAGAAGAATAGAAGGTACAAGGCAAAGAGGAAAACCAGCAACCCAATGGCTTGATTCTGTCAAGATAATGGCGAAGAAGACTCTGGTGGACCTATCTAGACTTGCATAAGACCGATCTTCCTACAGAGCTATCATCTGTCAAGTCGCCAAGGCTCGAGATCAAGCTCAAGGACATTAAATAAAATAATACTGCATTTCTAGTAATTAAAATGTTCAAAAATTTGAAAATTATAGGTTTCAATATGATTTTGAGGTGTACATAATAATAATTTCTATGCTTCTGGGACCCTACCAAACCATAGTGAGAGCCATTAAATCTGAATAAATAAACATCTAAGGAGCAGATTTAAAGGGAGAAAATCGGGCACTGGATCCTATCTTTGGGCCATCAATCCAATGTGTGGGCTGCGACATACCCGCACGATATTGCTCAGCTCAAGCACAAGTTAATCAATACATACAGGAGAATGGAGTGGCACTCACCGAATTGCGGTCATTTGGATGTTTAATTCAGTCCATTACAGGGTTACAAATTGAGGGAGGGAGGGGGTGCAGAGCTGCACCCCATCCCTCCCTGCATTTGTAACCCTGCAATGGACTGAATTAAACATCCATATGACCGCAATTCTGTGAGTGCAGCTCCTTTCTCCTGTATGTAAACATCTAAGGAGCCTTCTCCCAAAATTATTTCAAAATCAAAGCCACAGTTTTTCCATAGTATCACAAGAGACATCCCAGAAGAATAAACAGGACAGCAGACCTTTAACCTTAGCTAAGGTCAGGGTTCATGATTTCACAATATGAAATTCATGGGAGAGTAGCATTGAGGAAACCACTACTATCCAAGAACATCATCATCATGGTCGTATAAAACTTGGCAATACTCAACCTTGTATTTCCTTTTCTCAAAATAGTTTTTAAAAACAAAACAAAAAACTGGAGATTATTATGAGATTTATAAGTACACTGAAATGCAATACAGCAATCCCCCTAAGAGGCTGTAATACATGGATAATCTTTTAGATCTTAAATTATTATTATTATTAATAATTTATATAGCGCCATTATATTCCATGGCGCTTTATATGTTAAAAAGGGCAGACTAGGACAAGTAACATAGTAACAATACAAGTAACAATAAATGTTGACAATTCAGTTGTACAGAAACAAGAGGGGAGAAATCCTGTCCACAAAGGCTCACAGTCTACGAGGGGCGGGTGGGATACAGTAGAAGGGGGAAATTCCAGTCATGAGGCGGTGTGGTGGACCGGGTCTTATTGCAGGTGGTAGGCTTGGCGGAACAGGTGGGTCTTCAGGCTTCTTTTGAAGGTTCCCAGGGTAGGAGAATGTCTGATGTGTTGGGGCAGTGAGTTCCAGAGTCTGGGTGAAGCACGGGAGAAATCCTGTATGCGGTTGTGCGAAGAGGAGATGAAGGGGGAGTAGAGGAGAAGCTCTTGGGAGGATCGCAGGTTGCGTGAGGGTAGGTAACGGGAGACCATGTCAGAGATGTATGGAGGGGACAGGTTGTGAATGGCTTTGTATGTCATGGTTAATGTTTTAAACCGGGATCTCTGGGAAGCAGGGAGCCAATGAAGGGCTTGGCAGAGGGGGGAGACAGGGGAGTAGCGGGGAGACTGATGGATTAGGCGGGCAGCGGAGTTCAAGATAGATTGGAGAGGTGCAAGGGAGGTATTAGGGAGGCCGGTGAGCAGGAGGTTGCAGTAATCGAGGCGGGAGATGATGAGAGCGTGAATAAGGGTTTTAGCAGTGTAGTGGTCAAGGAAAGTGCGAATCCTATAGATGTTTTTGAGCTGGAGTCGGCAGGAGGTGGCGAGGGCCTGGATGTGGGGCTTGAAGGTGAGGGAAGAGTCAAGGATAACCCCGAGGCACTTGGCGTGGGGGACTGGAGAGAGAGAGCAGTCATTGACGGCGATGGATAGGTCAGGTAGTGAGGGGGAGCGTCTTGGGGGGAAGACTATGAACTCGGTTTTGTCCATGTTCAGCTTAAGGAAGCGAGCAGAGAAGAAGGATGAGATGGCAGACAGGCAGTGTGGAATTTTGGATAGAAGGGAGGCGATGTCAGGATCAGACAGGTAGATTTGGGTGTCGTCGGCGTAGAGGTGATATTGGAGGCCATGGGACTCAATGAGTTGCCCTAGACCGAGAGTGTAGATTGAGAACAGTAATGGTCCAAGAACCGAGCCCTGGGGGACCCCGACAGATAGAGGGTAGGGCGAGGAGGATGTGTGGGAGTGGGTGACGCTGAAGGTGCGGTCCGTTAAGTATGAGGAGATCCAAGAGATAGCAAGGCCCGCGATGCCAAGAGATTCCAGGATCTGTAGTAGAAGGGAGTGGTCAACAGTGTCGAAGGCGGCTGACAGGTCGAGGAGGAGGAGAACAGAGTAGTGGCGCTTGCTTTTGGCAGTCAGTAGGTCATTTGTGACTTTGGTCAGGGCTGTTTCAGTGGAGTGGAGGGGTCGGAAGCCAGATTGCAGGGGGTCAAAGAGGGAGCAGGAGGAGAGGTGAGAGGACAGCTCAGAGTGGACATGCTGTTCAATTAGTTTAGAGGCGAAAGGGAGGAGAGATATAGGGCGGTAGTTAGAGACAGTTGTGGGATCGAGGGAGGGTTTTTTGAGGATGGGTGTGATCAAGGCATTTTTGAAGGCTGAGGGGAAGGTGCCAGTGGTAAGTGATAGGTTTAAAAGATGAGTTAGGGCTGGGATGATAACGGAGGTGAGGTTGGGAATGAGGTGGGATGGGAGCGGGACGTGGGCACTGGTGGTGAGGTGTGATTTTGACAGGAGGGAGGAGAGCTGGTCTTCAGTTATAGGGGGGAAGCAGTTGATGGAAGTAGAGGGCAGTATAGGTGAAAGGGGAGGCTGTGGGGACAGTGGATCAAAGCTGTCTCTGATTCTGTCAATCTTTTCTTTGAAGAAGGAGGCAAAATATTCTGCAGAGATAAGGGGAGAGGGAGGGGAGCAGGCGGGCGGAGTAAGGAATTGAAGGTTTTGAAAAGTTGCTTGGGATTGTGGGACAGGGAGGTTATTAGAGATCTTAAATGTCAGTAAACAAACAGTAGGAATATAGCATAATACATAATGTCTTTATATAAAATCTATGAATGATTGTACCTCACATAAGAGAAATCCACCAGGCAGATGAAATCCTTCCTACTAGCCCTTAACATAAACCATATAAGGCCGGCTTCACAATGCGTTTTTGAGGCATCTGAGTCTATCCGTGTTAAATCGGATAGACTCAGATGCAATTTGGCTTCCCATGTATCCCTATGGGCTCGGATTGTGCTCGGATGTGTCCCTTTTGCCATCCGATTTAAGCGCAATCCGTAGCCTTCCGAGTTAGTCACCGATCCAAAATCGCAGCCTTCTTACCTCTGGCAAGAAGCTTTTGTTTTCTATAGCATTTTAAATTAAGACAAATGCGGTAACATTAATGTGACCAGCACATTATTGTAAATATTATTTATTATTATAGTACATTCATTCCATGGCATATTACATGGGAAAAGGGGTATACATAATATAAACGAGTACAATAATTCAAACGACTGATACAGGAGGAGAAAGGACAAGACCCCGAGAGCTGACAATCTACAAGGGATGGGAGATCCAGGGGGTGAGGGTAGAAATGGTAGTGCATTGTGTGCATAGTGGACTTGGGCTTACTGCAGGTTGTAGGCTTGTCCATAGAGGTGGGTCTTCAGGTTCCTTTTGAAGGTTTCCATGGTAGAGTGAGAGTCTGATATATTGGGATAGAGAGTTCCAGAGTAAGGGGGATGCATAGGAAAAAGCTTGTATGCAATTGTGGGAATAGAAGACAAAAATCTTGTAAGTATGTGAGGTTGGATGCAGGTGACTACCAGCAAACTAGGTCACAGGTGTAATGAGGAGACAGGTTGCGGCTGGCTTTGACAATGGTAAACTTATGAAGGGATTGGCAGAGAGGATAAGCCTGAAAATAGTGGAGGCTGGTAAATTATTCGGGCATCAGATTTTAGGATAGATTGGAATTGTGCGTGAGTGTTAGAAGGGAGGCCACAGGGCAGGAGGTTGCAGTAGTCAAAGCAGGAGATGATGAAGGCATGCACTAGTATTTTTGCACAATTTTGGTTAAGGAATGCATGGCTCTGGGAAATATTTTTGAGTTTGCGTTGGCAAGGGGTGGAAAGGGCTTGGATATGTGGCATGAAGAAGAGAGCAGAGAGGAGGGTTACCTCGAGGCAGTGAGTTTCCGGGACTAGGGAAAGTTAGCAGCCATAGACTTTGATGAATATGTCTGTTGGTGGGGTGGAATGAGATAGAGGAAAGATAATGAATACTGTTTGGTCCACAATACGTTTTAGAAATTGAATGGAGAATAAGCATAAAAGAGTAGACAGACATTGTGGAAATCTGATTAGTAAGGTGGTGATATCGGAGGGGTAGTTCTGTGTTTCATTAGCATAGAGATGATATTAAAAGCCATGGGACTCTATGAGCTGTGCCAGGTCAAAGGTGTAGATAAAGTAGATTAGGGGTCTAAGAATTGAAACTTGGGAGACACCAACAGATAGGGGGCAAAATGAGGAGGTAGTGTGAAAGTAGGAGACACTGAATGTCCTGTTGGTTAGGTATCTAGAGATCAATGATAGGGCTAAATCTGTGATGCCAAAAGATGAGAAAATCTGTAGTAGGAGGGAATGGTCTACCATGTCAAAGGCATAGGACTGGTGTAGGAGGAGTAGGAGGACAGAGTAGTGTTGCCTATGTGGTGCCCCACCGGGTAGGCTACCACCAGAGATACTGCACTCCTGTGATTATGGAGCATTGTGCCTCTGCTCTCCAGGTGCTGGGATGCTGCACTTGAGCCAAAAACAAACACACAAACACACAACCCGTAGGTCCCTGGGACAGTGGATGGACCCAGAGGGAGGACCCAGGCTCCAAAAGGGAAGTGTAGTCAAGGGACATGGACAGGAGAGAACATCGAGAAAGGAGTGAAGTGGAAGTCTGGAGTGTAGGGGTGGTGTGAAGCTGACTCCCATGAGCTGGAGTATGACCACACTCACTCTGAGAGGGAAAGACCAAAAGGTGTAGAGGAAGAAGGGAGCTCTTGGGGTACGGAACGAGATGTAGATCTCCATATGCCCGTATCTGGTGAGACAGAGGGGCTGGTGAACGACACAGGGACCCGGCCCTGAACACGGTGCATATGCTTCATGCCCAAACCGTTGAACTGGAGACCCCAGGCTTCTAACAGGAGCTGTGGCTGAACACCCGACACAACTTGGGGAAGGCAGCTGAACTAGGGAGCAGTGCCGGGAGGGGTACAAGAGCACTCGTGGTTGTTGATACTTGAACTCGGTGCTGTGGAGGCGCTGAGAGCCTGGGGGGCAGAGCAGTGTCACGCTCACCCCAGAAAAGAACTACCCCTTATAGCACTGAAAGAGAGAGACCACCAGAGACATAAACACTTAGTAAGAGAGGAAGGAACACCAACCGAGGCTTGATTGCACTAACCCAGTTCTGGAGACAATGCTGAACCGGAGGTTGGCAAGAGACGTACCCGGCGGCCATGCTGAAACCACCAAGTAAAAGCAACAGAACTGCAGCAGTGGTGTGTGAGACTTTCTTTAGTGGTGACCACCGGCCGCAGAGGCCGCATGAGACATCGGGATACTGATGACCCAGTGAACGTCTGCCAAGGTACGGACTGACTCCTCCACCCTACTG
Organism: Allobates femoralis; assembly: GCA_033576535.1. Classification (NCBI taxonomy): domain Eukaryota; kingdom Metazoa; phylum Chordata; class Amphibia; order Anura; family Aromobatidae; genus Allobates; species Allobates femoralis. Next base: position 467,831,297 of record JARQOC010000002.1, on the reverse strand, counting down.
CCCTGGGGACCACGCTCCACCTGCGGGAAGCGGAACCATCCAAGCTGCCTGTCACCATCCCCATAGGTTCTGAAGCAGCGGCGGCCGTCGTGGCTGCATATCACAGGTGTCGTCACGAATACCTCTTTCCCTAGTCATCCTCTGTCATCTACCCCTGTTTATTAAAATGGCACCACCAGGGTCACGGGAGCGTGAAAAGAACTGAGAAGTGAAGAAGAACCCGTTCCCGAGTCTTCCCCGGCCCTGGAGTCGGCATGTCACATGGCTTTGTAGTTAGTAGATCATTGGTGACTTTATTTAGGGCAGTTTCAATTGAATGATGCAGTCGGAAACCAGGTTGTAACTGGTCAAAGAGGGAGCAGTAGGCCAGGTGAAAGTACACTACAAGATAGACATGCTGTTCCAGTAGTTTTGAAGCGTATGGGAGAAGTGATATGGGGCAATAGCTAGACACAGTGGATGGGTCAAGGGAGGGATTTTTGAGCATGGATGTGATCGAAACATGTTTAAAGCATGATGGGATGACACCAATTATTAGTGATACATAGTAACATGGTAACATAGTTTTTAAGGTTGAAGGAAGACTTTAAGTCCATCTAGTTCAAACCATAGCCTAACATGTATGGCAATCAGACTAATTCCCTGGATCAACGCTCTATCAATGAATCTATCATATATAGCTGTTAATATAGTTTTGAAGAAAGGCATCTAGTCTCTTCTTTAATGTTAGTAGTGACTCACTCATTACAACATCATGTGGCAGAAAGTTCCATCAGTGTCACTGCTCTTACAGTAAAGAATTTGCGTCGGTGATTGTGATTAAACCTTCTTTCCTCCAGACGTAGAGGATGCCCCCTTGTCCCAGTCTCAGGCCTAAGAGTAAAGAGATCATTAAAAAGGTTTCTGTACTGTCCCCTCATATATTTATACATTATTATAAGATCACCCCTAAGCCTTCGTTTTTCCAAACTAAATAACCCCAAGTTTAATAACCTGTCTTGGATAGTTTGAAAAGATGTGTTAGGGTTGGGATTAAGACTGTGGTGAAGTTGGGGATGAGGTAAGATGGGAGCGGAAAACACACAGGTGATGAGATGTTATTTGGAAAGTAAGAGAAAAGTTGATCTTTTGTCATGGTGGAGAAGCTGGTTTTGTAGGAAGAGGACTGAGTAATTATAAGAATTTGTGAAGACTACAGGCCAAAGCTTTCTCTGATGTTGTCAATATTCTGCTTAAAGAATGAGGCAAAGTCTTCCGCTGAGATGAGAAGACAGGGAGGAGCTGTTGGGTGATGGAGGAGAAAATTGAAGATGTTGAATAGCTGTTTAAGTTTGTGAGACAGGGCGGATATGAGAGATGAGCAATAGGTTTGTTTTGTAGCAATGAGAGTGGACTTAAAATTAATGAGGGACTGTTTTTATGTGATGAAGTGATCACTGGTCAACGACCTTGGAAGCCCTCCTGACTTCTTTAGTTAGGCTGCTGTGCCAGGGTTACCTGTTGATTGTGTACATTTTTTGTATGCATGAGAGGATTGAGCACTTTGAAAGGAGAGGGAAGAAATTGTAAGTAGATTGCGGTCAGACAGAGAGAGAGGGGAGTTAGAGAGATAAGATACGGAACAAAACGAGTGAAGATGATGTCCACTGTGTGACCACCTTAGGGGTACTTCAAACACTGCAATATCGCTTGTGATGTCGCTGAAACATCACAGGTTTTGTGATGTAACAGTGACCTCTTCAGCGATGTTGCAGTGTGTGACACGCATCAGCGACCTGGCCCCCGCTTGTGGGGTCACTGATCGCTGCACATCGTTCAGGACCATTTTTGGTCCTTGGTTTCCTGCTGGTCAGCATGCATTGCTGCGTGTGACAGCGAGAGACCAACAACCAGCGACCTCACAGCCAAAGCTCAGCTCACATTAGACGCTGGGCACTGGTAACCTGGGTAAACACCGGTAACTAAGCAGCGTGCGCTGCTTAGTCACCCGGTGTTTACCTTGGGTACCAGCTTGCTCCCGCTTAGCCCAGCCTGTAAGTGGGAGGATGCTAGTAACCAGGGTAAACACCGGGTAACTATGCAGCACGCGCTGCTTAGTTACCCGGTGTTTATCTTGGTTACCAGCAATGTCGTCGCTGGCTGGTCGCTGGGAGTCTGCCTGTTTGACAACTCACCAGCGACTGCAGAAAGACTTTCCAGTGATCCCGGCCAGGTCGGATCCTGGTGGGATCGCTGGAAAGTCTCAGTGTGGAAAGGTGCCCTTAGTCTGTGGCAGCAGAGCACAATTGAATGAGGCCAAAGGAGAAAGTGAGTGTCAGAAATAGCTGAAGCAAGTGTCGATGAGGATGTTAAGGTCACTCATGATGAAAATAGGGATGTCAACAGAAATTAAATGAAGTAGCCAGAGGGTGAAGTGGTCAAAATAGGTGGATGCTGGCACTAGGGGGCAGTAAATGACAGCCAGATGGAGGTTGGAAGGGAATTAGATGCAGACAGAGTGCTCTTCAAAAGAAGGTTGAATAATGGAGGGTGGCAGTGGAATTGGAGTGAAAAATCAGTTATCCAACAGGAGAACACCTTGTCCTCCATCATACTTGTTGCTGGGTTGGGGTGTGAGAAATATGGAATCCATAAGAAAGGTTACTAGGAGTGGAAGTGTTATAGTATATTTACACGCCGCAGTATCGGCTGGCAAAATGAGGCGATCTAACGTGCGAGTGCATGTTTTTCATGCTCGCCTCAGATCGCCGATGGCGCTATTACACGCCGCAATCTCGCCCTGAAAGCAAGGTAATGTGTCGCCCCGGAAATCGCCTCACCCACAGCGGAACCATTCCGGTAGAATTCCCTCGCTGCTTCACACGCCGCAATCCCAAAGGCAATGTGGGCGTACATGGTCAGCGCTGCAAGGAGATAGTCGTGCCACAGTCGTTTGGACAACGCAACAGCGTTACGATTGCTCAGCCTGCTCTGGAAGGCTGGCTAATACATGACACCATTGAAGATGTGTGGGTTGCTGAACGGACAGCTCTTCAAATATGGCGCTCTGTGAACTGATAGCCAATAGGAACACAGTAGCCACCACCAATCATCGCAGACGGGGTGCGGACTACATCACGCTGTGGCACGCCTACGAGAAATCATAGGTGATGCTGATTCCGTCACTATCGCCCTATCACATGCCAAAACACGGAAATATTTCCTTCATGATTGAGGCTGATTTCAGAGCAGTGCTCAGGAATCCGGCGAGAGGCAATTTATCGCTGCGAAATTCCCCAATCACACGCCGCAAATGAGAGGCAATTTCACGGCGATTGCTCTGGGGCGACATAGCGCCTTTACGATTCCCAGGCGAGATTGCAGTGTGTGAAGGTACCATTAGAGAGGTTGAGCCAGGTTTCAGTGATGTTGAGGAAAGAGAGTCTGTTAGCAAGATGAAAAGGTCATGGATGTATGAAAGTTTGTTGTAGACAGAGAATGCACTTCATAGGGCTTCTGTTAGAGGAACTGAGGGAGTGGGGGATGTTTGAATGGGTATAAGATTGCAAAAATTAGTGATAGATTGTGGATTCAAATTGGAAATGACTGTGGGGATGTGGTGAAGAGGGCCAGGATTTGAAGAGTTGTCACCAGTAATCTGGAGAAGCAGAGTGTTAGGGTATGTGCCCACAGGACGTTTTTGCTGCGTTTTCTGCGGTTTCTGCATGCAGTTTACCATTGGTTTTAAGGTCATTTATGCTAATTTGTTCCTGCGGTTTTGATTCCCAGCAAAACTAATGTGTTTCACGGAATTAGAAACATTTTTTTTATAGTGACTATGTATTCAATTATCTTCAATTCCCTTCTGGTTCAGTTCTGGTCTAATTTATTGCAGTACACTTATAAGAAGCAGACTACTCTAGGCAGACTGGATGTACAAAATATGTATGTCTAGAAGTCCATTCAGGTGTGAAGCAGTGGGGAGGTGCCTGGTCTCATCTTGATCAGTTAATCAAACCTGAACCAGGTGCAAAATAGCATAGCCAGAGTAAACATAAGGATTGGAATTTATAGTCTTGTTATTCCAGTAAAGATTTTGTAATCTGTTTCCCACCACATAGAGAATCTGTCACATATTAAAATGCTATTAATCTGCAGATATATGGCTAAGGCAATCTTCACATGTTCAGTGTGTAGGCAGTTTTTTACATCAGTATTTATAAGAGATATATACACTGTCCGACAGATATCCGACAGACATCCGAGTTTGACGGAGGAGTCTCGGAAAGGGCTGTAGCAGTGACCCTGAACGGCTTCTCACTGTCTGGACGGGGCTGTCAGCTGATTGTGTATTTGTGCAGCTCCACACTCCTCGTCCTGACAGAGAGAGGCCGTTCAGGGTCACTGCTCCAGCCCTTTCCGAGACTCCTCCGTCAAACTCGGATGAGTGTGTCCAAGCCCTTAAAAATCAGCCTTTTCCGAGACTCCTCCGTCAAATTCGGATGAGTGTGTCCAAGCCCTTAAAAATCAGCCCTTTCCGAGACTCCTCCGTCAAACTCGGATGAGTGTGTCCAAGCCCTTAAAAATCTGTAGTGGAACAATTACAGGAAAAGTATCATAGAAAGGTGTGCACTTCTGCATTTTTCACCCACTCCTGATTTTGGCATACAAACACTCATGTAAAATACTGACCAAATAATGAATGCGTGAACGTGGCCTAATCTATAGGATGATAATGTTCTGATGTTGTGAAGTATAAGAGCCACTCTGCCTAGTGGAAGTGAATTTTATTCGTCCTAGTACCCTCATGCTTTCAGTCATAGAGGTGCAGTTCAGCCACCACTCAGTATATAGTAAGCTGCGACTGTAACTACACCGTAACTACACTCCATCACTGTGTACTGATGTATTGTGAGCAGGCTGTTGGTTAATTCCAGGGAGGCGGTTACAGCTGCTCCGTACATATACACAGAGAAGTGACTGAAACCACACCGACCGCACCTCTATAACTGAATGGCCGAAGCTGCTGGAAGGAATAAAGGTAATTTCCTTCTGACAGTGGGGATATCAGTCATAGGGGTGTGGACGGTGACAGAATGCTATTAATCTGCTGGTTAACCGTATATTTGTAAATTAGTAGTTTTTATTTTACATTTTATTGACAGGCTCCCTTTAATGTGCGTCATTCTCATGGGCAGTATATAATCAAATGTCCTACTGTTTGTTTTTTTTTTACCATTTGCTAAGACAAATTCAGCATTGAACCTGGGAAGAGGAATTAGTGACTACCGTATATGAATTACACAATAACACTGGGAACAATTTGAAAAAAAATTTCTGTTGAGTTAGGTTTTTGAGCTGATTTATACTAAAATTGGCATGTTGATTCCAAAAATGTAGTCAGTTTTTTTCTAGCACGTCAAGTTTTTCCTCCACAACTTACCTGCCAGAGAAGCACAATTGCACTGATATCTGTAATAAGACTTGTTATCTGATTATATATATATATATCCTTTGTAAAAAACATGATAGTGTTAAAAAACATATTTGTCATGCCTATTTCTTATATATTTCATTTTTTGTTCATATTTGTACTATTTAAAAAAAACAAAACACTTTTTAGGTACAGTAGTTTACATATTTTTGAGAAGACAAAAATCCTATAGTTCAAAAACTTGACGTGATAGAGAAAAACTGAGATCATTTCTGGATTCAGCATCCAAAAATTAATTAAGAACAGTTGTCTGACCTAACTCCTAAAAAATTGTGTTCCCCAGTGTAATCAAACCAAGCAGTTTGTTAACTACCAAAACTATTTCTGCTAATTCTAATCACTTAATTAAATATTTTTTGCTTATTGATCAGTCTTTTTTCCTAGTATGCATTGGGTATAAAATATATAGGTGCAATACTACAGGCAAGCTTAAAGGGGTATTCCTATCTCCAATATCCTATCTTAATATGTAGTAGATGTAAGGGCCACGTCACATGCATCAATTTACTGAACGATATCCTGCTTTTTTGATTGTTTAAGCGATATCGTTTGTGCATCACTGCGTGTAATCAATTGATATTTCTTTGAAAAATCGCTTGATTGTTTGATCGCAGATTTGTGAACATGTTCACAAATCTATCGCTGGTCGGCCGGTGGACACGCAGCATCGCTGCGTGTGACACCGACAGACCCACGATGAACGAGCACCCAGCGCCTCGCAGCCTATTCTGGGAGCTCGCATCCATGGTAAACATCGGGTTACTAAGCGCCGCACGGCGCCTAGTAACCCGATGTTTACCATGGTTACCAGCGCTCTCGCTGATCTACATCGCTGGTGAGTCTGCCTGTGTGACAACTCATCACCGAGGTGAACGATATTGTTAGCGATCGCGCGTGCATGTGATCACTAACAATATCGTTCTGCAAATTGATGCGTGTGACGTGGCCCTTAGAATAATAATATTGAAAAATACATCCAATTGGAAATGTAATATAGTTCTCCTGATTGCATTTTCCCTTAATTCATGTGCAGGGTGTAGCACCCCAGAGTCCGGTTGCCACAATGGCATTGCCTCCCTCCGGGGGTGATGTCATGCTTGGAAGCAAGAAGGGGTATCCACACCAGGTAAGCCCCCAGCATACAACACCTTTCCTGGCTCCAGACCAGAAGGGGGAGCTCTAACCCGGGTTCAGGGGAGCTTCCCTATAAATTCTGGCCTGGGGCGGGGTTAGTCAGTTCAGCTCCTAGGAGGGCTGTGAAGACATTCTGTGGACTGGAGCAGTGTAAGGCTATTCACGGGACAGAGACTAGCCAGCATGGGGGACCCGTAGGAGAGGATCCTAGGAGGGAGAAAAGAAGCCCTGGGGAGTGGAGCCAGAGATCTGGCTCACCACAGTGCAGAGCATCAGCAGCGGACACCATAGTCTGAGGTTGTGTGGAATTCCAAGCCCAGCAGCCAAATCCGGAGGATGGGAGATTTGAAGTCTCCCGGCCACAACACCTGGAGACACAGAAGCATCAGAGAGTTCAGGGTCAGTGCCAGAGGAGTGGAGCCCAGGAAGAGCTCCAGCAGCCTGCCATACAGGTGAAATACTTAACAGAAGAGAGAGAGGGTCACAGCTTAGCTACAGGCAGCTCAGACCAGCGCAGAGATGCACAGTAGGGGGGCTCAGAACCCAACGGGGTGAGTAGATCCCCAACTTGCTTCCAGGCACCAGGATTCCTAACATCCCCTGCCTGGGGACAGTACCTTGGTCTGGTCCTGCTACCATCAGTTAACAGTAAAGGAGACTACAAACTGTGTGTCTGTCAGTTATTCTGCGCCCTCAGTCCTGCACCCCAATAGCCCATCATCGCCAAAAACTTTACTGGTTGCCCTGGGGAGCCGCTCCACCCGTGGGGAACAATACATCCTAGCTGCAAACCCAACATCCCCAGAGGTCCCGCACCGCAGCGTCGCTCCAATAGTGGAACACCACAACACCACGGGTGGCGTCACCTCCACCATTCCCAAATTTTAAAATTGATACCAAAGGGTCACGGAGCTGGGTCTCGCCCCCTCTGACTCCCTGGAAGCATCAAAAGCCCGGTTCTGAGTACCCCATGGCCCTGGGGCACATCACAGGGCATTGCTGCTTAGATATCCATGGTTACAACCACGAGCAACTAGCTAACTGTCACTATACGAGTGATCGTAATCAAGGATACGTAAGGTACTGCAATGCCCTGCACATGAGGTAAGTGGCATAACTAAGTCCCCTTTCACATCAGCGGTAAGCGCTGATCGCGGCAGTTGTGGTGAAAAAAACGCACTTTCTATGGGTATAGTTGTGGTTTCGCCACTTGCGTCAGATTCGTGCCGATATTGCACTTGCCGCATGTGCTGGACACTTACCGCAAGCCCCAAAGACATTGCATGGAGCTTGCCGCAAGTGAACCAAAACTGCGGCCGTTATGCAGTAACTGCGGCAGATGCGTTTTTTTTTCACCACAACTGCTGTGATCAGCGCTTTACCGCTGATGTGAAAAAGCCCTAATCAGGATAACTATACTGCATCTTTAAATGGAGTTTTTTGCCAGTTTTATTATTAACACACCTGCAATTTATTGGGATAGCATATCATTTTAAGTAAAAGAAAACTGGATACTGGAAATACTAAAATGCTATTTTTTTTTTATAAGAAATCTGTTGGCTTAGCAGTTACCTAGCTCTCTAACTCTTCAGTCTAAAACATAATTTATATACATTTCCAAACCCTAAGCTACTAACACAATAATCATGTCTGTATTCTCATAGACACCTGCCAGAAGATAAAATAATAAACACAAAGATTCCAAGCACAAGTCCTTATTCTATATGAAAGTCATGCTTTTAAAATGTATATGGTGCAGAAATTTTCCAAGAAATAAGATATGTATTGAAGGATTCCTTACTCATACCACATTTAATACTTGTGTTCATACTGTCAAAAATACAAGACTTGATTGATGAAATGACTACTGCTCTACTGATCTTCTACTTTACTATTTTTTATAATATTGTTAGTTGTTTCAGGGTAAACTTTCTAAGTAATCATGATGTGTAACACTGGTGTGCATGTGATCGGAGGATTTTTTCAGATTTCTTGATGTGAAATACAAATCATTCCTATAATTGAACTCCTGAAACATTATACCAAGACCACAGTCACTCTCCAATTTTCCTATGCAAGACTTAGGGTACCTTTACACGCGGCTACATTTCTAGGGTGGCTACAGGTAACTTACTGGTTGCAGTGAAATCATGGAGAGATTATTCCATTTGTACACAGCAACAAGATAGAACCTTGTCTCCATGATTTCACTGCAACCAGTAAGTTACTTGTAGCCACCCTAGAAATGTAGCCGCGTGTAAAGGTACCCTTAAGGTCGACGGTACCGCCGATTTATTAGGCGATGCAAGGGCATGGCCTATCGCGCCGATATCGCCCCTGCATCGCCTAATGTGAATGGCGGAGGGCGACGCCATTTGCTGGTCACCTGGTTTCAGAGCAGTGCTCTGAAACCAGGCGGCCGATCTGGTGCGATGTGCACACAGGTGATGGGAGCAATAGGCTCCCATTGTCCAGCATCACCGCTGGGGTTTTGAGACACCCCAGCGGCAATGCCGCCTGTCAGATCGCCGGCGCGGCGCTGGAGGTGTCGCCTCATGTAAATGGGGGACGGCGACGCTGGTGGGGCGCCAAAAATGTGCGCGCTCCCGCCAGTCGCTGCCGACATCTCCAGCCCCGTCACCTCGTGTGACGGTACCTTTAGACTTGATTTATCAGGACCGGCACTGTTCACTTTTTTCATGCTAACCCTTAACCCCTTCCCGACCCTTGGCCCTACGTTTGGGCCATGAAAACAAAGTGCTTCCCGACCCTTGGCCCTAGGGGTGGGCCATGGAATGATCGGGCTCCTGCGGCCCGTGTGAGGGGGGTGACTTAGGTGTCACTGTACATAATGCACAGTGACAACCTGTAGTTCACCCCACGGGGGGTGGATTAACCCCCCCGTGCCTAGGGCCCCTCTGATTGGCAGTGAAAATCTGTCACTGCCATTCAGAATCAATGGAATATTTCACCAATGAAAATTGGTGGAATATTCTGGATTTGGGATGGCCTGATGCATATAGCATCAGGCATTGGCTGGGGGGTATGTGTGTCCCCCCCCCCTGGATCTGATTGGGGCTAGTGTCCATGTGACGCTAGCCCTCCAATCGGCTATCCAGGGGATTATTTACAATGGTGGACCACGCTTCCCTGGTCCATTCCGTCCCTGGATGCCAAGGAGCGTGGTCCATCTGCCGCCGACCGAGACCGATCCGCCGCACCGAGACCGATCCGCAGCCGCAGCCACAGCCACAGCCACCGCCGCCGCCGCCGCCGCAGCCGCCGGTAACCTCTTTCCCTGTCTCTGTACTCCCTCTGTGCGCCGCCTGTCCCTGTCTTCTCTTTCCCTCTCTCTTGTTGTTCCTCCGTTCTCCCCCTCCCTCCTGCACATCCCCCCCTCTCCCCCTCTCCCCCGCACATCCCCCCGTCTCCCCCCCTCCATCCCCCATCTCCCCCTCTCCATCCCCCATCTCCTCCCCTCCATCCCCCTCCTCTTCTGTACTGTGCACTGACCGGCTGGTTCTGCCACTCGTTCTGCCAGCCGGTGTAAAGTGATTACAGGCAGCAGTTGCACCTGTGATCACCCATCCCCCCCCCTGTCCCAGTGATCACCCACCCTGCTACTGCCCCCCTCATTCATCTCCCCCCCCCCCCCCTGCTGCTGGCTCCTTAGCTCCCTCTTGCACCTGCACGCTTGACCGCCTGCTCTCCTGCGCCCCGTCCGCCTGACGCTCCCCGTCCGCCCGAGCGCTCCCCGTCCGCCCGAGCGCTCCCCGTCCGCCCGAGCGCCCCCGTCCGCCCGAGCGCATCCCAGTCCGCCCCGGCCGCCCCATCCCCTCGCTCCGCCAGAGTGCTCGCTGTCCGCCCTCGCCGTCCGCCCTAGCTCTCGCCGTCCGCCCTAGCTCTCGCCGTTAGCCCTCGCCGTCTGCCCGAGCGCTCGCCTTTCTGCCTGAGCACTCGCCGTCCGCCCTTCCCGTCCGCCCTAGCCCTCGCCGTCCGCCCTAGCCCTCGCCGTCCGCCCTAGCCCTCGCCGTCCGCCCTAGCCCTCGCCGTCCGCCCTAGCCCTCGCCGTCTGCCCAGGCGCTCGGCGTCCGCCCTCGCCATCTGCCCAGGCGCTCGGCGTCCGCCCTCGCCCTAGCCCTCGCCGTCTGCCCAGGCGCTCGGCGTCCGCCCTAGCCCTCGCCGTCTGCCCAGGCGCTCGGCGTCCGCCCTAGCCCTCGCCGTCTGCCCAGGCGCTCGGCGTCCGCCTTCGCCCTAGCCCTCGCCGTCTGCCCGAGCTCTCGCCTTTCTGCCTGAGCGCTCGGCGTCTGCCCGAGCTCTCGCCTTTCTGCCCGAGCACTCGGCGTCTGCCCCAGCCCTCGCCGTCCGCCCTAACCCTCGCCTTCCGCCCTAGCCCTCGCCGTCCGCCCTAGCCCTCGCCGTCCGCCCTAGCCCTCGCCGTCTGCCCAGGCGCTCGGCATCCGCCCTCGCCATCTGCCCAGGCGCTCGGCGTCCGCCCTCGCCTAGCCCTCGCCGTCTGCCCAGGCGCTCGGCGTCCGCCCTCGCCGTCTGCCTGACAGACCCCTCCGCCCGACAGACCCCTCCGCCCGACAGACCCCTCCGCCCGACAGACCCCTCCGCCCGACAGACCCCTCCGCCCGACAGACCCCTCCGCCCGACTGACCCCACACATCAAAGTTACACCAAGCACCCGCATACACACGTACACTCACACTACCGTACAATAAATTCTAGATTTTTTTTTTTACACACGCACACAAAACACCGCACACAATGTCCCGCCCGTCCCGTTCGTCACAGTCATCAAGGTCAGAAAGGGCGTACTCGGCTGAGGAGGCATATGCTATACTTGCCTCCGATGCTGACAGTGAGGGAGAGGACCCCACGTTCCTCTATTCCTCACATTCTTCCTCCTCCAGTGACACCAACTCGCCTCCAAGACAACGTCGCAGGACAAGACATCGTCCGGGGCCGTAGAAGAAGAGCCGCAGCCTGGAGAAGAGCCTGAGCCTGGAGAAGAGCCTGAGCCTGGAGAAGAGCCTGAGCCTGGAGAAGAGCCGCAGCCTGGAGAAGAGCCGCAGCCTGGAGAAGAGGAGCCGGAGGCCATCGACCCACAGCCGTCTGTGAGTAACCCTCAACCTGGTGCTAGTCACGCCCAAGCTAGCACCAGGGCCCCCGTGTGGACCCCCGTCCCTGAACAATACACTCCACAGATTCCTGATTTCCTTCCCCAATCAGGAATCCAGCTTGAGACCACAAACTTCAGGGAAATTGACTTTTTCAAAGTCTTTTTCTCTGAGGACATTGTGAGTCTCATGGTGGACCAGACCAACATTTACGCCCAACAATTTCTGGTCCAAAACCCAAATTCCATATTTTCTTCTTGGAGTCCCGTGGACTCTGGAGAAATGTTGAAGTATTGGGGATTGGTACTTCACATGGGGATTGTGAAGAAACCAGAAATCCGCCAATACTGGAGTACAGATATTTTCTATCACACTCCAGTGGTCGGCGCGGTGATGGCCCGAAAGCGATTCGAGGTCATTCACAAATTTTTACATTTCAGGGACAATGCGGACAGCCTTCCCCGTGATGACCCGAATTTCGACAGATTGTTCAAAATTCGGCCGGTCATCGAACACTTCAGCAACAAGTTTGCTGAAGTGTACGTTCCAGAACGGGAAATTTGTGTGGATGAATCCCTCGTCCACTTCAAAGGTAGGCTTGCATTCCGGCAATACCTCCCCAGCAAGAGGGCGAGGTACGGAATCAAACTCTACAAGCTGTGTGAGAGTACCTCAGGGTACACTTACAGCTTTAGAGTGTACCAAGGAAAGGATTCCAGGATCCAGCCCCCAGAGTGTCCACCTGCTCTGGGGGTAAGCGGGAAAATAGTGTGGGATCTGATCCACCCACTACTTGATAAAGGTTATCATCTGTACGTTGATAACTTTTATACAAGTATCCAACTATTTAATTCCCTTTCTGCCAGAACTACCGCCGCTTGCGGTACTGTGCGCAGAAACCAAAAGGGTCTCCCTCTGACGCTGGTTGAGCAGCCTCTCCCAAGAGGTGAGAGCCGAGCTCAATGTAGCAGCAACATGCTTGTGGTCAAGTTCAAAGACCGAAGGGATGTCTTTTTCTTGACCACAATTCATGGTCCCGGCACCACGGCCACCACCACCAGACGTACCCCAGGACAGGTCCACAAACCGGACTGCGCCCTGGGATACAACAAGCACATGGGGGGGGTTGATCTGTCTGATCAAGTCCTCCAGCCCTACAGTGCCATGCGGAAGGCGAAGGTTTGGTACAAAAAACTGGCCGTGCACATTGTTCAAATGGCAATGTATAATGCATACGTGCTATCACGATGTGCAGGCCAGACCACCAACACCTTCCTCCAGTTCCAGGAGAAGGTGATCAAGGCCCTGATGTTTAGAAGAGGAGGAGAAGAAGAAGAAGCACGCCCCAGCACTCCTGGAACTAGAGGCTCCCGTGTGGTACCAGGGCAACATTTTCCCCGTGAGGTCGCTAATTCAGAAAGAAAAAGGTGGCGGGTCTGCTATCAAAGAGGGAGACAACAGAAAACACGTTTCATATGTGAAACGTGTCCAGACAAACCAGGACTGTGTTTGAATGATTGCTTCAAAATTCATCACCAGTCCCCGGACTGATATACTGACCTTTCCTACACAACTCACCCACACCAGCATGACATACACAACATCACACACACACACGCACAACACCCGAACATTGGACCTTGCACTGATAAGAGCACCCTTAGTCTTTACCATAGCTTTGGGGTCTCATTCCGGTGCTAGATCAAATCCCTTCCTGCAGAACGGCCAGGTTACAAGTTGACCTGTCCTTCTGGAAGGCTGGGTACAGATGTGTAATTATGCTCTATATGTGGATGGGGTCACTTGTGGGGGAGCTCCAATGTTTAGGCACACAGGGGCTCTCCATACGCAACCTGGTGTTTGCTAACAATTGGAATTGTTAACGGACACCATGTCACGTATGGAGAACCCCTGTGTGCCTAAACATTGGAGCTCCCCCACAAGTGACCCCATTTTGGAAACTAGACCCCCCAGGGAACATATCTAGATGCATAGTGAGCACTTTGAACGCTCAGGTGCTTCACAAATTGATCCGTAATATGGAAAAAATACTTTATTTTCACACAATTTTCTTTTTTAATTTTTACGGATCAATTTGTGAAGCACCTGGGGGTTGAAAGTGCTCACTATGCATCTAGATACGTTCTCTGGGGGGTCTAGTTTCCAAAATGGGGTCACTTGTGGGGGAGCCCCAATGTTTAGGCACACAGGGGCTCACCAAACGCAACATGGTGACAGCTAACAATTTGAGCTGATTTTTATTCAAATTGTTAGCGGACACCATGTCGCGTTTGGAGAGCCCCTGTGTGCCTAAATATTGCAGCTCCCCCACAAGGGACCCCATTTTGGAAACTAGACCCCCCAGGGAACATATCTAGATGGGTAGTGAGCATATTGAACCCCCAGGTGCTTCACAAATTAATGGAAAAAAAAGATTTTTGCAGAAAAAAAGTACTTTTTCACTTTTACAGATCAATTTGTGAAGCACCTGGGGGTTGAAAGTGCTCACTATGCATCTAGATACGTTCCTTTGGGGGTCTAGTTTCCAAAATGGGGTCACTTGTGGGGGAGCTCCAATGTGGAGACACACAGGGGCTCACCAAACGCAACATGGTGACAGCTAACAATTTGAGCTGATTTTTATTCAAATTGTTAGCGGACACCATGTCGCGTTTGGAGAGCCCCTGTGTGCCTAAATATTGGAGCTCCCCCACAAGGGACCCCATTTTGGAAACTAGACCCCCCAGGGAACATATCTAGATGGGTAGTGAGCATATGGAACCCCCAGGTGCTTCACAAATTAATGGAAAAAAAAGATTTTTGCAGAAAAAAAGTACTTTTTCACTTTTACAGATCAATTTGTGAAGCACCTGGGGGTTGAAAGTGCTCACTATGCATCTAGATACGTTCCTTTGGGGGTCTAGTTTCCAAAATGGGGTCACTTGTGGGGGAGATCCAATGTGGAGACACACAGGGACACTCCAAACGCAACATGGTGTCCGCTAACAATTTGAGCTCATTTTGCATTCAAATTGTTAGCGGACACCATGTTGCGTTTGGAGAGCCCCTGTGCGTCTCCACATTGGAGCTCCCCCACAAGTGACCCCATTTCTGAAACTAGACCCCCAAAGGAACGTATCTAGATGCATAGTGAGCACTTTGAACCCCCAGGTGCTTCACAAATGGATCCATAATAATGAAAAAAGAAAATGTTTGTGGAAAAAAAAGTGCTTTTTCATTTTTATGGATGAATTTGTGAAGCACCTGGGGGTTGAAAGTGCTCACTATGCATCTAGATACGTTCCCTGGGGGGTATAGTTTCCAAAATGGGGTCACTTGTGGGGGAGCCCCAATGTTTAGGCACACAGGGGCTCACCAAACGCAACATGGTGACAGCTAACAATTTGAGCTGATTTTTATTCAAATTGTTAGCGGACACCATGTCGCGTTTGGAGAGCCCCTGTGTGCCTAAATATTGGAGCTCCCCCACAAGTGACCCCATTTTGGAAACTAGACCCCCCAGGGAACATATCTAGATGGGTAGTGAGCATATTGAACCCCCAGGTGCTTCACAAATTAATGGAAAAAAAAGATTTTTGCAGAAAAAAAGTACTTTTTCACTTTTACAGATCAATTTGTGAAGCACCTGGGGGTTGAAAGTGCTCACTATGCATCTAGATACGTTCCTTTGGGGGTCTAGTTTCCAAAATGGGGTCACTTGTGGGGGAGCTCCAATGTGGAGACACACAGGGACACTCCAAACGCAACATGGTGTCCGCTAACAATTTGAGCTCATTTTGCATTCAAATTGTTAGCGGACACCATGTTGCGTTTGGAGAGCCCCTGTGCGTCTCCACATTGGAGCTCCCCCACAAGTGACCCCATTTCTGAAACTAGACCCCCAAAGGAACGTATCTAGATGCATAGTGAGCACTTTGAACCCCCAGGTGCTTCACAAATGGATCCATAATAATGAAAAAAGAAAATGTTTGTGGAAAAAAAAGTGCTTTTTCATTTTTATGGATGAATTTGTGAAGCACCTGGGGGTTGAAAGTGCTCACTATGCATCTAGATACGTTCCCTGGGGGGTCTAGTTTCCAAAATGGGGTCACTTGTGGGGGAGCCCCAATGTTTAGGCACACAGGGGCTCACCAAACGCAACATGGTGACAGCTAACAATTTGAGCTGATTTTTATTCAAATTGTTAGCGGACACCATGTCGCGTTTGGAGAGCCCCTGTGTGCCTAAATATTGGAGCTCCCCCACAAGTGACCCCATTTTGGAAACTAGACCCCCCAGGGAATATATCTAGATGGGTAGTGAGCATATTGAACCCCCAGGTGCTTTACAAATTGATCTGTGAAAATGAAATAGTCCTTTTTTTTTCACAAAAATTTTCTTTTAGCCTAAATTTTTTCGTTTTCACATGGCAACAGCATAAAATTCATCCTAAAATTTGTTGGGCAATTTGTCCTGAGTACACCGATACCTCATATGTGGTCATAAACCACTGTTTGGGCGCACGGCAGGGCTCAGAAGGGAAGGAGCGCAATTTCAGTTTTTGAATGTAAAATTAGCTCCAAAATTCAAATTGCGCTCCTTCACTTCTGAGCCCTGCCGTGCGCCCAAACAATGGTTTATGCCCACATATGAGGTATCGATATACTCGGGAGAATTTGCACAACACATTTTAAGATCCATTTTATCTTGTTGCCCATGTGAAAATGAAAGAATTGAGGCGAAAAGAACATTTTTGATAAAAAAATTAAAATATCCATTTTTTGTTTCCATTTTGCCTTAGTTCCTGTGAAGCACCTGAAGGGTTAATAATCTTCTTGAATGTAGTTTTGAGTAGCTTGAGGGGTGCAGTTTTTGGAATGGTGTCACTTTTGGGTGTTTTCTGCCATGTACACCCCTCAAAAGGACTTCAAATGTGATGTGGTCACTAAAAAAAATGGTTTTGTAAATTTTGGTTGAAAAATGAAAAATTGCTCATGAACTTTGAACCCTTATAACGTCCTAACGAAAAAAATTTTTTTTTCCAAAATTGTGCTGATGTGAAGTAGACATGTGGGAAATATTATTTAATAACTTTTTTCTGTCACATATCTCTCTTGTTTATCAGAAAAAAAAATAAAAATGTGAAAATTGTGAAATTTTCAAAATTTTTGCCATATTTTTGATTTTTTCACAAATAAACGCAAAAATTATCGACTTAAATTTAATACTAGCATGAAGCCCAATATGTCACGAAAAAACAATCTCGGAACCGCTAGGATTGGTTGAAGCGTTTCCGAGTTATAACCTCATAAAGGGACATGGTCAGAATTGCAAAAAAGGCCAAGGTCTTTAGGGTCAAAATAGGCTGGGTCCTGAAGGGGTTAAAGCACCACTAGAGTGTTTTTTTTGAAGCACTGGAGGGGTGCTTTAAATGTAAGCCTCATGGATACCACTCCCCATCAGCGATCATTGGTGGGGGCTACTGTGTGACCATTGGCTGTTCCTGCACAGGGCGCCATATTTAAAGAGCTGACCATTCACACTCCACTATTGCAATGGTGTCATGTATTAGCCAGCCATCCTGCGCAGGCTGGCCAATCATGATGCTATTGTGTTGTCCAATCAGTGTATTAGCGTCACGGAATACACAACTCTGTCACGCCTATGTACTTGCGGCGTGAAAGATGTACGCCCATAGTCCTTTGTGGTAACGACGTGTAAAGCTGGGAAGGTATTCAACAGGAAGTAAGCCGCAGGATCTGTCGGCACTTCCGGGGAACAAAGATACCTTCAGTTGACAACACAATGGCGGCGTGTATATGCGGCATCAGAGATAGGTATCCACCGTTAAAAACGTGCGTGTGCACGTGCGGTGGATACCTGTTGCTAGGCACAGTGGTGGCGTGTAAAGGTACCTTAAAAGGACCCAAATGACCTCTTGGTTTTGCTGCAAAGAGAACAGAGAAGAGAATTCAGCCCCCCACCACTGATGTCCTGAGCAGTGATGTGATATCAATATATGACATGCATATTCATCCTATGGGGAGTGGACAGCAGGGAACTAAGTGGATCATTCATTCTGATTGACAGATGAAATAAATCTCTTTATTTGAAGTTTACAGAAGTAGGAGGGAAATATAAATAAAAGAAATACATCAATAGAGAGAGTTTAGAGGGAGGAATTAGAAAATGATAGCAGTTACATATGGATTTTTGACCTGACAGATTTCCTTTAAACACCACGCACTGGTCCTCTGGGAAATGAATTACGCAAATTGCATCTTCAGAGAGGAAGAGGACTTGAACTCTAGTGCCACCTGCTAAAAGTAACAATCCTAAAAGTCAATATCAACCCTTTATCAATCCTTGTCATATGACTTAGGGTAAAAGCAAAACCAGAATCTCAATTTGCAGACGCAGTGTTTCAGGACATTGCCCCTCACCAGTGCAAAGTAATGGATCTGATATGGCTAGATACGACGCTTAAGACTGCGATCTAAGTGGTAAAGTTTCTCTTTGTTGAGAGTGACATGCTTAGTTTGGCATGCCAGCATGAGGAGACTTAAACGCCTTGCAATGCCCCTTTGGAAAATTAAATACTCTTGGCTTTTATCCTAGATTATATGTCAAGTCTCAATAAAGGGTTAATAATGACTTTTAGGATTGCTACTCCCAATAGGTGGCACTACAGTTTAAGGTACTTTTTCTCTCTGGAGAGGCAATATGCACATTTGCAACGTGATTTAAGTCAGAATCCTGGTGTAATTGCTTTAATTTTTCAGGACCTTAATGATGCTTATGGATTTACATAATAATACTTTAATTTCACAGAATAGAAGTTGATTTATGGTGCATAAGGATCAATGCAAACAAAGAAACCAATAGTTCTGACAAGAAAAAAAGATCTTTTATTATAATTTAGGAAGATGCCCCATCAGCTCATTGTCAATAAACAATGTAGATAGAGAGCTGTGGTGTGGGTAGGATTAGCTCTCCTAAATTCTTCATGTAGGAGCTCTAATTTTGTCCTAACTGCTTTAGCCAGTAAACTATGCAATACATTGTTGGAATCAGGGACACTTTTCCTGCATTTTGCTACTCTCAGTTAAGTATCAAAAACCTGCTAGACTCCTTTAAAATAAAAGACATTGTCATCAATATAGAAAAAAGGCAAATATATGAGCCAGTATAAGTGATGTAACATAATATAGAAATCATACAGCGGTGCTCTGGTATTATACTTAGCATAGATTATCAGTGCTAGATCAGTTGGCATACATCCACCAGGACCCTCCCCTAATCAGCAGACTGAAGGTGACACAGAGTTTGCTCATTTATTTACACTGGCAAAGCCCTATTTACTTGGATGGGACTGAAGAATATTGTCAGGTACAGCTGCCTATATGTTCATTGTGCCTATTATTTTTCTTACCATCTTTTCAGTTAGCCATTAAAAGGTATCAACCTCTGAGGGCTCTCAGATTCTACTATTTTTCCATTGTGTCTATCTAATCAATAATAGCTTAGATGTAGAGGCATGGACACTACATTCTGCTGATTGATCTCCAAAGAGGATAGGCCAAGGTGCCATCAATATAAAGAACAAACTTTAAAGAAGTTGTTTAAAAAAAGTTTAATATATATGTGGAGACACTGGGGTCAATGGGCCCGGCTGTCTTTAGAAAAACGCATGGATCAGGGCTCTTCCCAACTGTATGCCGAACTCCTTAACCATGGGCAGAACACTACTCAGACAACACAGAGTGAGGGAACCACACAATGATTAGACTTTATTGGATCCCCAACAGTCAAAGGCAAACTCAGCAAGAACACGTAATGTAACAGGCAACAGAGTCTCACCGTTCTGCTGGCTCACCAGTGATTAGAATATTCATGCCTTCAAGGTATCCAGGGCCAACTACCTCAATTCAGCAGCACCCCACTCTTGGGTGGGCAGCCACCGAGAAAATAATAGTGGCAAGCTGAGGAAGCTGACTGAGCAGAGCAAAGTCTGTAGCCAAATGACCAAATTGTCCTAGCCTGGGTTCCTTAAATAGTCTCTGATCTTCCAGCTGAGTCCTAGAATCCTAGGTTGAATTCCTGCGGAATATAATCCCGTTCTAGTGCTCCCTTAGTCAGAACCGAAGCTACTAGATGGAGGCCACTTAACATATATCCAATTGGTCACTGAAGCAAGTCCTTTTCATATCCCGAGCCCTCACCTCAGGCTATATTGTGAAATTACAGGATTGGTGGGATAAAGCTGTTCTCTGATTGGTTGGCATTTCAATCCAACTGCATAATTTTCAGCCAAATTAAAAACATTGGACATAATAGAAGAAGAAAGACCATGCATTATATATATGCCGTGCACACCATGAAATACAGAGAATTGTAAAGTTTATTATCAACAACAAGGACTACAACAACAAAACATATAAAAAACAATTAAAATCCAAAGTAGGTCCCGTAACCCAGGTTCACAAAATGTATGAACAATTCAATTACAATCATATCAGTATTTTAAACAGTGAAATTTTTTTTGGCATGAATAAGATCAGGTGGGTGCCTATCTATAGGTATATAATAATCAACAACCTATTCCCCTTTTCATATAAATCTATTGAATGGAATAGAAGTTATTGTCTTTGTATAATGATCCAGCACTCAAGGTCTAGCCAATTTGTCTGGATCTCAAAGGGAAGGAAGGATAACCCTGATTGAAAGCGCACCATACCACATCCATCCACAAACATATCATATCACAGATGTAACCTGGGTGTCCGGAGGCCCCACATGTTCCATTGCCCTTAGCAACTTCCTCAGGGGAATGAGGAGGTTTGTTGAAATGCTGCCCTATATACACAATTAATCATACCATATAATGCAGGTGAGAGCGCTGTTCAGCGTGTTTCTATGACTGACATTCGTTACTGGTTTTATGTGATAAGAGTTGTATTTTTTAGGCCTCATGCACATGTTGAGTGTTTGAGTTTTTCACCTCAGTGTTTGTAGCCAAAACCAGGAGTGGGTGATAAATACATGATGTTTGGACTTGGGGATGGACCCTCACTCCACTTTTTAGCAACCATACATATAGTAAATCAGACACTTTAATAAATACACACCACGCATTATTTTGGATGTCAAATGGCCACAGCTTTATTTAAATCACAGGATTACCAATCCCAGTAGGAGTCAGGTGGAGTGCTATTACATTGGGATTCACAAGTACCGTGATATCCCCAGCTGTCTGACTTCCAGCACCAGGCCAGACAGCCATAAAGGGGGCGGCACGTATTGGCTGCTATTCGAGCAGAGCCAGTAAACTTTCAGGGCACCAATGCCCTTTTATCCTCACTTCCGTGCTTAACCACTGTGCCCGCCCCAGATGACGTTACCATTACCACATCCTTCAGGCTGGCCACCAAAGCCAAGCCTGCTCACCACCATGAGGTTTTACACCCTCTATTAGTTAAAATTAGTCCACCTTAACTTGTCTGCAACTTCCACCTGACTCCGACCCTGCAAGCCGTGACAGGTTATAAATTCCAACACTTGTGACACCATTTGGTAATTTTTCGTTTGTACACGTTTTTCAATTACACCTTATAAAAGGTGCCCCTGCACAAGCATAAAGGGGTCTAAATTTAGCACCTTTGACTCACAAAGAGTCATCCTACAGCGCTCAGGAGAGGAAAAACCCCCTGTGCAGGAAACCTCTAGGGAACCATGGCTGAAGGATTGCCCTTCCCTTGGGCTTAGAAGGTTAATGCCAAAATTAACTTTCGTAGAAATTGTATAATTAAACATGGTACAATACAAACCAATGCTCATACCACAAATAAATAAGATATTAATAACCATACAAGTAATGGGTAAATATAACAATCCAGATTAGTGACTATCACAGGGCGTGAGGGCGGGTAATGTTTCTTCAACGAGGTCTCTTGAAAGAATGCAGTCCTTCTCAATCTAGTGGCCCCACCCCCCACCAATGAGTCACCAGGCACACCCATACATCACTCTCATACATTACCCCTTCCTCTTAGAGCAATATCTCTTGATAACATCTACACAGACCCTGCCATACAACCAGGCTACAGGAGTTCTGGGTCCACCCCTCACCACCATCATGTACCCCTTTTGCCTAGGGCTCTGGGGTGTCTTGATGTTTGGACTTGGGGATGGACCCCCACTCGACTTTTTAGCAACCATACATATAGTAAATCAGACACTCTAATAAATACACGCCACGCATTATTTTGGATGTCAAATGGCCACAGCTTTATTTAAATCACAGGATTACCAATCCCAGTAGGAGTCAGGAGGAGTGCTATTACATTGGGAGTCACAAGTACTGTGATATCTCCAGCTCTCTGACATCCAGCACCAGGCCAGACAGCCATAAAGGGGGCGGCACGTATTGGCTGCTATTCGAGCAGAGCCAGTAAACTTTCAGGGCACCAATGCCCTCTTATCCTCACTTCCGTGCTTAACCACTGTGCCCGACCCAGATGACGTTACCATTACCACATCCTTCAGGCTGGCCACCAAAGCCAAGCCCGCTCACCACCATGAGGTTTTACATCCTCTATTAGTTAAAATTAGTCCACCTTAACTTGTCTGCAACTTCCACCTGACTCCGACCCCCCCACAAAAGAGGCCACTTGACACCTCAATGGACTCGCCCCCACCAACCGTGCCTAATAAAACCACCACCAATTCCCCAAGCACAAGAGATTAAGTTATATACGTGCACACCCACAAACCTACATACATTTTTATACACCTACAACGACACATACACAAGCAAGTCCGTATATGCATGTCCATATGCACACACATATATACCCATATATACACATAAACATACACACTCATATACCCGTGGGCTTACCTGTAATCATACATAAAAACAACACTTCAGCGATGTCATAAAAACACTTACAACTAAAAGCAAATGACAAATATATAAAAGAATAGCCCATAAAATAGAATGATATAGGAATGATCTAAGAAAGAGTAAGTGTGCAAACTAATCTTCTATGAACATAGGACATCACTAATAATAAGTAATAACATTCCTAACATCTGGATATAATGTAATTAACCTATAGGGAAAAAACTCTATGAAAGCATTAATAAGCCTCACACACCCCTTTATTTATTTTAATTGTATTGTAACTTGATAAATAGTTCACCCCTCCCTTTTTTTTCCCTGGCACCTGGAATAGGCATATGTTGTGCTAACTCCTTTAATTACTGTCCCGTTATCCGCTTATATCAAGTGCCTGTACAACATGCAAACAATACTTTTTACCTGGAAAAAGGTGAGGAGGGTCCCAGGAGTTACAAAAAGCCTGGCGAAAAACGTCACCAAGTGAATAACCATCCTGTATTACCCCCAGCCACAGCTACCAGCTCAGGGGCACATGTATTGCCGGAAAAACAACGACCACCATCACCGACTCCTAGAGACCTCCCCATGAAGAGTCCTAAACCTGCCAGGCACTTCCAAATCATGAGCCAAAAATGAGAGGCACATCCACCAAATGTCCAAACCCAACCGCAAAATGAGCAGTCCATCCCAGATGCTGAACCTGTTTTTTTTTTTTTTGAGCGAAGTCATTTGAAGCTAAAATTGTCACACCTAAAATTCCTGTTTAACATGACACATATCACCCCCAGCCATACTACACAGCTCATGGGCACCAAACCACTTCCAGTGGCAAAATAACCACCATGGCTCCCTGGGTATACCCCTGTCCAGAGCCAAACCATTGGACACTACCCCAAGTTCCACCCAAAAGACTAGTGCCATAACAATGATTTCAAAATATATCCGGGTGGGATACCTTCTTATGAATTCCCTAATACCACAATTTTTTTTTTATTTCCATATCAACTTCAAGGACCCCCCCTTTGAAGAAATAGAAGTTGATTACAATGATAATCAGAATCCAAACCTCATGATTCTCAAGACTCATGAAAGCAATAGACAGAGGGTCCCTGAAGCTACAGATATTATGTTGAACAACACAACTACCTCTTTTTCTCCCCCCCCAGCTACTGAGTCCAGCTTGATGGTTTTCCTTCCCCTCAGCTGCTGAGTGCAGCCTGGTGGAGCCAAATTATTCTTGTATGCAAACTGAATTACCATGTCCCCAGGTGCCATACCAGAAAAGTGGGGTGGGGGTATAATGAAAAAGTAGTCATATAAGATATATGTATGGATAAACACTTTTTTTTTTTTCATTTAATATCAGAGCGGGAGGGGGGTTTAACACCCTGCTGATCACTCCTACACCCGAGGAGACCATATCTGAGATAGTTATTCCGTCATACCAGGGAGTAGTCCCGTGATGGACGCACCTCTAAACCAGGAGTCAATACCTGTGACGGTCACACTCCAAAAACCCGGGTGTCACATGTTTCCCTTCCCATACCAGGGTAATACGCCTGAGATAGTTACCCTTTTTTACCAAATAATAAGTAGCTTCAAGGACCCGTTGAAATGAAAGTTAAATTATCTTTTTTTCTTACTTTTTTTATTTTTTTTTTATCCATGTTCAAAAGAAACAGATCATAAATTGTCTGATCCATGGGATAATTGAGGGTAAACACTCTGTGTACCTACTTATGAGTTAAGAGTGTCAAACCAAAGCAGGCAGCCGTTAATGGTAGAAACTTTGGTCAGTTGGGTGCAGTCAGTGATGGGTGATGCTGTCCTGTGTGGTGCAACCATAAATGAGAGGCTGCCTGCTCCTCTGGATACAGACAGGACTTATTCTCTAGGCACCGCAGCATATAAATGGTAAGAATCAGACCATGTAGCTGTAATGTTAGCTGCCTGCCGCCATAGGTGAACATGCAAAAGACTGTGGAATCTGTACCCTGGCTGTCACTCCAGTTACATCCAACCCTGAGAGTCAGGCTGAACTGGGCCTGTGATTTCTTCTGCAGAGCTGATAATTCTGGCCACAGCGGCGGTTTAGTCACATACGCAGCATGAAAAACCCGATACTAACATAATCTAAACTGAAATGTGGAGGGAGATCCTTGAAGCTAAAAAATCTGGCATGTAAAATCTTCCTTCCTAACATGACATTATTTGCCTCCAGCCGTACTACCCAGCTTCAAGGGCACCAAGCCACTACCAGTGGCAAATAAACCCCACAGCTCCCAGGGACCACCCCTGTCCAGAGCCAAAATGCCAGATCACCTGTATATTCAATCAGGGAGGGGGACCATGCACCGGACTCTCCCCTCCCCACACCCATGGCACCAACTTCAAGGATCCCCCTCTTTACCCCAGGAGTCTATAATAACTGAAATGGAGAGAAGGGTTCTTGAAAGAAAAAGATCTTGCAAGTAAAAAGTCCTACTTAAAATAACATATGTTGCTCCCCCCAGCCGTACTACCCAGCTTCAAGGGCACCAAGCCAATACCAGTGGCAAATACTCACCACGGCTCCCAGGGACCACCCCTGTCCAGAGCCAAAAATGCCAGATCACCTGAATGCATATTCCATCAGGGAGAGGGGACCGTGCACCGGACTTCCCCCCACACCAACTTCACCAACTCCAAGTTCCCCCCCCCTCTGTACCCCAAGAGTCTATAATAACTGAAATGGAGAGAAGGGTTCTTGAAGGAAAAAGATCAGGCAAGTAAAAATTCCTATGTAAAATAACATATGTTGCCCCCCAGCCGTGCTACCCAGCTTCAAGGGCACCAAGCCACTGCCTGTGGCAAGTAACCACCACGGCTCCCAGGGACCACCCCTGTTCAGAGCCAGAATGCCAGATCACCTGTATATTCCATCAGGGAGGGGGAACCATGCACCGGACTCCCCCCCACACCAATGTCACCAACTCTAAGGACCCCCGATCTGCTACAGCATCACACTGGACAGTGTCCACTCACAGACCTGCCTGTGCTGAGCTGGGACCACATATGTCATTGTTTAATGTATGAGAAAAACATATAGTCATCTCCAAATAATCCATGATGACAGATCTCCGAATACAGCCTGATCTGTATATAGCAGAAGTGGAGATCCATTAGAAGTCAGACATATACTGTATACTGTTGATGACAGATCTCCGTACACAGCCTGATCTGTATATAGCAGAAGTGGAGATCCATTATAAGTCAGACATATACAGTATACTGATGAGAGCCGGGATCTGTGTCCATGAGAAATCACTTGCATATACAGCTTTTCTTCCACAGCAGGATCCATCCATAGCAGAGATAGGGGTCACCTCCAGATCACAGGTATATACCAAGGAGGGATAACAGCAGCTGTGTGCAAGAAAAATATGTGTCACCCTGATCTGTATACATAAGTATATGGCACCTGCAATTATACACACAGATCACACACACAGTGAGGAGTGGGAACCTGAACCTTCATGATTCCCCTACACCTTGGTACAGTCCACAGCCAGAAGCTGAGATCACAGCCAGGCCACCAGACTCCTCACAGAGAGGAGGGGGGAGGGGAACCCACAAACACACCAGAATCACAGCATAATAATACCCTGATCTGAGTGCAGAATCCAGTCAGACATAGAACCCTCCAGCCGCCCTCCCCGACATCTGCAGACTATGAACATGTAGGAATCCCTGCTCTGTCCTTATACCCAGCTCATATAGAGCCTACGATAGGCATAGGAATGCCTGCTCTGTCCTTATACCAAGCTCATATAGAGCCCATGACAGGCATAGGAAGCCATGCTCTGTCCTTATACCCAGCTCATATAGAGCCTATGACAGGCATAGGAAGCCATGCTCTGTCCTTATACCCAGCTCATATAGAGCCTATGACAGGCATAGGAAGCCATGCTCTGTCCTTATACCCAGTTCATATAGAGCCTATGACAAGCAAAGGAAGCCATGCTCTGTCCTTATACCAAGCTCATATAGAGCCCATGACAGGCATAGGAATCCCCGCTCTGTCCTTATACCCAGCTCATATAGAGCCTATGACAGGCATTGGAAGCCATGCTCTGTCCCCCCACTATGACACAGTGATGCAGGGACCTGTACACCGACATCCTTAACCTAAATCAGCTCCTGAAGTCATGAAGACTGTGTAGAATCCCACATCTCAGCTCTGCCTGCTGTGAGGAACAGGACAGCAGCCACAGTGTGAGGAGAATGTGGCTGCAAGGATTGCTGAAGTAATACTGAGTCTATATCTGGTGGAGGAGCTGATACTATACTGGTATATTATGTCTGTGGTGAATGAGGTCAGATAATCTATAATGTGAAGTAATAACCCCAGGATAATACTTCCCTGAGTTTGCAGATGGGATCCTTAATGTTTCTTCAACGAGGTCTCTTGAAAGAATGCATTCCTTCCCAAGCTAGTGGACCCACCCCCCACCAATGAGTCACCAGGCACACCCATACATCACTCTCATACACTACCCCTTCGTCTTAAAGCAAGATCTCTTGATAACCTCTACACAGACCCTGCCATACAACCAGGCTACAGGAGTTCTGGGTCCACCCCTCGTCACCATCATGTACCCCTTTTGCCTAGGGCTCCGGGGGGTGCAGGTGTTTCTATTATACTTTTCCTCTGATTGTTCCACTCCTGGTTATGGCATACAAATATTGATATAAAATACTTACCAGATACTAAATGTGGGAACATGGCATTAAAATGAACCTGTCAGCTACAAAAACTCTATTCACCTGCAAATATAGTGGTAATTAGCAAGTAAATACTTTTAAATAATGTTAGACAAAGTTACAAGGAGAATATAAAATGTTATTCTCCCTGCAGCTGCATGCTTGTCGGGAGGGCTGTAACAGTCACCGCTCTCTATACAGTCTGTCAGTCTGCGCTGTATGCAGAGAAGGCTGTCAGTCAAGGTGCAGAAGTGATAATATTGAATTCACTATATAACTGACTAACTGTTTTCTGCATCACCCCAATAACTGGAAGCAATTGACTGTAGGTAGAATAAAACTTCATTTTCATCCTGTAGTCACTCTTGCAGTAAACAGGCTCAAGCTGGCTTCAGACTTGCAGACCCTCCGCAGCGACCTGCAGAGGAGATCCGCAAGCTGAACGCAGCCCCTATCTTTATAATGGGAACGCACGGTCATGCGCAGGTGTGCGCATGACCGTGCGCTCTCATTCACTGCAATATGTGATTTGTACGCAGGCGAATGCCCGCGCACAAATCACACACAATCACACACGCTCGTCCGCACCAGGAACGCGACCATGTCACGTTCCTGGTGCGGACGAGAGTGTGTGATTTATGCGCGGGCATCCGCCTGCGTACAAATCACATATTGCAGTGAATGAGAGCGCAAGGTCATGCGCAGACCTGCGCATGACCGTGCGTTCCCATTATAAAGATAAGGGCTGGCGGTGGCTGCGGTCAGCTTGCGGATCCCCTCTGCAGGACGCTGCGGAGGGGTCCGCAAGTGTGAAGGCAGCCTTAACAAGATTTAAATGCTATTTATTGCAGATTACTTCTATAGTTCTGCAGCTTGTAAGTTAACTTTAATAACATCATGTTTTTCTTTTTACAAGCACTTCATGCTGCTTTTATGGCACTACTTTTACAATATTTTTGTATGCGCTCGGTCACTTTATTCTTTGTCTATGTAACTGACGAAGATAGCAAAGCACTATTCTTTACCATGGAATGTAGAGGAAGATCCATTCAGCTCCACCTGTATGAGGTCTTGTGACCAGAGGAGAAAGGAGAGCCAGACTATTGTCAAATACAAGTTTTTGAGACTGGAATACACCTGTAGAGGGGGTGTTAAAGAATAGACCAGGGATGGGAAACTCCAGGCCTCGAGGGTCACCAACAGGTCATGTTTCCAGAATTTCCTTATTATTGCACAGGTGATAATATAGTCACCTGCACTGGTGATGATTCCAACTCCTGTGCAAGGCTAAGGAAATCCTGAAAACATGACCTGTTGGTGGCCCTCGAGGACTGGAGTTCCCCACCCCTTGATTAGACACATAGCATGTATGCATTCTCCTAAAATCAACATCACCTCTGTCTACACAGTGTAGCCGCCCCGCTGTTCGGGGTCCCCACTTCACACCCTGTTTCCCCCTCTTCCCGATCTGTTACCTGTCCTTCCCGGGGTCCGGCGTTCCAGGGTGCCGGTCATCCGCAGGGTTCCAGGGCGCCCTGACTTCTGCCTGCAGCTCTGAATGTGTTTCCTGCTTCCTCTCTGGGATCTCACTAGGAGGCGGGGCCGCTCTCTCAGCTCTTTTTATAGAGTCTGGCTGCTGATCAGTCTGCTCCGCTCCCTGGCCAATCATTGGTGTGCACCCTGCATTCACTGTCAGACCTCGCCGGGGCAACTTCATTCCTTGTGAAGCTACCAGTCCTGGTCCTGCTAGTCTGTTTATTGGCTTGCTAATCTATTACCTGTCTTTTGTTCCTTTTGCAGTTGTGCTGTTCCATTGCTTCGCCCGGATCTTCCTCGTGCTGCTTCTCTGTTGTCTCACGTCCGACCTTGCATTGGTCTCTCTGCTGTTGCTGGTCCGATCTTCATTGTGCAACCTCGGGTCCTGGCGCTGACGGCTCCTCTTACTTCTGGGTCCGGTCTCTGTGTTCTTTGATTTTGCATTGTATGTTTCCCCCCTTGGGTCGGTGATTCGCAAGTATCGCTCCCCCGGGCACCTCGGTTAGCGGGTCCAGGTGATATCCCTGTCCTAGGGGTCACCTATCCTCGGCATCTTACTGAGGGGTACTTGTGTTGTATCCTTGTGGCCTTCCCTTGGGGCCACCTTGCTTTTGCCTTTGGTTTTAATAAAGCCTTTAAAGCATGTGTTTCTCAACTCCAGTCCTCAGGACCCACCAACAGGTCGTGTTTTCAGGATTTCTTTAGTATTGCACAGTTGTTAGTTTAATCACCTGCAAAGGGGATAATTCTAACACCTGTGCGATACTAAGGAAATCCTGAAAACACGACCTGTTGGTGGGTCCTGAGGACTGGAGTTGAGAAACACTGCTTTAAAGTATTCAGTTGTCCGGTTCTCTGTTATCCTGGTATCGGCATCCGCAATAGCTGCGGTCCAGTGGGTCCACACCTCAGGGTACGCCCTAGGGCGTGACACACAGGTTGTTTAGTACTGAAGCTCCACACCATTCACTTTACCCGAGCTGAGCTGCGATGTCTGACATTTCTTGTAGAGAAGTGCTGCTGTTTTAAGAAAAAGAATAAGCCATTTTTTTTAATTGGACAACCCCTTTAACACTGTCTCCTAATATTACACATTCCAATAGTATTTCATCAACTATACGTATACATCAGTGTTACAACAAACACATTTTAACCAGTTAAAACAAATTATATGAATTGTTTGAAATACAATATGAAGAGTTAGACTTGCTTCCGAACACAAAGTGTGGAAATTCAGCAGAGCCAAAAATAACCCAAAGAAATACGGCATTGTGACAGCAGAGGCATTCCATGTGCAGTGACGGGCCCATAAGGAATGCTAAGCAGCCAACTTGATTGTTGTAAGGCATCGTGGGACCAGATGTTATTACTCTTGTGGC
Organism: Allobates femoralis; assembly: GCA_033576535.1. Classification (NCBI taxonomy): domain Eukaryota; kingdom Metazoa; phylum Chordata; class Amphibia; order Anura; family Aromobatidae; genus Allobates; species Allobates femoralis. The sequence continues at coordinate 467,801,003 of JARQOC010000002.1, read as the reverse complement.
AGCACATGCAACCGAATTCCAGATTGTTTGTCTATTTTTTATTAGATTTACATACTATTCCGTAACTGTCATGAATATTGTCAATTTACCTTAATATACTGCGTTCTGTAGGTGCTACCAGATATACTTATTGTTATGTAAACTTGTTCTTCAGTGGCGTAACTTGAAGCTCAAGGGTCCCAATTTACAACCTCCAACAGGGCCCCAATTATTGAAAATCATTAATAGCAATAGCCTTTTTCTATGAGCCAAAGTGACTTTTGGGGCCCCCCCCTAGGCTCCAGGGCCCAAGTGCAACTGCAACCCCTGCACCTGTTGCAGTTACGCCCCAGTCAGTCTTTGTCTAACACCTCATTCACAAGTCTGTGTTTAAACACTAATGAGAAAAATTGTACTGGTGTCATCAGTGTCTTGGATCAGTGTGCCACCAGTTGTACGGTCCATATGTTAATGTGTTATCAGTGCTTTTGAATACAAAAATAAATAAATTACAAAGCTTTTACTTTACTTTTCAATATTAAATACGTACACAGATGTCATCTGCGTGATGTACGTGCTTTTCACAGATCCATAGACTTGAGTTTGCCCATGTCATCGATGCTGCTGGGAAAAAATGGTACCCTGACGAAGCTACCTGCTGGGGTAACCCGTAGGGTATGTGTACTCCTTATCATCACTCTGCCTAGGTTTACCTCTATTTTGGTTATGGCAGATTTATGGTGTTTTTTACACCTTACCATGTATTTATAAGCTGTTCATTTATTTATGTGGTTCATGGCTATGGTTATTTAGGTATGTGGTTTGTAACTATGGTTTTCCACTATTCTTATGGCTATGCCAGTGCTGCTTATTAATTTCTGCTATGGTATCTGTATTTAGTTCACAATAGCTTGTAACTGCACAAACTACCACACTTGTGCAGAGACTTTATTATAGTTTTTGCACTGTTATGTTGTGTTGACACAGGGTGTTTTTGTTGAGTTTTTGCTGCATTTTTGGGTACACGTTTCGCCTCAGTTCTATGTGAATCTATGCTAATCTTAACCTGTGTTTTTTGTTTCCCAGGAAAACCTGTGATTCTGGGATAATTTGTCCACACACATTGGTTTTATTTCATTGCAGGAAGAGTAAACATCCCAGGTTTTGCTGCATTTTGGAAAAAATTAACATGTCAATTGTTTTCTGCATTTTTGTAGGGTTTTATGGGCAAATCTGCAGCAGAAACACAGCACAAAACGCTGTAAAAACGCACCAGAAATACAGCAAATCTGCACAGCAAAAACATAGCAAATCTCCTGTCAAGAAATCAGGAGACACTAGAAACCCCTAAAGTAATGTGTCTGGACGTAGCCTTAGGCCATGTGCACACGCTGAGTATTTGATGAGTTTTTTACCTCAGGATTTGTAGACAATGCGGAGCAATTAGAGGAAAAGTTTAAGGGCCATGTCACACACATCGATTTTCAGAACGATATCGCTTGAGCGATCTCCTTTTTTGATCGCTTAAGCGATATCGTCTGTGCGTCGCTGCGTGTAATCAAGTGATTTTACAATGTAAAATCGCTTGATTGTTTGATTGCAGATTTGTGAACATGTTCACAAATCTGTCGTTGGTCGGCCGGTGGACACGCAGCATCGCTGCGTGTGACACCGGCAGACGACCGATAACACAGCTCCCAGCGCCTCTCACAAGCGCTGGGAGCTGGTATCCAAGGCGAACTGTGGGTATCTAGGCGATGTGTACCTTAGATACCAGCCTCCTCCGCTCACTGGCAGACTGGGTAACAACAGGGTTGGTGACAGCTTTTTTTTCAAGCTGCCACCAAGCCTCTATTGCTAATGTCAGCCGTCAATATGATAGCCGGCCATTAGCAATAGTGAAAGAATTAGAAACTAGTGAAAAAAAACAAAAAAAATAATTGGCGTGGGCACTTGCTATTGGCAGCAAAGGTAACCCAGGCAGCAGCAGGCTGCCAACCCCCGCTGCTTGTTGTTACCTTCACTGGCAATGGAGAATCCATTGAAGCCCCCTTTTTTTATTTATATATATTTAAAAAAAAACTAAAAAAACTTTTGGCGTGGGCTTCGTCGGATTTTCTATGTCCAGCAAAGGTAACCCAGAAAGCAGTAGGCTGCCAACTCACGACACATAGAAACACTAGACACACATATACACAGTACACACACACACAAATATACATTGATGGACATTCGGTTGAATGTGTCCATGTTCGTAGTCACACGGGAACAGCCATGGGAAACCAGGAAGGAAGAATCCCAAAATGCTGGGATTTCCTGTTCCTGTTTTCCTTAGGGCTGACCCCGTGTGGCATCACTCCTGGGATTCCTCCCAAAAGCACTGGAGTTAAGCAGTGTGCGAACACCGCTGCGTAATTCCAGCACATGCATATAGAAATGACATGGTCATTTTATTTAAGTGCACATTTTCTCCCATAAAAGCGTGGCGTATATTTACGCAGTGTCTGCACAGCAAAAGTGAATCTCCATTCACTTTGCCGGCAGAAGCAGACGCAAGTGCGCTTTGAGGGAAAAGTGCAGCACAAAATAGTGCAGAAATTACACGCTGTGTGAATGCTGCCTGAAGTCACTGACTTGTGAGACATGTCTCTTAATGGCTTGCCAGGGCAAGGGGACACCTAGAGAATAGCACAACAGGAGGGGTACACAAGGTACAAGATATAAAGGAAGGCCCTGGTAATTGGGAGAGAGGAGAAGGGGCACCACGTAACACATCTGTGGTTTATTCCTGAGGTCCCTAACATCCCTAGACGGGTCCTTTTCCCGATGTTCAATCACGTACCTAATCCCTGGCGGACCCTAGATTTGCCTTCACTAGTGAGCAGGCTAGCAAGACACTATCAAAAGTGTCAAGTAAGATACTATCAAAGTATATTTGTCAGAAATCTGTCATAAAACACTTTGCTAAATATCAAAGATTTGTCATTTTCAAACCAGAATCATCCAGCTGCTGTGGTGGTGGGGACAGGAGTGGCATGATGCCTTGCACTTCTAATTCAATGGGAGCTGTAACGTACCTTTTGCCAGAAATTTTACTTGAGTCCTTGACTAGAGTTAGATTTTTGACAAGGTGCATGGAGCCATATTTCAGACGCACCCAATTCATTAAGAATGATGCAGGAATTCGATGCATGTCCCCAACACTCCACTTCATGAAAACTTTGTCTTTCACGACAGTCTTGATGAATACAGGCCAAGGAGTGTGATGAGGATTGTGTATATTCCTTTTCATACAATTATTACACAACAGAGCAGTTTGTCTTAATAGGTCGCAGATGGAAAGGAAAAACCCACCCACCAAGAGACATCATAGCGGTTATAGATGTGAACCACAAATAGGAAACCTCCAGCATCTAGTGTTTATATCCAGCAATAAATGTTTGCTTTGGAAGAATTATTTCTGATTAATTAATAAGATAATAGTTGAATACAAAAAAACAGCATAAGGCTCAATGCCATAATGCTCGGGTTCACCACAGGCCTTATGAGTCTGTTCCCATTACATTTAGCAGGGACATTTGTTATGTGTGGTTACCATAAGCACACTACTATAGTCCTGGAGAGCCTGGATTCTACTTTGATTCTAACTGGATAACCATGCAACAAATAATGTCAGATGAAATAGTGAAATATTAATAAAGCTAGTTAGTGAAATACCGAGCAGCTCTCTGGTGTTTCTAAGCCAGTGATAAATAGCCGTCCAGTAATGTAGCTAATCCAGTTTTACTAACAAATGACATTGTGCTGTATACTATGGGAGCACAGGTCTGACAATGTTAATTCCTGGTAACACTCTATGTAGATCTGGAAAGTTTTCAGGAGTGTTAATAATATCACTACACCCAAATCCTTAGTACCTTAAAACAATGATCAGAGTTTAATTCTCACACTAAATTCCTTGCACATTTATCTTTCGAAGAAATTAAAGTGATGTTACCCAAAGCCCCTGATTCTTTTCTGTATTTCCACCTTTTTTTTAGGTTTCAGTGTTTTGATCCCTGTTTTTGATTTGATTCTTCTTAATTGCACATTTTTTAAAGCCTATTAAACCTGTTCGCCTACTTTTTTTTATGAACATCATTGTGGGTGATGTTTTGGATTTTCAACTGATTTAACTATTGTAACATTTTAATAAGTTGCAAAATGTTTGCGCACTTGTACTCAAGTTCCACATGGAGTGATTTTATGTATTCTGAGGTATACCGGCAATACTATACATGACAGGTATGTATCACACAGACAGAGGTCTGCTTTGATCTAAATCCAGGATGTTTTCTGGGACTTATTGTTCTACAACCTTTTATAAGATATGGGAAGGATTTAAGAATGGTCAGGACGTCATGGGCAGATCTGGCCATCCACATACCTCCCCATAGGTGTGGCTCATGTGATATAGTGAGACTATGTGTAACACATGACTGTGATGTAAGCAAGCTCTCTATGTGTTTTGAAGTGATTGGAGTCGCCATCTTCCTGGAGACACATGGTCAGGAGACTGTGTATCTTGGTGCTTGGGAGCAGGTGCCCCTGGAAGGCACAGGGGCCAGAGACCACGCTAGAGAACCTGGGATGGCTCTCTGAGTTCAGAAGGCTACAGTCCCACTGAGGGTCTGCAACAGAAAAGAGCCTGTGATTCCAGAGAGGCAGCTTCTTGAATGATGGACTAAGAGGTCAGTGGACACTATAATGGACTAAGTGTGAAAACCATGCGGGCACACCTGACCTTGGAACAGACAAGTGGTCATAATATGTTCTGTCGATTTAAATGGACTATACTATAGTGGTTTATGGTTGGTAATAAATCTGCTGGACTGATTTAAACGTAAGACTGTTCCTATGTGCTTCACTTCTGCTGAAAAAAAGGGTGTCCCCTAACACCCCACAGAGAGAGGTACCTCACAGCATGTACAATATATTTGCAGAAATTTTGCAACATTTTAGTGGAACAAGATTTTCTTTTAGTTAAAAATTTTAAATATATATATTTTGTGCAAAATTCATAAACCAGTAATGCCATATTTGAAAAAATGTGGTGCAAAAAACATCAATAAGTTCCACATTATATAAACTGAAAATTGATTTAAAAGAGGTTATCTGGGACTTTTTTTTCCTTTACAGTGTACCTAAGAACTAACAGGTAAGTAATTACTAACTACCTGCCTGTTGTGCCTGGTGGCAATCTTTGCTGTCACAGAGTGGTCATTGACTGGCTTCTATTCTGCTCTACTCTATTGAAGGGGCTTGATTACCGATGTCATGCTGATTGACATCTGGCTCTCTGCTGCCTAGCTGTGGGAAGTCAGCTGTCAATCAACATAACTTCAGCAGTCACAGACCGGAAAAAGAAGAGCTGCCTTGTTGATATGGAGGACCTGAATCGCCAGCAAGAGAAGTCAGTGACTGCTTTGAGCTGGTGCCACCAAACAAGAGGAATGTGAACTACACATATGGGTTAGTTCAAAAAAGTGTTACTTTATTTTGCCACACAGTACATATACCAACGTTTCGGCCTTCAGGCCGTCTTCAGGGTATTAGTACAAATTAAAACAGTACAAAAAACAGAAAATAATACATAATAAAAATACAAATGCAATCCAACTTATGATTGTGTTAATGGTGGCTCCGTGTCATATCTCCGTGTTGTGACAAAAAGAGAAGAAAACACTAGGTGTCTGTACCGTATGCTTATGGGCCTGGGCTTAGTGAACGTGAGGTAACCAGAATGAAGATATCAAGGTGCTCGGTGAAAGGTATATCAAACACATACTATAAGGATCTATCAGGTAAAAGACTAAATGATGTACAAGCCAAAGGGGGAATAACGTAATAAGTCAAGGAAAAAAGGAAAAAATAAGAAAGAAAATAATTTTTACCAGTGTTAGTAATGGTGGTCAGGATGAACTCTAACTGATGTGTCAAAGGCTTAGTTACAAGGACCACCCCTATGGACAAAATGTTATAATCAATAACCACAAAAGGAAAGAAGAAATTGGTGTAAACTAAGTTACAAGATAAGAGTGACAAAAAGGCTTCAAAGAACAGAAATGGTGATCTACATATATTGGACTAAGTAGTCATCTCTAGGGATAGACCAAGATTGAAGAAAGAAAGGAAAAGAGGGAAACAAAAGGGGGAAGGAAAAAAGATAAATTAGGTATCTAGTCACTATCAGATGGACTTTTTGAAAAAAGGTTGTAAATTCAAGAGGGTATTCAAAAATAAATCTCTGACAGATGTAAAATATCTGCTATCATCGTAAAGGGGGAGAAGGTTGACTAGTAGTGATCTATAAGAAGACAGTGAAATGATACCTCTTAGGGAGTAGATAAACAGGCATCAGGTGGAAGAAAATGATAAATAAGACCAGTGCTATTCAGAACCGGTGTCAAACACCAATTCTTGGTAGTCTCTGTTTGGAGTTTTTTAAATAAAAAGGACAACATGTTATCATAATGAAAGTGACAAGGAAAAAGACCCTTATAGTAAGGATTAGATTTTACCTTAGGAGTAACAAAATGTGGTGCGGCACATCTAAAGGGAAATTCAATCTATCAAGACAATAGAAAGTTATGAGAGGAGAGAAAGAAATTTAAGCAGCCGGCTTGTAATATGAAAATACCGACCTTAAGGGAATAGAGGCAAGGCTCATATGAAACAAGAGGAGACCTAAGGGTAAAAAGTACAGGATTTGTGAGCATGCAAAGGATAATGGGCTAGAAGACCAGAGCCCAGGGAGTGGGGTTACCTTGTGAGTGTCTCTGCAGAGTCTGGGAGGATGTGCGGCGACCGTGCGAGCGGTGCCGCTATTTACAGGGAAGTGGGGAGGAACGTAATTACGTCATATCCAGTCCTTGGACTGCAAGGAATTTCGGCAAACAAGGACCATAAACGAGATTGTTATAAAGTCAGAGGTCCCTCATAAGGTTGGTGATAAGGGGAGAGACAGAGAAGGGTACACAGTACATATATGGCACCCATAGCACCTAGCACCTGGGGAACAGACCTGGGTTCATGTGCGTGGGGATGTTCCATGACTAGACAGCCCAGTTAGCATGTGGGTGTGATGCTTTAGAAAGGCCGGCATCTTTGCCAGCACTACACAAAGCCACGCACGTGTATGCACCCCCGACTTCAGAGAAGCTCACTGCGCATGATCAGCAGTCATCTCTACTTCAAGTCACACGCACTATGCCTCCCGGAATTGGTACATATACACCCTGTGTCAGAGAAGATCAATGCTGAGGGCAACAAAGCTGTGCTTTGTACTGTGCTGGCAAAGACACCAGCATGTTATCATCCCCACATACCCCTCCTGACTAGTGACAGCCCTATTTTCCATTTCATAAACAAACTTTTGAAATACTTTTTCTAAAGATCAGTTTATTTATTTAAATACATGAAGGAACTGTTAGGCAGGAAACTTTGATATGTGTTCACAATTGCTGGTGGTCCTGGGAGCACAAACAACCTTACAGGCTACCTTTAGTATGTTCACAATACATTACATGCATATATACACACATTTTATTTTAAAAAAAAAATCTCAACCTCAACTTTTTTCATGGTCTATGGTACTGTTGGAAATACTCAGCTAGTTTATCTCAGTTTTATTGACAATGAATGGAGTGGGTGTTGAGCATGCATACCTTTGCTCCATTCAAGCCATTGCTGTTCACAGCCTGGCTCTTGGATCACAGTATCCAGTTCTTACGCCAAGCGAACAGTATATTATACCCTATCCTCTGGGTAGAGGGAATCTTTTGATTCTGGAAAAAAAATTACCGTCATTTTAAAAGATAATAGGGAAATCCTGTTCACCCGACTGCTGCAGCAGATCAGTGACTACCAATGTTTATGCCACAAGATTCATTCACCCATAAAGTAACTAACATGCCAATGGTGGGCAATTAATTTTCCTAAAGGGCTACATAAGAGTCTGTGACGACCACTAAACAGAATTACTTCATTAACCTCATATCCTCTTTGTCCCACAACCCCAGGCAGTTATTCAACACATTTAACTCCCTCCTCCTCCCCCCACTGCCCCCCTACTTCTCGTATCTCTGCAGAAGACTTCGTAACACACTTCACCAACAAGATTGATCAGATCAGACAAGTCTTTTCTACCCAACCATCACAACCCCAATGTATACCAGATCACTTCCCTCCCCCACTAACCCTCCTCCCCTCCATCACTGAAGGAGAACTTGCACACCTCCTCTCCAAATTGTACCTCACCACTTGTGCATTGGACCCCATCGCTTCCCACTTCCTCTCCAACCTCACCACCATGCTTATCCCAGCCCTAACCCATCCCTTCAATCTATCACTAACCTCCGGTACCTTTCCTTCCGCCTTCAAACACGCAAATATTACACCTGTCTTGAAGAAGCCATCTCTTGATTCAACCTCCACATCCAGCTACCGCCCCATATCGCTGCGCCCATTCACTTCCAAACTTCTTGAAAAGCATGTCCACACTGTACTTTCCTCCCACCTCTCATCCAAATCTCTCTTTGACAACCTTCAATCTGGCTTCTGCCCCCACCACGCCACCTTAATCAAAATTACTAACGACCTAATTAAAGCCAAAGCTAATGGACACTTCTCCATCCTCCTCTTTCTTGACCTGTACTCTGCATTCAACACAGTCGACCACTGCCTCCTATTACAGATCCTCTTTTCCAGTGGTATCACTGACCTTTGCCCTCTCCTGGATCTCCTCCTACCTTTCCAACTGCACATTTAGTGTCTCCCACTCCAACACAACCTCCTCACCCCATCCCCTCTCTGTTGGGGTCCCTCAAGACTCTGCCTTGGGGCCCCTTCTTTTTTCTATTTATACTCTTGGCCTAGGACAGCTCATAAAGTCCTATGGATTCCAGTATCACCTGTACGCTGATGACACTCAGATCTACCTCTCTGGCCCAGATGTCACCTGTCTGCCTATCAGTGGAGGTAATAATCGGAGGACTCCTATACTCAGCCTGAGTTAAGTCATCCCTGATCCAGAACTATATCCTAAATTGTTTATCTCTATATACCATAACATCCCTCGGTATGCACATATAGATACCATCATATGTATGATAACCAGATATTTAGGTCTATCATAGGGTAAGTCACCGAGGAGTGGGGGCACCCGAAGCCTTAAGGTGTTATTGCCTCCACTGATAGGCAGTGGTGCAGATATAGGGATAGAAAGGGATACTCACACTAAGTGTGCTCTCCTTCAGTGAATTGTATATATACTCGCTCACCTTTGTATACCATGCTGGCTAGACCAGTCATTTTTTTAAATGAGAATTAATAAAGAAATTCTTTTAAAACTATTCCCTAAGTGGTAGTCCATACGTCTTTAAAACATTTAGATATAACTACCTCACCTTATCAGGTAATCTTTCTTTAGTTTTTTTTTTTTTTAGTTATTTACACAGGAGAAAGTCGTGACGCCACCCATGGTATGTGGTCAGGGTGACCATTGCTGCTGCAGAACCTCCGGGGATGATGGATGGCAGCCTGTGATGTAATGGCTCTCCACAGGCAGAGCCTGGTCTCCGGGGCAGTAATGATGAAACAGTTTATGAGGGAGTTGAGAGGGAGAACAGGGTTCGCAAGGATTACACAGACTCACAGTTTTGTAGTTTTCCAAGTCTTTACTGAAGCAGATGGTATTCAGCTGAATATTGTCCAGGGAGTCTGTACAGGGGCCTGGCCGGGTCCTTTGGCTCTCTGTTCTTGCACTGTGTGTGTGGCCCTGCTACCACTTTAGCTAAGCTGCTGGCCCTTTCTCCCCTCACGGGTACCAACTTGCTAGGCAACTTGAGTCTTATTCTGAGTTCCTGACCCTGCCGTGTTGCTTCACTGTGGTACAGTGAAGATGTGGGACCTTCACTAATCCGGTGTTCACTGTGCTGTTTGTTTCAGGCACAGAATCGGATCCGGTATCCGTTCTATGTGCTTTTCTGGGGCAAGACTCATTCTCCCAGGGGTGTTCCTCTCTGCTCCTTCTCCTGTTCCTCAGACCCTGGCCGGCCTGGAATTGGACAGTGGACCGTGGGTTGAGCCTAATGCAGCCCTTTTACACCCAGGTCTCTCTTCCTCAGTGCTGCTCCACACTGAACTAACTGCCACTTCCTCTCCACACTAGGATATATAGGGAAGCAGCTTTAGCTCCTCCTTCTGGCCTGCAGGCGCTAGTGTAGTGTTGTGGGTTGTGTGGGGAGTTAACCCTGTGTGGTGGTGTTACTGTGGCACATGAACCCTGGTGTGTCACACTACTATTAATACATGTGACAATAGGCCAATTCTTTCATGTGTTCTTATCTGTAGCAGCAAGTAAACACCGTATAATTTACTGCTTTTTCTAAAGAAAATAAATAATAGTAATCCTGTAAGGCCTCTTTCACATCATGATATTTGTGCATCCGTGGCTATCCGCTGATGTGATTTGGCCCCCATGTATCCCTATCTGGACGGATGGGCACGGATTGGTGCTTAATAGCCATCCGTGTCTGCAGGGATCCGATTGTGTCCACTGTTTTTAGCGGACACAATCAGACAGAATCGGACAGCATCGGATCCGACGCTGTCCGATTCAAATAACTTGGGGGTCTATGGAGTTCGGATCCGGGAAAAAAACAGGATCGTTTCCCGTGTCTGATTTTAGTGTACTGAGCTTGCTCAGTACACTAAAACTGCTCTGCTCAGTGTAATTTCACTTTAGCAGTGTATCTACATACACTACATACACTGCTAAAGTGAAATTAAATAAAGCAATGTATTAAAAATAAAAAAAACAAAAACTTACCTCTCTGCTGGCTGTCTGGGACCCGAGAAGATGTCCGGATGCTGCCAGGACCTTGACCTAAAATGTGATTGTCCGGTAGCGATCAGGTGGTATGTCACGTCACATATCCCATGATTGATACCGGCCAATGTCAGACCTTTATGGTCCTGGCAACATCCGGACGTCTTCTCAGTTCCCGGACAGCCGGCAGAGAGGTAAGTACTTATTTTTTTATTTTTAATACATGTTTTCTCATTTATTTTGCTTTCCCAGTGTATGTAGATACACTGGGAAAGCAAAACTTTAGCCCCAACATGTCACACAGGGGGAGGACCACAGGATTCTTCCTCCCCCCGTGAGATATCACAGCCCCAACACCACTGAGTTCCCCCCCAGCTCTTTCTGTGTCTGGATCCATCAAAATCACGGATCCAGACACAGAAATGGCATCCGGAGTTGCCAATCCGATGCTGTCCGTTCCTGTCCATGGGGTCCTGCAAAATCAGGATCCCCACAGACAGGAAAAATTGTGATGTGAAAGGCGTCTTAGTCAGCCCTTGCACCTTGATCAACAGCTCCCGACAGATTACTTTATGATGGTCCCCACACTGCCCCTCTCACCAGTTTAAGGGCTCTACAAAGCTCCCTTAGGCTACTTTCACATTAGCGTTCCCCTCCGCAGCATTCTGCGGAGGGGAGCTGCAATGTAAAAGCAGCACCGCAGGTCCATATCTTTAGAATGGGAGCGCACGGTGCTGCGCTTGACTGCGCATGACCGTGTGCACCCATTCACACCCATATGTGATCTGTGCGCGGGCGTACGCCCGCGCACAAATCACCCAGTCTCTAGTGATGGGCGAATCCTAAATTACTCGGAATCGCTTGACTCTAGCGAGCCCGAGCACAGGACTCGCTACTCGTTGCGAGTCTAGCGAGTCCAATGTTAATGAATGGGGAAGCGAGTAATAGCGAGTAGTATGCTATTTACAAATCACAGATGTGTCTCGGAAGCTTCAGCCTGAAGCAATCCTAGTTTTGTCATTTATTTGCATTGGACTCGTTTACTTTGTAAGTAATCGCTGGGAAACTCGCACAGATAAGAGTCCTGTCTGCTCTGTGTGCTGGCTGCCCCAGCTCCAGGGTCCTAGAGCCCTCCTGCTGCCTGATGTAGCAGTGCTGAGATTGTTCTCAGTCTGCTCATTCCCTGTGTACAGACATGAATGTCTGTGCACAGAGATGATGTAGCAGAGCTGAGATTGTTCTCAGTCTGCTCATTCCCTGTCACTAAGCAATGTATTTATGTTTTTTCTTCTGTATTAATTTTATGTAATATCTCTGTACTAGTACCCTGAAGAAGGCCGTTGGCCGAAACGTTGGTGTATGTACTGCGTGACAATAATAAAACAACACGTTTTTTTGCACTAGAAACATACGTGGACAATTTTCTTTTTTCCATTGGTGTGCCCAGATTATACTTTTTTGCATTCCCTGTGCATAGACATCTATATCTATGCACAGGGGATGTAGCAGAGAGGACATCGCATTTTCGACTGCGTCGGACGGAAGAGGATTTTTTTAATTAAAGATGGAGTCCCTAATGGCTTTTTTTTTATTTCTAATAAAAATTTTTCTTTGTGTTGTGTTTTTTTTAAAACAATTTAATAGAAATTCATGGCGGTCATGTCTAATATTGGCGTGACCGCCATAAATTTCGGGCTTAGGGCCAGCTGATAATACAAAGCTGGCCCTAACCTCTTTATTACCCAGCGTGCCACCGCCACCAGGGCCACTGGAAGAGCGGGGTTCAGCGCCAGAGGATGGCGCTTCAATGAACGCGCCAACTTCTGGGGTGGCTGCGGGCTGCAATTTGCAGCGGGGGGTGCCCAGAAAGCTTGGGCATCCCTGCGCTGCGGATTCCAGCCCCCAGCTGCTTAGTTGTACCTGGCTAGACGTAGAAATTGCGCGGAGCCCCACGCATTTTTTTAAATTATTTCATGAAATTCTGAGATTCTGACTCTGACTCTGAGACTCTGACTCTGACTCTGAGACTCTGAGACTCTGGACTCTGACTCTGAGACTCTGAGACTCTGACTCTGACTCTGAGACTCTGACTCTGAGACTCTGACTCTGAGACTCTGACTCTGAGACTCTGACTCTGACTCTGAGACTCTGACTCTGACTCTGAGACTCTGACTCTGACTCTGAGACTCTGACTCTGAGACTCTGACTCTGACTCTGAGACTCTGACTCTGAGACTCTGACTCTGAGACTCTGACTCTGAGACTCTGACTCTGAGACTCTGAGACTCTGAGACTGACTCTGAGACTCTGAGTCTGACTCTGAGACTCTGAGACTCTGACTCTGAGACTCTGACTCTGAGACTCTGAGACTCTGACTCTGAGACTCTGAGACTCTGAGACTCTGACTCTGAGACTCTGACTCTGAGACTCTGACTCTGACTCTGAGACTCTGACTCTGAGACTCTGACTCTGACTCTGAGACTCTGACTCTGACTCTGAGACTCTGACTCTGACTCTGAGACTCTGACTCTGAGACTCTGACTCTGACTCTGAGACTCTGACTCTGAGACTCTGACTCTGAGACTCTGACTCTGAGACTCTGAGACTCTGAGACTGACTCTGAGACTCTGAGTCTGACTCTGAGACTCTGAGACTCTGACTCTGAGACTCTGAGACTCTGACTCTGAGACTCTGACTCTGAGACTCTGAGACTCTGACTCTGAGACTCTGACTCTGAGACTCTGACTCTGAGACTCTGACTCTGAGACTCTGAGACTCTGACTCTGAGACTCTGACTCTGAGACTCTGACTCTGAGACTCTGAGACTCTGACTCAAACTTGCTAGGCATTCCAGAGGCACAGGCTTAATGATGGTAGAGGGAGCCTAAAATCCTTGTTCCAACATGAGAAGCTGGGTGAGGGAGCGGCCATGTAATGCGGGACAACACTATGTACAGTCCTTTGATTGTCCAGTTTTCTGGACCACACTGGAACAGTCAAAGGGCTACAATTTGCCCAGGTGTGCTATATGATGAATCTTAATCAAGTGTCTTTTTGCCAACATGACATTTTACCATCTATAGAAAAGTAATATCTTTTCATTATTTCTGAATGACCACTTACAATGTTAGTATCGGCTGGTGATCTTGTACTCGTCATATATTTCTAGAGTTATCATAAGTGGACAGTTTTGAGTGTCACAATGTCTAACGGTAACATGGAAAGGAATCAGACATGAAGAATACTGTAAACCTGGGAAAGTAATAGCATGATTAGAGAGAAATAACATGGAAGGGAGAAGATGTAATGAAAGAAAATGGTCGATAATTAAGTTGGCAGCTCGTGACAAATTTAAGAAGGCAGTTACAATAAATTGAAAAATATAATGATGAAATGATGAGCAATAAATAAAATGTGATGAAAGAGTATAATAGCTGAAAATAGTATAAGAGATGGAAAGCAAAGATCTATCTGAGAAGGTTGAAGGTAACACAGTCAAAGCAAATCAGCTTGAAAAAGAAATTACACACTCAAGTGAAATGAAGAAGTGATTTTACTAGAAAATGAAGTAAATGAGTTAAAAATAGAAAAGTAGTAGAAAAAAAAAAAACTCTGCAATTGCAATGAGGAGGATTACATTGAAAAAGAGGTTCATGACATTTTCCTTAAACCAGAAAATCTAACTTTTAGACATAATGGCCCCAATTCATTAAATTTGATGATTTTCTCACCAGTCTTGATGAAAGGGTGTGGTGGAGTCAGACTCTCCTGATTTATGAGGCGGTCTATACCTCTACATAAATCAAGAGTGTCTGATGAGTTGTGCACACGTCATTATCTTACACCAGTAAGATTGCAGTAAGTGACTGTAGCAAGATTTCTTACATACAGAACTTTACAGCTCATCATGAAATAATAGAGCTCTGACTACAACATCCCCACCACACCCCGTCACAGCCAAGCTCCACCAAAATCCACTCGTTTTAGAATAGCTGATTGGAACTGGTGTGAAAACTGCCAAAATAGCTACATTTTTGTAAAACTCAGATTTGTGCTAACATATTTACACTTTTCGAATCAAATTGTATCGCAATTTTGGTGAAATTGCTTTGATGGATCAGGACCTTAGTATTCAAGCAGCAGTAATGAGACTCAATGTCCACTAAAAATCTAATGTTCTTAGGGTCTGATAGACCCTCACTCAAGAACTGTTTGTTGTTGCAGTAAACAAAGATCCGGGCTTCCAAATGAAGGACATTTTTGTGTAAAAACTAACAATGTCTCCTGATCTGTTATTTCCTGTTATTTTGTATTTATCACGCCTCAGTGAATCTAATTTACAAGCGCACTCCCCGTCTGAATTGTACAGGCTCCTTGTAGCTATGATGCACCAGCCGCTTCATGTCCAGCCCTGTTATAACACGCCAGCCGCGTCATTTCTGGTTCTGTGCACTGTGGGTGAATATTGGGTGTACTTTCCGGGTTCAGAATGCGCAGTGCACATGCTCTGGAGCTGGACAAGTACACCCAATACTTACCATCAATGCACAGGACTGGAATGATGTGGCCATCATGTAATAACTAGAAAGAACCCATACAATTCATATGGGGAACGTGCTTGTAAATTAGGTTATAACTATCATCAAGTAGTTTGAGTGCGTAAAGTAGCTGACAGGTTCCCTTTAACTTAGTGTATAAATCTGTCTTTATTGAATTCAGACTCTTCCATTGCTGATAAAGGAAACAAGATGGGGATCTGATAGTATCGCATTGGGAGGACAGGGACGAGACAATGGTGGTGGGCTTTGTGGTGCTGGGGGCAGCATGCGCTCTCCCCCCGTCCACTCTCTCTTTCCCCCTGTGTGCTCTCCCCCTGTGATGTCATCTCTCCTCTGTGCTCTTTCCTTTGAACTTTCTCCCCACTGTGCACTTTCTCTCTCCCCCTGTGTGCTGTCTTCTCTGAGCTGTTTTACCCCTGTACACTCTCCCCCTGTATATGGTTTCTTTCCCTCCTGTGCTATTTTCTCCCCTCTGTGCTTTCCTTTGAGCAGCCTCCCCCTTTGCCCTCTCTCTGTCCTTCTGTGCACTCTCTCTGTCCCCTTGTGAGCTCTCTCTGGCACCTGTGTGCTCTCTCAGCCCCCTGTGCACTCTCTCTGCTACCCTGTGTGCTCTCTCTGTCCCCCTTCTGTGCTCTATCTGCCCCCTATGTGCTCTCTCAGCCCTCCATGCACCATGCCACCGCCATCTTTAGACACCTGGGTGTCCAAAGTTGGCTGCAGTGTGAGTAACTGTGCCTGTGTTTACCAAGAGCACAGGCGCAGTTACTCAGGATGCTGCCATCTTTGGTCACCTGGGTAACTGAGTAACTGTGCCTGTGCATGCCAGATACATGCAGTTGCAGTTACTCATTTGGCAGTGTTTCCGGTGGTGATGTCCAGCGAAGGCTGTGGGCGGCGTGTGCAGTAGTGGGTTCCTGACAATGGTTTTGGGTGTTAGGGGTTTGAGGTGTCATTGGCACTGCTGGTGGTACTGTACAATGGGCCAGTACCACAGCATGCACCATATTTGCACACCCATCACTTGGGTGTGCCAATATGGCTGCCGATGGCGCATGATAGGAGGGCAACCTGACACAGGAACTAAATGATGGATGCGACGGGACGTATATGTAAGTAGATGTCAATTGGAGCTCTTTGAAGAGGGGAAGAGGAGGGAGGACCTTGAAGCCAACATAGACTTTCTGCTGTAAGTTCTCAAGAAATGATAGTTGTACTTTAAAAATAAAAATGAATGAACTACTTAGTACAATAATCAGTTTAGTTACCACATACATTGTATATAAATCACCTTGCTGGAGTTAACCGTTTGGCAGAAAGTTGACCATTCCACGAGCCAACCTAATAAGGGGTGACTGACATCTCAGAGGAAAGGTGACATCATCTTAAACCCATACAAAATTCTTTATGGAAAGGCAACCAGCTAAAGATGAGGGGACCTTACAAAATTCGAATTTGACCAGCCGGACACCATTTTGCCTTGTCTGCGTGAAGGGAATTTACAAAAATACATGTTCTCAAAAATATTTTGTATTTTCAAGTAAAATTCAATTCCAATTGAATGAAATCACTCATCTCTACTACCACTTCTTGTGCAGTGTTCACAAAATAAGTACGCCCGCCCAGCATTACTTCGCAGAAATGGTATACAAGAGCATCCATGGTGACTGAAATGATTATTTTACAAAATCCTGTTCATAATACTATATACAAAGACAACTTTAAGATCTAAAATAACAGTAATTGGTGGTTTAGTGGTTAAAAAGCTACTGACAGGTTCCCTTTAAAATGTAATAATAAAAGCCAGGATGATTATAAAAAGACAAACATATTTAATATGCACTTGATTAGTAAAAGCCATCTGTAAAAATAACCCCCATATTTCTCAGTTTAAAGGTTCAATTCAGGGTCAAAGATATAACTTACTAGATGTCGAATTTAGAAAGATCATACTTAGCAAATCCCCTCTGAGAAAACCCATCTTTAGATTATTAAACCCTAATGAATTTTGCTCAACATCTGATTATCATTTGTCGCTATTTTAATACTCTTCTCATACTTTTTTTTATGGGAAAAGTACAAAGTACAATTTAATGGGATTATTACCTTTGTATATTAATACATCTACTGTAGCTTGTACAAGTCTTATTTTTGAAGTGAGCCCTTTAAATGTCACCAAAGAGTGTAGTTATGTCGAATAGCGTTTATGTACATTTTCATTAGTTACTTGGCAAATCAATTACACGTTCTATATTTTGTATGGAGTAAATGGAGGTTTCCTATAAGTACAACCTGTGACTGGGCTTCACAGGAGTACCAAGCTGGATGTCATGGGGACCTCCAGCAAACATGGTAACCTACCAGTTCAACTGTAATGAACCGATGGAGCTTCATTTAAGTGTTAATGTCATACATGAAAGGGTTTGTCCACTACTAGGACAACCCTTTCTGTTTCCACATGTCTCCCTCAGGTAAAATTAAAAAAGCTTATACTCCCCTCCTGTGCTAGCACTAGTACAACAGTGCTGGTGCTCGCATTCCTGCATATCACATGACATTGTGATGTCATGCAATCCCTGGGAACGCGAGTAATGCCATTGCTGGAACAGCACCAGCATGGGAGGTGGGTATAAACGTTTTTATTTTATATAGGGGAAACATGTAGAAACAGATGGGATTGTCCTATTAGAGGCCAACTCCATTAATAGTAGCATGTAAGTAGTTAACAGTTGCGATTGAAGCTTATCTCCTGTAGCTGCTTTTAGAGTCAGATACTGGCTATGTAAGACCACTGATGACTTCTGAATGTGGAGCAGGTTCAACTTCCCACTCCATACACCCTGACCCACTCTATGATGGATATATCTGTCAAGGGGTATTAAGGGGTTTTCCCGGCACAACATAAATTTCTGCAGTCGCTGAATAGCTGAATAGTATGGCTAATGAAAATGCAGATCTCCCTATGGGTGGAGATAAGGGGAGATAGATTAATACATTACTGATAGGAGTTTGTTACAAGTCTACAAAAAATAATGTAAGCAGCAGAAAATATCCTCATACAGCAAATAGAAGAGGCAGGTATATTGTCAAAAGTTATTATTATTGGGGACCTCAACTACCCTGAAATAATTTGGGGAACAGAAACCTGCAGTTCCAGCAAAGGAAACAGTTGTTTGACAATAATGAAAACAATTACCTTTCACAACTGGCTCAGGACCCAACAAGAAGGGGGCCACTACTGGACCTAATATGGATCAACAGGCCAGACCTCATATGAAATATACGGGTTGGGGCTCTCTTGGGTAATAGAGATCATAAATATTACGTTTTAGTGTATCCTTTATTAAAATGCATGGTAGGGAGGTTACAAGGACACTACATTTCTGAAAGGAGTATTTCCAATGGTTAAGATATAATCATAGTGCCACAAACTGGGACAAAGTCCTGAGAAATAAAAGTACTCAAAGCAAATGGGAGAATTTTATGAGCATCTTGAACAGGACCTATGCCCAATATATAGCCTATGGGAATAAACAAGCTAGAAATAGGAGGAAATTACATTGGCTAAATAGAGCTGTAAGTGAGAAAAGGAAAGCATTTAGAGAGTTAAAGCAAGTAGGTAGTGACGAGGTATTAAATAATTCTAGAAAGTTAAACGAATACTGTAAAAAGCAAATCAAGGCAGAAAAGATTGAGACAGAGGGACTCATTGCCAGAGAAAGTAAAAATAATCAAAAAATATTCTTCAACTACATAAACAGTAAGAAACTCAAAAATAATAGTGTTGGCCCCCTTAAAAATAGTCTGAGTGAAAAGATTGAAAAGAATCAGGGAAAGGCCAATCTGTTAAATACCTTTTTCTTTACAGTATTTATTCCAGAAAATCTCACCTGCTTAACCCAGCCGGAAGTATGATGCTGTCTCAAAATCACTAAAGTGAAAAAATCCCCGGGCCCGGATGGGATACACCCCCGAATACTGCAGGAATTATGTACCATGATAGATCATTATTTTTAAACTTCATAGATTCCATAATAACAGGGTCTGTATCACAGGCATGGCAAATAGCAATAGTGAATAGGGGTGCCAATATACAAAAAGGGGACAAAAACTGAACCTGTAAATTATAGATAGGTAAATTAACCCTTTACTGTGGGTAAAATGCTTGAGCATTTCCTAAGAGATCTTATCCTGGAGAATCTCAAAAAGACCCAGTACCAACATGGCTTTATGAGGGATCAGTCCTGCCAAACTAATCTGATCCAATTCTATCTAAGGGTAAGTTCCAGACTAGATCAGGAATATGCAGTGGATGTTGTCAATATGGACTTGGAGATTGTAGGTAAGAATAGGAGAGGCACTCACCGGATTATCTCAGCTTCCTGTTTATTGGAACAACATGCAAGTACAAAGTTTCGGAGACATCAGGTGTCAGCCGTGCAGGGGGAGGGGGGAAGTGCAGGAGGCACAGGACTACAGCGCTGTTTCGCACCAGTCTGGTGCTTCTACTTTTCAAACCATTTGATATGGTGCCACACAAAAGGTTGGTACATAAAATTAAAATACTGGGAATTGAGGAAAATATGTGTAACTCGTTTAAGAACTGGCTAGGTGATAGCAATCAAAGATTTGTTATTAATGGAACACACTTGGACTGGGTCACAGTTAACAGTGGGGTACCACAGGGGTCAGTATTGTGCCATCTTCTTTTTAATATTTATTAATGACCTTCTAGGGAGCACACAGAGTCGAATTTGAATACTTGGAGATGATACTAAAACTCTTCAGGATAATGAATACACAAGAGGATAATTTTATATGGCAGAAGGATTTTTAAAAGCTGGAGGCTTGGGCTGAGAAATGGCAATTGAAGTTTAATGTGGATAAATGTAAGGACATGCACTTCGGCAGAGGCAATAAGATTTATAATTATGTACTTATTGTAAAACACAAGGTAACACTCGCACTGAAAAAGACTTGGGTGTATGGGTGAATGGCACACTCAACCTTACTGACCAGTGTCAGGCAGCTGCTGCCAAGGCTAATAAAATAATGGGATGCATTCAAGAGAAGAACATAGTTTTACCTCTATACAAGTCACTGATGCGACCACACTTAGGATAGTGTATACAATTTTGGTATTTGGCGTAAAGGAAAGACAGAACTAAACTAGAGAGGAATGACCAAGGTTTTTAAAGGACTAAGTGGTCTGCAATACCAAGACAGATTATTAAACATGGGGTTTTTCAGTTTGGAAAAATGAAGGCTTAGGAGCAATCTTATAACAATGTATTAATATATGAGGGGATAGTACAAAGACATTTCTAATGATCTTTTACACCTAGCCCTGCGACAGGGACTAAAGAGCAACTTCTACGTTAGGAAGAAAGAAGGCTAAATCATAATCACAGACGCGGATTATGCACTTTACGAGAAATGAGACTATGGAACTCTCTGCTGCGTGATGTTGTAAAGAGTGATTCATTGCTAAAGTTTAAGGAGTGACTGGATGTCTTTATTGAAAAATATATTACTGGATATGTGTACTAGATTGTTCAATTGGGCGTTGATACAGTCTGATTGCCGAATATGGAGTCTGGAATGAATTTTTCCCCTATATTGAGATTTTAGTGTTCACCATGGAGTTTTGGTCTTCCTCTTGATCAACATGTTAAGCTTTAGGTTGAACTCAATAGACTTAAATCTATCTTCAACCTTAAGAATGATGAAACTATAGATACAGTTAGGGCCAGAAATATTTGGACAGTGACACAATTTTCGTGAGTTGGGCTCTGCATGCCACCACATTGGATTTGAAATGAAACCTCTACAACAGAATTCAAGTGCAGATTGTAACGTTCAATTTGAAGGGTTGAACAAAAATATCTGATAGAAAATGTAGGAATTGTACACATTTCTTTACAAACACTCCACATTTTAGGAGGTCAAAAGTAATTGGACAAATAAACATAACCCAAACCAAATATTTTTATTTTCAATATTTTGTTGCGAATCCTTTGGAGGCAATCACTGCCTTAAGTCTGGAACCCATGGACATCACCAAACGCTGGGTTTCCTCCTTCTTTAATGCTTTGCCAGGCCTTTACAGCCGCAGCCTTCAGGTCTTGCTTGTTTGTGGGTCTTTCCGTCTTAAGTCTGGATTTGAGCAAGTGAAATGCATGCTCAATTGGGTTAAGATCTGGTGATTGACTTGGCCATTGCAGAATGTTCCACTTTTTTGCACTCATGAACTCCTGGGTAGCTTTGGCTGTATGCTTGGGGTCATTGTCCATCTGTACTATGAAGCGCCGTCCAATCAACTTTGCAGCATTTGGCTGAATCTGGGCTGAAAGTATATCCCGGTACACTTCAGAATTCATCCGGCTACTCTTGTCTGCTGTTATGTCATCAATAAACACAAGTGACCCAGGGCCATTGAAAGCCATGCATGCCCATGCCATCACGTTGCCTCCACCATGTTTTACAGAGGATGTGGTGTGCCTTGGATCATGTGCCGTTCCCTTTCTTCTCCAAACTTTTTTCTTCCCATCATTCTGGTACAGGTTGATCTTTGTCTCATCTGTCCATAGAATACTTTTCCAGAACTGAGCTGGCTTCTTGAGGTGTTTTTCAGCAAATTTAACTCTGGCCTGTCTATTTTTGGAATTGATGAATGGTTTGCATCTAGATGTGAACCCTTTGTATTTACTGTCATGGAGTCTTCTCTTTACTGTTGACTTAGAGACAGATACACCTACTTCACTGAGAGTGTTCTGGACTTCAGTTGATGTTGTGAATGGGTTCTTCTTCACCAAATAAAGTATGCGGCGATCATCCACCACTGTTGTCATCCGTGGACGCCCAGGCCTTTTAGAGTTCCCAAGCTTACCAGTCAATTCCTTTTTTCTCAGAATGTACCCAACTGTTGATTTTGCTACTCCAAGCATGTCTGCTATCTCTCTGATGGATTTTTTCTTTTTTTTCAGCCTCAGGATGTTCTGCTTCACCTCAATTGAGAGTTCCTTTGACCGCATGTTGTCTGGTCACAGCAACAGCTTCCAAATGCAAAACCACACACCTGGAATCCACCCCTGACCTTTTAACTACTTCATTGATTACAGGTTAACGAGGGAGACGCCCTCAGAGTTAATTGCAGCCCTTAGAGTCCATTGTCCAATTACTTTTGGTCCCTTGAAAAAGAGGAGGCTATGCATTACAGAGCTATGATTCCTAAACCCTTTCTCCGATTTGGATGTGGAAACTCTCATATTGCAGCTGGGAGTGTGCACTTTCAGCCCATATTATATATATAATTGTATTTCTGAACATGTTTTTGTAAACAGCTAAAATAACAAAACTTGTGTCACTGTCCAAATATTTCTGGCCCTAACTGTATGCATGCTTTCAAGATTTTCAGAGAAAAGTGCCACCTAGCCACTCATCCACATCTCTCAATATTCTATTTGTAGTTTTCACTTGGGTCATCAGTGGCCTCTTATTGCATTCCCAGATTGTAATCAGGTATTACATAGCAGCAATGTAAATCATTAAGCCCATATGAACCTGTAGAAGTGTTTGTTTCCACAGATTTATGCAAAATCTGAAAATATGCCACTCTAGAGATTTTCTCCCTTTGAATTATTGTAATAAAGTGACATAAAGAGACACTTCGGATTACATCCAATATGACATGTACCCATTGGAATCTGGAGGCTAAAAGTCCTTTGCCTGACTGTGCTCCGCTGACCACTAATGTACAATGTATGATCAGATAGATGTCTCGGTTGTAGGAAGCCATTGTGGCCACATAACACGTCTTTAACCTGCTGGCTAATGAAGAATTTCACTTCACACTTAATAGTCGGTGATTCGATCCGTTGAACTAATGTGAAAGATGGACCAGTATAATGCATTGTTTTGCTGACAATATCTATGATATGAGGAATGAACCTGATAAACTGCTCTCTAGTTGGTATTAATAGACACAGCTAAAACTATCATCCAAAAAGACTTCTCCACATTCTGACCCTTCCATCAACCAAATTATGTATTTAGGCTCATATCTACAAAATATTGCTAGTAATTGTTTAATTTTTTTCCATCATATTTTTATCTAACATCTTGATGAGTTGACACATATCCATTGTAATCATATTTTCATCCACAACAATATTTTTGATTGATCAAATTGTAATGATATATTTACTCACTCATTGTTTGGTCTTATGACCCCCATACACAAGTCTGTCAATTTCAGCCAAGTAAGTAAGGTCTATTGGCCCTCTCTATTCTTTTCTTTGTGTTGGTGTAGTCGACAGAGGTATTTTGAACTTATTTATTGTTCTCACTTATACAGCACTATCAACTCTACAACACTTTAGATACATCATCATTCCTGTCCCAAAATTCCAAATTCCTTATCTGTATGTCTTGTAGAATTAAACTGGGGTGTCTGTAGGAAACCCGCACAAATATAACAAGAATAGACCAAATCCAACCAAGGACAACATCTGCAGGGAGTTTAAATGGCTAATCCCATCTACAAGATCCTATCCCAATATGTAGTAGGTGTAATAATAATAATAATAATAATATCAAATACCTCCAATTAGAAATGTGGTATAGGTCTCCTGATAACCTCTTACCTCATGGGCAGGGTATTACAGCTTAGGTATGCATAGTTAAGACTATTAGCAACTAACTGTCCCTATATCCCTGTCCCTAGGTTATTATAATGCCCTGCACATGGGGTAAGTGACACAGCTATTCAGAAAACTATGCTACTTTGATAATTGGAGGTGTTTACTAATATTATTATTGTTACATTTACTACAAATGGGGATGTGATCTTGGAGATGTGAATACAACTTTAAGTGTTTCTACCCTTACAGAACACATTCACACATAGTGAAGCCAAGTATACATTTGCATGGGAAAGTCAAGAGAAAGCTTTGGGCCAGATGAGAGACAGTTAAAGGTGTTTTTGATATTTGATATTTTTGGTTAGCTTTTATCAGATTTTTTTTTTATTGTAACTGATTTTCTAGGTCTCTATCATTGTTATCTGCATTTAGGCTGCCAAATATGCACATGGCACTTTTTTATAGAACAAACATGTAATATGCTTTATCATATATCACAATATATCATATTATCTGCCTGTAGCCACCACTTGAGAGCGCTTACATGCCTAAGGGCTTGGACACACTCTCTCAGTTACATCCGAGTTTGACAGACGAGACTCGGAACAGGCTGGAGCAGTGACCCTGAACGGCTTCTCCCTATCTGGACAGGGAATGACAGCTGCTTGTGTTTCTGTGCAGCATCACATTCCCATCCAGAGAGGGAGAGGCCGTTCAGGGTCACTGCTCCAGCCTGTTCCGAGTCTCGTCTGTCAAACTCGGATGAGTGTGTCCGAGCCCTAATGCATACAGTTTATAGATTGAATGATAAAACAATATGCAGTAAGCTCTGAAGCTCTTTAGGATTTGTGCACATGATCCGGAGGCAGCACGTCTTGGACGCAGTGCCTCTGGACCTGTGGGAACGCAGGTGAATGCAGGATGAATGCAGCTGCCATGTGCCCATGATCTGCGGTGGGTGCAGGGCAGCCTCTCCCTGCATTATCTCGATGGTTATCTCTTCGGACTCCGCAGTATAAAATGAACATGCTGCGGAGATGTGGTAAGCGTGGCAACCTGCACTGCAGCTGAAAACATGCTACGGAGGGGGGGAAGCACAGTGTATTTATACAGGGAATTATAGATATCTCATCCACTGTGCTAGTACTGTACAAAGCAGCGTTTTGGACACCGCGGTAAAATGCTGCAATTCGTAATCATGTGAACACAGCCTTATAGTGGGGACATCAGGGAGCCAGGACTTATTATAGAAATCTATATCTATGCAAGGATCTGAAGTCACAGTATCAAAGAAATAAAACCCTGATCTCTATAAAGACATATTAAAAAGTTTAATAATCAGATAATTTTTTATTCTGATATGACACAGTGGACATTCATTCAAGCAATCATCTGCTACCCTGGAAATGCCATATTACAGAATGCTTAATACACTGCTAAATATGTTACTGAGATAGGGAAACAATCAGATAAAAAAGATTTCCTTTCCATTTATTTTTCTAATGATTCAAATGTAAACCTACGTGATGTCGCATTCTCCGTTCAACTCCTAGCAACGTTGTAAACCCAGATTATTAAATTGAAATAACAAGCAATTTATTTGAGCCTCTACTTCTGGAATTAAATCTGTTTATAATAGGGCTCACATGTTTGTGTGATTTGTGGAATATTTATATTATCAGTAGTCTTTGAGGTCAGTCCGCTTTGATCTTATTCACCATATTCATAAAACCATCTCAGGCCCGTTCTAAAAGCCTCTTGATACAGCAGAAATGGACAATTTTTATGGCGTGTCTGGTCTGCCTTGAATGTAGTGTGACATATATGCACAAAACATGCATTTTACCTTTTAAGGACCGGCTAATATTGGAAAAATTTAGAGGAAAGAATTCTCAAACATTACTAGAGGTTGACGGCTTCAGCCAGACCGCATAACACACAAAGGATAGAGACTAGAATGCAAACAACACTGCACAATGCAGTATAATTGATAATATGCCAATAATATGTTAGGTACATTGAATAGTACTATCCATTATTCTTAATGGCATCTGACGCCAGCATGCATTTAATGTTTCTTTTTGTTATATAGTTACCTGTACACAAAAGCCCTACATGTCCAGGATTACACTGGCTCCATGATTTTAATGGGCTGTCATAATAAATCATTATGGTTAACAAAAGAGGTAAAGGCTGCGGAGCCTCATGAGAATCTCTGCTGTCACGTCAGGATACTTCAATGCAGGGATTCAGGTGACCTCCTTAGTCAGACATTTATTTCCCTGCTATAAGCCTCTGTATGGATAGGTTATTTGGGCACAGGATAACAGTTTTACATTTACCATAATTGCATTTTACTATAGTAAAACATACATTTTACACATATTTTCCATTCTCAATAAAGCTTAGCTGTGCAGTTTTAGGTTTTATCTGCTAGAGCTACTTTTTTCTACCTTTTACAGAAAAGACCTTTCTAGGGCCTTGATCAAGTAAAGGTGGGTGTACTATCTGCATTCTACCCCTGCATTGTTTCCACATATTCTTGTTGGTTTCCAATAAATATTAAACTCCTATGTAGAGATCAGCAAACTTTGCTCGAATATGTTCGCCAATTTCAAATCTGGACGGAATTGGGCAATGTTCGTTTGGCTCCTCGAAGTTGAACGCTTTGCTGAAAAGTCAGATATTCAGGTTTTGTTCTGTAATTTTTCTGATGTGTGCGTAGCTTAACTAGGACACAAACAGTGCAAATGCACTAATGCTTCTGTTCTTTGTTATTCTACACACATACACACAGACACACACAGATCATCTTACCTGTCTCTCACTGCTTGCTTGCTTTCAGGTCTGCTGTCCCATGCTACCTCTCACTCTGGTCCCACCCGTTAACCGTTCTGCATATTCACTTCACTGACCGGGCAACAGCCAATCGCAGACACTCATGACCTGTGAGAACATGTGTGGTTGGCTGTTGCAATTAGATTGCATTTTCACTATCTTGATGGTGTCTGTGCTTGGTTGTCGTATACATGAGTGTATGGCAAACAACCTGACATCATAGGGTGTAAAATAAATAAATAATGGGGAAAAAAAGTGTAAGGCTCCAATGTATTTTTCAGTCTCAGCACAGGTACACAGGTAAAGCTGACAGCTATAAGCTGAAATCTCAGCTGCCTATTTTTACCTTGGTTGGTAAAAAAATGCCAGCCAAGGTAAAACGGTATTCTCAGCGAAGTGAGGGCCCATCATTTTAAGGCCAGCCCATGGCAAAGAATGGCAGCCCGCAACTGCCCCTGAAAATGGCACATCCATCATAACACCATTTCCAGGCGCTTTACTTGGCTCATCTAGGGGCCCTTTTGGCAGTAGCACACTGGGTAATAAGGGGTTAATACCAGCTTTGTATTACCAGCTGGCATTAAGCCTGAAATTCTTAATTGCAGACCAAGTTAGACCCAGCCATTAAGAATTTCAAGTAAATAGTAAAGAAGACACAACACAGAGAAAAAAAAATGTTATTGGAAAAAATACACAAGACATTTAACAAAACCATCTTTATTAACCCCTTACCATCAAGCCGCTCCTTTGATCCTCTGCTATGTCTTGTGGAATGGGGGCTGTGATGAAGAATATAGCATCCTGATCACAGCCTCCAGTCACTGAATGAACCAACTGCGAGCACCGGTCAAGATGTGCTGTGACTCACTGAGGTCATCTAAGGTCACTGTTCAGGTAAGCCACCATGCTTACCTGAACAGTGACTTCAGATAACCTCAGCAACTCAGCATACACCCAGACCGAAGATTGCTGACCTGGTCACCATAGTAACCAAGTCAGGTGAACAGATCAGCTGACGTGATTGCTGTGATGACCAGATCAGATGACCGAGCAAATCACTCTAGTGCGGTGAGCTGACCTGTTCACCATAGCAATGTGTCACGATCAGTGACCCAATCTGGTCACGTGATGTGATTGCTATGGTGACCAGATCAGTTGACCACCCTAGAGTGATGTGTGCGATCAGCTGATCTCACCTTATCCAGATTGTTTCTTCAACCATCCACTCCTACATCCTAGGACTTCTACTTCTGTCTGCTGTTCCCTGATTGTGCCCTTTAGCCATTGGATTCCAGCAAGTGTTCCACCAGTATCGTAACACCTTTGTTATTCACGCCATAAAGAGCAAACCTTTGGTCTTTTAAGAGTTCTTTACATGGAACAACCTTTTATGCACAGACACATAGTCGTTAGCCTTGCAGCAATAGAGTCATGTTATCAAAAGGAATCAAGCTCTCCCTGTCTTTGGCTTGACCTCTAGATACTTTCCAGCGTTCTACCCTGTCAAAATCATGTAAAAGGCCCTAACAATTTAGTTTATGGTACTATTTATCTGAGGCAAGTAAATTAGTTAGTAGCATGGACTGAATTAACTATATCTGCAGATCACTGGGAAAATGGCATGATGACCCTGGAAGTCCCTTCCAACGCTAGCATTCTATGATTCTATAAAAATGTTGGCACAATTATAAGTAGTCAAAAAAGAATATATTTTTGTACATATTTAGAAATAATTTTCCAAATGTATAAATCCATCTTAGGCTAAATAAATGTAACCACTTATTTCTTTCTTGATAATCAAGGCCAGCTATGTCTCTTGTCAGTTGGATTACTTAACCTCTCCACCTTTATGGTATCCTTTCTATGAAGTGATGCCCTGGTCTTTGAAGCCACAGAAGACGCGGAATGAAGCCCGGGATCGTGTGTCGGCAAGCGGCGGGACAGCGCGACAGGACACTGATAAGTATGATTTTACTTTACAGGCTGCCGCGTAAGTGGGGGGGCCCTGGAGCTTGATGGGGGGGCCTGTATACCTCCGGGGCTGCTGCTGTATATACTGTATACTCGCGTATAAGCCAAGGGGAAACTTTTCAGCCCAAATTTTGGGCTGAAAAACTCGGCTTATATGCGAGTATATACGGTACTTAGTGCGCTACTGCTACTACTCATTTCACACACACATCTTTTCATACATTATATAAATCCACTAATGTGTTTTATGACATGAATAAAAGTTATTTATGGAGTCTTGGACCTATGTTTGCAGCAGGTCAATGTGGTGGAAAGAGCAGGCAGTGCTTAAGAAACACATTTACTAGCATGACATGAATTACATTAGTATCAAACAAACACCAAATGATTCTTGATGAATGTAAAAACTTGACTTTATATCGGAAAAATCTTCCTGCACTTGACCAATTTCTCCACATCCGCGAAAAATATTGCAATTTTGCTGACCAGACTCTGATCAGGGTGAGATCCGTTTTTCTAGTAGGTAAAGAATAAATAAATATCCGTGAATATCGGACTGCACTCAGATGTCATCTGAATGTGGTCTGGTGTTTTGCACGGACCTATAGACTTGCATTGCCTATTTTTATCCGACACTCAGATCAAAATCAGACAAGTCAGAAATGTTTTCCTCAGTCCGAGGAAAAAAATTAGATGTGCACATCCCCATAGAAAAACACAGGTATGACTTATATCTGTCAAAACCACAGATAGCACTTATCCAATTTCAAAGATCCTGTGCACAAGGCCTAAAGGCCGGTTTACACGTGTCGACGTCTTTAAGGATGTCGCTGCAACTTGTGACGTTGCAGTGACCTTGTACCGATGTCGCTACGTGTAATATCCTGCAACGATCAGCGATCAACTCGCTGATCGCTGATTGTTGCGGAATGGCCAGGGCTGTTTTTTGATCGTTGGTCTTCCCCTGGGCGGCCAGCATCGGTGTGTGTGACAGCGGGAGACCAATGATCAACGACCTCCCAGCCGATACCCAGCGCCGCACGGCACACGCTGGGACATGGTAACCAGGGTAAACATCAGGTAACTAAGCGCAGCACTATGCTTAGTTACACAACGTATACCCTGGTTACCAGTGTTCTCGCTGGTTGCTGGTGAGTCTGCCTGTGTGACAGCTCACCAGCGATCATATAGCGATGTCCCAGTGATAGTGATCGTTGGTCGGATCGCTGGGACATCGCAGCGTGTAACCCCGCCTTAAGATTAACTGGAGACTCATAGATTAAGGCCTGGGTCCTATAAGTGTAAGTCATCCAATTAATCTCTGCATCTCCTTCATTGCCTGGCTCTGAGTATATCGCACTACAATCAGGTGTCATCCAAGTGCAGTCCAATGTTTCACTTGCTCCCATAGGCTTGTAAAGATATGCTTGAGCCGAGACTTGCTGATAATCACAACATGTTTTCTGATTAGATCACAGATCTGAGCTGCCTCATTGCCTAACATAGGGGTACGTCACACACTGCAACATCGCTAGTGATGTGGCTGAAACGTGATGTAACAGCGACCTCTCCAGTGATGTCACAGTGTGTGACATTTAGCAGCGATCAGGTCCCTGCTGTGAGGTCGCTGATCGCTGCACATAGTTCTGGGTAACTAAGCAGAGCGCGCTGCCTAGATACCTGGTGTTTATCATGGTTAACAGCGCTAAGCGGGAGTATGCTGGTAACCATGATAAACAGCAGGTATCTAGGCAGCACGCGCTGGTTAGTTACCTGGTTACCAGCGATGTCTCCGTTGACTTGTCGCTTGTGAGTCTGCCTGTTTGACAGCTCACCAGCGACTGCAGAGAGACTTTTCAGCGATCCCGGCCAAGTCGGATCGCTGGAAAGTCTCAGTGTGTGAAGTACCTCATAGAGCCGAGTGTAATGTGAGATTTTCTCGCATTGCACTCACACAAGGCAAATGCTCATGTGATCACAGCCTTAATGCTAATCTGTGTTTTTGCTATGGTTCTCTCCAATGGGAGAGACTCTATCTCTTTTATTTTTTGATTGACCTCTATATAACCCCACCCACAAAACTGATTGGCAGCTTTCTATGTATACTGTATATTGACAGAAATCTGCTAATCAGTAGTGGGAGTGGGATTACAGAGAGCAATTGACTAGGAGGCACAAGACAGTTAGTACTGTAGTAATAATAATCTGATAAAAGGATAAAACACTGATTTTATTGAAACAGTAACACACTGCTTAGTAAATGTCACACACAGGAATCAGTTTATCAGACCCTACATCATGCTCCTCTCAGTTTACATAGCAAAAACCTGCTGACAGATTCTTTTTAACAAAATTATAAAGTACAATAGTTGAGTCAACAACATCTCTCCCAAGATGACCACTGCTATACAATATGTCTTGGTGCCCTATTTTACACTAGCTTCACTCTATGTAAATAATGCATTGAAGTAATAGTAATTGTCAAGTGTACTGGCAAACATGCAATGGAAAGATTTGCTAATTATGATTAAATCTATAACAAAGTTTATTTTGCTTTGACCATCACAATTATTTTGTGCTTATTACCTATAATTATATAGCATATTTGTTCACTACAGCAGTTGCATTGTTACATTTAGGTACAGTGCTCATTTTCCTGAAGGGAATGCATGTATAGTATACGAAAGGATAACAGGCGGAGTAGAGAATCCCACATCCACACACACAGTATTCACAATGATTACATGGTAGAAGCAAATAATTTGCTTTAACCACAGATGGAATCTTGAATAATCGAGCTTTGTAAGAAACCACTCAATATAACAAAGAGATAATTTATAAGGGAGCAGGATATAGGAAAAATCCTTGGTATTAACTGATCCCCATTATTCTCTATAATCTTATATAATATAGGTAAAGAAATCACTGCAATCATTAATGTTTCTAAGTTGAGATGCTATATGGTGACTTATCAGAAGATAGCTGTAATCAGAAGGTCCCTTTAAATCTTAGACCTCTACGTATCGGCTGGAAAGAATTTGGCTGCATACAGTTCTCTTATTGCAATCTGACAGCGATGAAGACCTGTGAGGTGGATTGGGGGCACAAAGAGAAATCTCATTCCTTGTGCACATCCATCAGGCTTCAGCAATTTACCATATCTGACTCATTTGTTTATTCTACTACTAGCTGGGTGCCCGATGCACATGCATCGGGATTCTAGAAGAGCGAGTCTCTGACTCGCAATGGCCGCTGCGCGGCCAATGCTTCGGGCGTATCCACATGACCACGCTGACTCGCAGTGCGAGTGGACTCAGAAGGGGCAAAAAACCCATTCGCAATTATATAATAGACTAGCTGGGTGCCCGATGCAGATGCATCGGGATTTTAGAAGAGCGAGTCTCTGACTCGCAATGGCCGCTTCGCGGCCAATGCTTCGCGCTGCTAAGGCGACTCGCCATGCCCGCTGCGCGGGCATAGCGAGTCGCCTTAGAACTGCTCGCAATGGCCGCTGCGCGGCCAATGCTTCGGTCGTATCCACATGACCACGCTGACTCGCAGCGTGAGCGGACTCAAAAGGGGCAAAAAACCCATTCGTGATTATATAATAGATACATTTAGATACAAATCGATATCTCCCATTTATTGTATTATTAATGGTATTTGGAAAGCATTATTATTGTGCCACTAAAAGAACTAAAAAGAGTAGATGGTTACAAGGTACAGCTATTTTCTGAAAAATATTTATAATAAGGCAAAATAGGGATCATGACTTTGTCTGTGTGTAGCCTTAAAGAGGACGATATTGTAATGTAAAATAAAGACATAACTATAATGAAGCTGTAATATTGATTAGGCCAGGACTCCACTTGTCAGAGCGACGCGAGAGACTCACATGAGTCTAGCATCACATTACATAAATCCAAATGGACGGTGCTCTTCGCACCGTGCAAGCTGTAAGTGGAAATGGACCAGAGGAGATCAAAGAATAATGGTGCTTTATTCAACGTGTTTCAGAGTGTGTCCCCACTCTTTCATCAGGAATACAACCATGTCCTGCATGCTTGATGAAAGAGTGGGGATACAATCTGAGGGTACCGTTAAGCGCCGCAACTACGGTGTAGCAACTGAGAGGCAATTCGGAGTTCTGTCACCATTGCCCTGAAATTGCGGCGTGTAATTGTGGAACGCGATGGTGATTTTTAAAGTTGCTCCTGGTTGCGGTTTAAGAGCATTGTTCAAAAACCAGAGGCAACCCTGAAGGTGAATTGCCCTGGTTTTGGCGTGTGAACGGGCGATAGGGATGGAATCTGCGTCGCCTAGTGATTTCCAAGAGGTGTGCCACAGTGTGCTGGCTACCGCGCCCCGTCAGCAATGATTGGTGGAGGCTACTGTGTGTCCATTGGCTGTCCCTTCACAGGGCACCATATTTGAAGAGCTGTCCATTCACACTACACAATTGCAATGGCGTCATGTATTAGCCAGCCTTCCTGCGCAGGCTGGCCAATCATGACGCTATTGCGCTGTCTAATCAGCGTGTTTGGGGCGCAGAATACATAACTCTGTCATGCCTATGTTCTTGCGGCGCTGAACATGTACGCCCACATTCCTTTGGGGATTGCGGCGTGTGAAGCGGCGTCGGGAGGCAACCGGATGTTTCCCGCAGGTTCTGTGGCAACTTCGGGGGAGCGACGTTCCCTTAGGTTGAGGGCGCAATTGCGGTGTGTACATGCGGCATCGGCGTTCGTAAGCAACCGTCAAAAATGTGCACGTTCGGTTGCCTCCGATCGCCGGTGATAGTTGCGGCGTGTAAAGGTACCCTGAAACGAGTTGGATAAAAAGCATCATTACCCTTTGTGGTCCTTTTCCACTTACGGCTTGCACGGATCGAAGAGCACCATCCATTTGGAATTATATTAAATGCCACAGAGATACAGAGAGCCTGGATCCAGCGGCAGCTGTACTGTACACACATACTGGTTGTGTGTCCCACAACAAAACCAGGTGAGCAGTTACTTTTGCAATTCCTGTTTTTTTTTTAATTTAAATATACAGTGCCTACAAGTAGTATTCAACCCCCTGCAGATTTAGCTGGTTGACACATGCGGAATTAACTTGGCATTGTGACATTTGGACTGTAGATCAGCCTGGAAGTGGGAAATGCAGTGCCACAAAAATTTTTTTTTTAATTTATTTATTTATTTTTTTAAAGCGTTAAAAGTTAATTCAGAGGGTCATTTATTATTCAACCCCTCAAACCACCAGAATTCTGTTTGGTCCCCCTAAAGTATTAAGAAGTAGTTCAGGCACAAATAACAATGAGCTTCACATGTGTGGATTAATTATCTCTTTTGCCAGCCTTTTCTGACTATTTAAGACCCTCCCCAAACTTGTGAACAGCACTCATACATGGTCAACATGTGAAAGACAAAGGAGCATTCCAAGGCCATCAGAGACAAGATCGTGGAGGGTCACAAGGCAGGCAAGGGGTACAAAACCCTTTCCAAGGAGTTGGGCCTACCTGTCTCCACTGTTAGGAGCATCATCCGGAAGTGGAAGGCTTATGGAACTACTGTTAGCCTTCCACGGCCTGGACAGCCTTTGAAAGTTTCCTCCCGTGCCGAGGCCAGGCTTGTCCGAAGAGTCAAGGCTAACCCAAGGACAACAAGGAAGGAGCTCCGGGAAGATCTCATGGCAGTGGGGACATTGATTTCAGTCAATACCATAAGTAACCTACTCCACCGCAATGGTCTCCGTTCCAGACGAGCCCATAAGGTACCTTTACTTTCAAAGCGTCATGTCAAGGCTCATCTACAGTTTGCTCATGATCACTTGGAGGACTCTGAGACAGACTGGTTCAAGGTTCTATGGTCTGATGAGACCAAGATCGAGATCTTTGGTGCCAACCACACACGTGACGTTTGGAGACTGGATGGCACTGCACACGACCCCAAGAATACCATCCCTACAGTCAAGCATGGTGGTGGCAGCATCATGCTGTGGGGCTGTTTCTCAGCCAAGGGGCCTGGCCATCAGTCCGCATCCATGGGAAGATGGATAGCATGGCCTACCTGGAGATTTTGGCCAAGAACCTCCGCTCCTCCATCAAGGATCTTAAGATGGGTCGTAATTTCATCTTCCAACAAGACAACGACCCAAAGCACACAGCCAAGAAAACCAAGGCCTGGTTCAAGAGGGAAAAAATCAAGGTGTTGGAGTGGCCTAGTCAGTCTTCTGACCTTAACCCAATTGAAAACTTATGGAAGGAGCTCAAGATTAAAGTCCACATGAGACACCCAAAGAACCTAGATAACTTGGAGAAGATCTGAATGGAGGAGTGGGCCAAGATAACTCCAGAGACATGTGCCGCCTGATCAGGTCTTATAAAAGACGATTATTAGCTGTAATTGCAAACAAGGGTTATTCCACAAAATATTAAATATAGGGGTTGAATAATAATTGACACACACTTTTATGTTTAAAATTTATAAAAATTCAACTGAGCAACATAACTTTTTGGTTTGTAAGATTTATGCTTCTGTTAATAAATCCTACTCTCGTTTGGAGTTTGAAGGCTCTAACTTATTGGCATCTTATCAAACCAGCTAAATCTGCAGGGGGTTGAATACTACTTGTAGGCACTGTAACCCTTATGGTACCTTTACACGCCGCAACAGGATGGTGGCAACAACCGGGTACATGAGAGAAATGTATCTTGCACCGCCAAATCAACCCGCTGTTGCGGCGTGTGAACACGGTTGTTGCCACCGGTCACTTGAGGCACCAGTTTCAGAGCAGAGCCCTAAAACAGGTGGATTTCTAGGCGATGGTTGCGGGTTGTATCGGTGTGTAAATATGGTAGGGTAAGGTTTATTCGTCACCTAGATAACTCCCCGGGACGTGACACAGCCTCCGGGAAACCACCCCCCTTCAGCGATCATTGGAGGAAGCTCTTGCGTTACGATTGGTAGTCGCTGCATAGGGCGGCATATTTAAGGAGCTGACCACTCACACTACACAATTGCTTGAGCGTCATGTATTAGTCTGCCTCCTGTGCTGGCTGGCCAATCATGATGTTATTGCTTTGTCCTATCAGCGTACGGAATTCTCGTAATCCACAATTGTGGAACGCCTATGTGTTGTCCCTGCTGCCTTTGTCCCGCCCTTATTACCTTGTTATTGCGGCGTGTAAATGTGGTAAGGTAAGCTACAGAAGGTAACTTGTGGCACCCGGCGGTGTATCCAGAGATAGATGTAACCTACCGTAGCGCACCTTGTTGCGGCGTGTAAAGGTGGTGCGTTTACCGTTGGCAACCGTTTGTGCGTGCTCGTGCACGTGAAGCACCCGGTTGTTGCCACCATCCTGTTGCGGCGTGTAAAGGTACCATTAGATTTTGGTGCACAGAGCACAGGATTTCTCCTCTTTGTCTATTATTTCTCATCCTCCTCACTTGCCTGCAGCCTTCGACTGACTTGCATCCTAAGGAATCTCAGCAGTGACCTGTCATTCAAAGACTGGAGGCAGGTGGAGGGCATGGAATAAGAGGATAAGACAATATTGTGCTTTTGTTTCCTCTTTTTCAGCCAGCATCACATTACCTGACATGGACGCCTGCTCCGGATAGGAGCGTTCAGCTGCCTAGAAATACATACAGCTGACACTCTCCTGTCTGGAGAGTGGGCGGTCGTGCTGGGTGATGTGATGCGAGACTTGTGTGAGTAGAACTCTGGCCTTACACTGATACCTTTGGTTAAGAAGCTACTCTTACACTGGCGTTTAATAAATTGGTTGAATTTTCATCCAGAAAAGTTGACTAAGTAAAATCTGCTTGGCATTCCATGTGTCACGTGAGTTTGCAATACTTATTTCTCTCCTAGCATCCATATGCCATCCGTATGCAATGCATTTTTTTCTTACCAGCAATTATTCCACCATCATTTACATGACCATTTACTGTGTTCTCTGCTACAAAATGGTAATGCAGCTGTAAAAAAATGGACATCACATGAATGCCACACAGTCCATGTGTGTGGCGTCCTATTTTTTCTGGCATCTATTGACTTGTATTGACGAGTGCAATCGCACCATGCTGCAATTGTTTCTTCAATCTGACTTGAGCTGAGGAAAAAGTCACAGATCTGTTCTGCCTCATTGACTAACATTGGACTTAAGGGGCCGTCATATTGCGTCAATATCGCGTGTAATATCGCTGCTGCATGTGACGTTGCAGCAATATTGACACATGTGACAGGGCGCATCAACCAGCGTTAAATCGCTGGTTGATGGTCGCCAGGTTTTCGGACTGGACCGAAAACCTGGCGATGGACGCCCGGTGGACACGCAGCATCGCTGCGTGTGACACCAGGACACGCAATCAGCCAGCTCCCAGCGCTTCTCAGGAAGCGCTGGGAGCTGGTATCCATGGTAACCTGCGGGTAGCTAAGCAGCGCGCGCTGCCTAGATACCCGATGTATACCTTGGTTACCAGCCTTCTCCGCTAACTGGCTGGTATCCAAGGTACACAGCGGGTAACTAGGCACCCTAGTTACCCGCTGTGTACCTTGGATACCAGCCGGTGAGCGGAGAAGGCTGGTAACCAAGGTATACATCAGGTATCTAGGCAGTGTGCGCTGCAGAGTTACCCGCAGTTTACCATGGATACCAGCCTGCAGACATCGTGGAAACGATATTTAAATCATTTCCATGATGTCGCTGGTCCAATGATCGCTGGTGACTCTGCCTGTGTGACAGCTCACCAGCGATCAGCCGTCAATGCCGCCAGCCATCAGATCGCTGACGACATTGACGTTTGTGACGGGGCCGTAAGGGCAATGCATTTATTTTTATCACATTGCACTCATCCATTATGCCAGTGTGAGAGAACCTAGATTTTGGTGCACAGAGCATAGGATTTCTCCTCTTTGTGATGTCTCAGTCTCTTCACTTGCCTGCAGCCTTTGAATGACCTGCATCCTCTGGAATCTCGGCAGTGACCTGTCTTTCAATGACTGGAGGCAGTTGGAGGGCATGGGGATTTTCAGAAGGGAATCAATCGGTAGCCAGCAATGATGAGCAAGCATGCTGACCAATTCTCGATACTCAATCGAGCATTGGGGTGCTTGGGTATGCTTGCCTTGTACAAGACCTCACCCCACATGTTTTGCAACTGTTAGATTGGCAATAAACATACTTTTTTGAGTCTTATGATGCTCGGCTCGCTCTCCTTTGGAAGCAGTTCAAGGAAAACTGGCCCTTTAGTGCCAGTAACTGTGGTGGTAAATTGAATGCCTTATATCTTACTAGTATCCCATACTGCATATAGAAAGTTATATATGTAAATATATTGAAGTTCTGGGCACTTTTTATCCACTCTTTCTATTAGGCACTATTAACCCCTTCACCCCCCGGCCTATTTTGAACTTAATGACCAGGCCATTTTTGTCAATTCTGACCAGTGTCCCTTTATGAGGTAATATCTCTGGAACGCTTCAACGGATCCTAGCGATTCTGAGATTGTTTTTTCGTGACATATTGGGCTTCATGTTAGTATTAAATTTAGGTTGATAATTTTTGCGATTATTTGTGAAAAAATTAAAAATTTGGCAAAAGTTTTGAAAATTTAGCAATTTTCAAATTATGAATTTTTATTCTGCTAAACCAGAGAGGTATGTGACATAAAATAGTTAATAAATAACATTTCCCACATGTCTACTTTACATCAGCACAATTTTGGAAAAAAAAAAAATTTTGTTCGGACGTTATAAGGGTTCAAAGTTCATCAGCAATTTTTCATTTTTCCAGCAAAATTTACAAAGCCATTTTTTTTAGTGACCACATCACATTTGAAGTCCCTTTGAGGGGTGTACATGACGGAAAACACCCAAAAGTGACACCATTCCAAAAACTGCACCCCTCAAGCTACTCAAAACTACCTTCAAGAAGATTATTAACCCTTCAGGTGCTTCACGGGAACTAAAGCAAAGTGGAAGGAAAAAATGGTCATTTTAATTTTTCCAACAAAAATGTTCTTTTAGCCTCAATTCTTTCATTTTCACATGGGCAACAGGATAAAATGGATCCTAAAAATTGTTGGGCAATTTCTCCTGAGTACATCGATATCTCATATGTGGTCATAAACCACTCTTTGGGTGCACGGCAGGGCTCAGAAGGGAAGGAGCGCAATTTGACTTTTGAAGCTAATTTTCCATTCAAAAAGTGAAATGGCGCTCCTTCCCTTCTGAGCCCTGCCGTGCGCCCAAAGAGTGGTTTATGACCACATAAGAAATATCGATGTACTCAGGAGACATTGCCCAACAATTTTTAGGATTCATTCTATCCTGTTCCCCATGTGAAAATGAAAAAATTTAGGCTAAAAGAAAATTTTTGTAGAAAAAAAAAAGTACTTTTTCATTTTTACGGAAAAATCAGCTCAAATTGTTAGCGGACACCATGTCGCGTTTGGAGAGCCCCTGTGTGCCTACACATTGGAGCTCCCCCACAAGTCACCCCATTTTGGAAACTAGACCCCCCAGGGAACCTATCTAGATGGGTGGTGAGCATTTTGAACACCCCAGTGCTTCACAAATTGATCCGTAAGAAGGAAAAAGTACATTTGTTTTCACACAAATTTTCTTTTTTCATTATTACGGATCAATTTGTGAAGCACCTGGGGGTTCAAAGTGCTCACTATGCATCTAGATATGTTCCTTGGGGGGTCTAGTTTCCAAAATGGGGTCACTTGTGGGGGAACTCCAATGTTTAGGCACACAGGGGCTCTCCATACGCGACATGGTGTCCGCTAACTATTGGAATCATTAGCAGACACCATGTCGTGTATGGAGAGCCCCTGTGTGCCTAAACATTAGTTCTCCCGCACAAGTGACCCCATTTTGGAAACTAGACCCCCCAAGGAATGCATCTAGATGCATAGTGAGCACTTTGAACCCCCAGGTGCTTCACAAATTGATCCGTAAGAAGGAAAAAGTACATTTGTTTTCACACAAATTTTCTTTTTTCATTATTACGGATCAATTTGTGAAGTACCTGGGGGTTCAAAGTGCTCACTATGTATCTAGATATGTTCCTTGGGGGGTCTAGTTTCCAAAATGGGGTCACTTGTGGGGGAGCTCCAATGTTTAGGCACACAGGGGCTCTCCATACGCGACATGGTGTCCGCTAACTATTGGAATCGTTAGCAGACACCATGTCGTGTATGGAGAGCCCCTGTGTGCCTAAACATTGGAGCTCCCGCACAAGTGACCCCATTTTGGAAACTAGACCCCCCCAAGGAATGCATCTAGATGCATAGTGAGAACTTTGAACCCCAAGGTGCTTCACAAATTGATTCGTAATAAGGAAAAAGTACATTTGTTTTCACACAAATTTTCTTTTTTCATTTTTACGGATCAATTTGTGAAGCACCTGGGGGTTCAAAGTGTTCACTATGCAACTAAATACAGCAAAGCCCATTTTTATTTTTTTTCTAGGACTAATTCTAGAAAAAAAATGGCGTGGGGCTCCGCCATATTTTTGGTCCAGCCAGGTACAACTTGGCAGCTACAGACTGCCACCAACCCCCAGCTGCCTCGTTGTACCTGGCTAGCCACCAAAAATACAGCAAAGCCCTTTTTTTTTCTTCTAGAACTAATTCTAGAAAAAAAAAATGACATGGGGCTCCGCCATATTTTTGGTCCAGCCAGGTACAACTAGGCAGCTGGGGGCTGGAATCCGCAGCATGGAGAGGCCCAAGCGTTCTGGGCCCCCCATGCTGCGAATTGCAGCCCGCAGCCGCCCCAGAAAATGGCGCATTCATTGAAGCGCCATTTTCTGGCGCTGTACCCATGCTCTTCCAGTTGCCCTGGTGCCGGTGGCAAACTGGGTAATAAAGGGGTTAATGCCAGCTTTTTATTGGCAGCTGGCACTAAGCCCGAGATTCATAATATAGGGCCAATGTTAGACCCGCCATTAGGAATCTCTGGTAAATAGTCAGAAAATACACACAGAGAAAAATCTTTTTATTTGAAAAAAATAACACAAACAAAATTCGGACTCCATCTTTATTATAAAGATCCGACGTAGTCCACAACGAAGGTCCCACGACGCTCGATCGCCTCCGACGTAGTCCACAACGAAGGTCCCACGACGCTCGATCGCCTCTGGTCAATCCAGAGACTGCAGCAAGGGATGAAGTGTCCTCTTCCTACAGTCTCTGGGGTCAGAGTTATGGTGCACTGTATGACAATGACCTGTCATACAGTGCACCATGACTATGATCCCAGAGACTACAACAAGAGGACACTTGATCCCTTGTTGCACCCATCCATCCACCTATGCACCCATCATCCACGCAGGCACACAACCACGCACCCATATCCACGCATGCACATCCACGCACGCTGACATCCACGCACGCACGCTGACACCCAAGCACGCACATCCACATCCACGCACATCCACGCACATCCACATCCACGCACGCACATCCACATCCACGCACGCACATCCACATCCACGCACATCCACGCACGCTGACATTCACGCGTGCTGGCATCCACGCACGCACGCTGACATTCAAGCACGCTGACATTCACGCACGCACACTGACATCCGCGCACGCACACTGACATCCGCGCACGCACACATCCACGCACGCTGACATGCACGCACGCACGCTGACATCCACGCATGCACACATCCACGCACATCCACGTACACATCCATCTATGCACACATCCACGCACGCACACGTCTATGCACACACACATCTATGCACGCACACGTCCACACACATGTCCACACACGCACACATCTACGCACACTCACGTCCACGCACGCTCATGTACGCTCACGTCCACGCACGCACACGTCCACGCATGCACCCCCTATCCATTCACCCATCCATCAATTCATTCATACATACATACATACATACACATACATACATACATACATACACATACATACATACACATACATACATAGATACATACACATACATACATAGATACATACACATACATACATACATAGATACATACATAGATACAAACGCATACATACATACACATACATACATACATAGATACATACATAGATACATACACATACATACATACATACACATACATACATACATACATACATACTTACCTCCCTCGTTCCACCGATGAGCAGGAGGAGGCCGGGAGAGGAGGCAGGGAGAGGAGGCGGGGCCACAGACCGGCGGGCCGGGCAGAAGAGGCGCAGCAGCGGCGGCGGCAGCAGCGGCGGGTGCACCGAAGTGTGCAGCCCGCCGCAGGAGGTGAGGGAGGGGGGGCCAGGCACAGGGCCCGGAGGTGGGGGCAGCCTGGGGGGGAGCACCAGAGCAGGGGAGCAGGCAGTGTTGCCGGCGGGCGCACGCGGGTGCAGCCCACCGGCAGATACATTG
The DNA here is from genome assembly GCA_033576535.1 of Allobates femoralis. Classification (NCBI taxonomy): domain Eukaryota; kingdom Metazoa; phylum Chordata; class Amphibia; order Anura; family Aromobatidae; genus Allobates; species Allobates femoralis. The sequence continues at coordinate 467,758,721 of JARQOC010000002.1, read as the reverse complement.
TAATAGAGGGGGGCGGGCGGTTGGGGGGGGACAGCGGGGGGGCCCTGGACAGTCCTGGAGCTGGAGGGGGGTGAGGAGGGGTGGGCACTTGCCGATCCGCCCCTCCAGATCTGATTGGAGAGCTCCAATCAGATCTGGAGGGGTGAATCCCTATGATTCCCTCCGATCGGCAGTTTCACTTTTGAACTGCCGATCGGAGGGGTCCTGGGCATGGGGGGGTTAAACCACCCCCTGTGGGGTCATCTACAGGTTGTCACAGAGCAGCAGCATCTGTGACACCTGAGTGACCCGGCTCACAGGGAGTGCAGGAGCTCAAATCTGCCAGGACGTTGTGCAACGTCCTGGGTCGTTAACAGGCAGAAACACAGGACGTTGCACAACGTCCTAGGTCGTGAAGGGGTTAAAACATAACTAACCTACACATATTGAAACAATATTTGCACTGGACTTGCACATCTAGGTCAATTTTATTCAACCAGATACATCTACAGAACCCTTCTGATTCTAAAACTATATTTATCTTTTATATTCAGTTTCTTACACAGGTATTTATGTCAAGTTTACAAAACCCAAAAAGAGACATACAAAATCACCTACTCTTAAAAGTACAGCTTCTTGTTACATTACAATAATACAAACACCCCTTATGAGTAAATCATTATAATAATATAATTTGCACTTTTTGTGTTAAAAAAGGGAACCAACCACCTCAGATCACCCTAATACACAGTTAGTACATGTCCCTGCACCCTAAGGATACCTTTCCAGCACTGTTTTTTGTGTAAAATCTTGCATTAGTATAACTGATATAAAGAGTTTATAAACTTACTAGCCTGGAGACATCTGGGCGTATCCCTCCTTCTGTTATACTTCAGGGCTGTGCATTGCATGTCTGTGCTCCCCCTCCCTCTGTGCCTGCTGCCTTGCCCTGATGGGCGTGATCGTTATCTCCTCTGCACAGAGGGAGGGGGAGCACAGCCATGCAATGAATGCACAGCCCTGAAGTATAACAGAAGGAGGGATACGCCCAGAAGTCTCCAGGCTAGTAAGTTTATAAACTCTTTATATCAGTTATACTAATGCAAGATTTTACACAAAAACAGTGCTGGAAAGGTACCGTATATACTCGCGTATAAGCCGAGTTTTTCAGCCCAAAAATTGGGCTGAAAAGTACCCCCCTCGGCTTATACGCGAGTCAGTGCTGTATACCGATGTATACATCAGTATACAGCAGCCCCCGCATCCCCAGTAATGCAGGGCCCCCCCCAGCGTCGCTCCGGTCACCTGTAAAGCAAACTATACTTATCACAGTCCCGCTGTCCGCGCCCGCTCGCCGCTGCCGTCCGCGATCCTCCATCTTCATGCGTCTTCTTCCTGTTTCTGTGCTCGTCGCAGGCAATGATGTCATTACCTGCGACGAGCACAGGAAACAGGAAGAAGTCGCATGAAGATGGAGGATCGCGGACGGCAGCGGCGAGCGGGCGCGGACAGCGGGACTGTGATAAGTATAGTTTGCTTTACAGGTGACCGGAGTCAGGCTGGGGGGCCCTGGATTACTGGGGATACTTTATACTACCGCTGTGGCTGCTATACACTACTACTGGGGCTGTATACACTACCACTGGGGCTGCTATATACTACCACTGGGGCTGTATATACCTCTGGGGCCCTGTATACTACCACTGGGGCTGTATATACTACCACTGGGGCTGTATATACTGCTGGGGCCCTGTATACTACCACTGGGGCTGTATATACTACCACTGGGGCTGTATATACTGCTGGGGCCCTGTATACTACCACTGGGGCTGTATATACTACCACTGGGGCTGTATATACTGCTGGGGCCCTGTATACTACCACTGGGGCTGTATATACTACCACTGGGGCTGTATATACTGCTGGGGCCCTGTATACTACCACTGGGGCTGTATATACTACCACTGGGGCTGTATATACTACTAGGGCTGCGTCTATACTACCACTGGGGCTGTATATACCACTGGGGGTGTATATACTACTGGGGCTGCGTGTATACTACCACTGGGGCTGCTGTATCTACCTCTGGGACTGGTGTATACCACACTGCTGGGGGCTGTATACTTGTGCTAGGGTCCACCCTCGGCTTATACACGAGTCAATAGATTTTCCCAGGTTTTGGGGGCAAAAGTAGGGGGGTCGGCTTATACACGGGTCGGCTTATACACGAGTATATACGGTATCCTTAGGGTGCAGGGACATGTACTAACTGTGTATTAGGGTGATCTGAGGTGGTTGGTTCCCTTTAAACCCTAGTGCCTACCACAAAACCCCCTAGTGCAGTAACAACCAAATAAGCCAACTACCTAACCTGCCAAAACACTTCATAGGTAAGGTTGATTCATTTCTGCTATAATAATAATAAACTCCTGAGATCAATTATAAAACTAATTGGTTCTCAGTTATCAATATAAGTACCTGCACTCTAGTGATTTCTATCATTTCATTTCTTGTACTAGATGGTTATCACTCACAAGGCTAAAACAAATGAACTGTATTGGAAGCTGAAAAATCCATATCAGAGCTATCCCTATTACTGATCAATCTGAAGTATCAGGTACCTATTGTTTTCTACTATAGATACATTTATCATAATCTTTTTATTCCTTAAGTGAGCACAGTGGTCTGAAAGTTATTAATACATTATAATACTTCTTCAACAATATGTAAATTTCTCTTCCAGCAAGTGCCTAGTTTTCCTGTTCATCACTTCTGTCTGCGGTTAACCATCTGTTTGCTGATTGTCTATGTCTCTGCCTCTGACCTGCAGACTCCTGATAGTATACAATGCTGCCATTAATCATTTGTTTGCTGCAAGTCCTGGACTGACCCAGTTCTTGTCTATATCCACTCTCCTGGCTGTATGTCCTCTTATAATTCCTGCTCTGCTTGTCTGCCTGCTACACCAGTCTTGGTCCATAACTAATCCATATGCCAATCTGCCTAACTGCCATCTCCTTTGGTCCTTGTTGTTTCTCCGGCCTATTACAAAATCCATCTCTCCAGGGGAGCCCTTAACACTATCATGCCCCATTCACAATATTAGTTGAAAATACCAGAATGCAAATCCCATATTTAATTGTCAAATATTTCTATGGGAAAACAATATCTTGTGAACATAATTTTGGATTATAGCAGTGAAGGAAGCAGTTAACGTCTTTATAACATTCCCATGCATAAAGCTCGGTACCTGAAGGCATCTTAACAATAAAGCTTCAAACAAAATGAAAATATGAAAGACTATTACTTATTTTCTCAAGGTTTTATATCTAAATCTTTCTTAATTCCTACCAAAGTAAGTCCTGAAATCATCTCCATCTGTTCTAGGAATTATTTAGATCTAGATTTGTTTATTCTTCAGTAAACATTTGTTGTGGGGCAAGTGAAGCTAATCATTTCAATGTGAAAAAGCAAGAAGTGTTTTATCTAACAGGCAAGGATTATGTTCTCAAAATATTATCTGGAGAATAAATACATAGAAGAAATTTTAATACTAATAATAGGATGCATTTGGTACCAACAGATTTTGCAGCGGTAAAGGACCACCAATCAGTAAATATTTACCCATCAGATGTAATTTAAAAGCCTGTTTACACAAGTAGACTGCAATTCAAATATGCACTAAAGATCTGAAATACATCATTCAGTTTGCATGAGCTGCCATTGTGTTCAGCAGAATGAGTTTTGTTTAAACAGGATGATGCACTGCACAGGACGATGATCTTTGCACAAAAAATCATTTCACCCAACGAGCAAGGGTTTAGCCAGCACATAGGTTTAGAGCATCATGAAACGAAAATCATGCATTGAACATAGGCCCTAAGATACTATGCAAATTTCTCTATTAGGTCCTCATTTCCACCTTCCTGTAAAAAACAAAAAAAATGAAACCTTTAAAAGCCTCATGATGGATAAATCAGTCATGGAGCATGTGAAGGATTTGGAGTGGGCTCAGGAGCAGAACACATTCTTAAGAGGATGGGACCGCAGATTATAGAGTTGACATCTGTCTCTAAGGCTGAAGGCACACTGTCGTGCACGACATTGATGAGAGTGTGGTGCGTGTTTTGGGTGTGTGTGGTGCGAGTGGGTGAGTGTGCCTGCCTGTATTCATGTGAGTGTGTTGAGAGTGGGCTGCGTCATTGTGTCTGTGTGTTCTGTGATACTGTCCACGGTCCTGAAGCAAACTTCAGGACCGTGGACAGCATTTACCGGCATTATTCTAACTCCGCGGCTGTCAAAGCCGCAGAGTATGAATGTGCCGGTTTCTCGGTACAGTAATGAATCATCTTGCACCGCTGTGTCAGCGGTGCAAGATGATTATGATAAACCCAACTGCTGGGCATCTCTTTTAAATTTACGGGGTTAAACTGCATATGCAGCATCTGTGCGGCATATGAGCACAGATGCTGCATATGCAGTAGTTAACCCAGTTAATAAGGGGTTAATATGTGTATAATATGTTGGCACCATGTTTCTAGAGAGTGACTACCCTCCCTAGAGACATGGTGCCTAAATTCATTGGTAGTTCAGGGGTTAATTGCAAATTGCATATATTTCTAATTTGCCGGCATTTGTCGGCTTTTTGTTATCATTGCAGAAAGCCGTCGGCTCCTGGCTGTCAGCGCGTCGGTATGCTACGCAATTAGTGCAATCACATTGCTGGACAGCATCCTCAATGATGAGCTGTCCCAGGTACATATTCTAATTGCGAAGTGAAGCCGCCGCTCTCCATGGTGCTGAAGAATTCAGCATCAGCTCCATGGCCAGGGCACCGGAGTTTCAACCAAATACTCAACATTTGCGCATGGTCTAATCCGGTAATCTGGCATTACATTCAATTAGTTCACCTGAGGTGAGTTTACTGAGTTCAGTGATATAATTTGGCCCCAATTCTGTCTTTTCTTACAGAAAAATACACTAAACATTTGGTGCGTTTTCGACAATTTCTAATGCATTTTATAGTGCAGTTCTGTGACAAAACTGCATACAAATCCGAAAAACACCAAATATGCTACAAGTTTTTGACCCATTTTTTATGCATTTTTCACGCATTTGGGGGAGAAAGAATTGACATGCTGCAAGATTTATTTCTGCTCCAAATCTGCAAAGCAACATGTGCACAAAACTTCAGGATTATCATAGCACTTTGTTGACATAAGGATTTGCATGCAGTTTTGTGACAAAACTGCAGTACTAAAAATACATCAAAAATACACAAAAAATGCATCACATTTATAGTGTGTTTTTTCCGCCAGGAAATGCAGACTTGGTGCAAAATTTTCTCATTGAACACAGTAAACTCACCACATAATCAGGCCATCTGGCACAATTTAACTCAATAATCTGGTAGTCCAGCACAATTGAACTCAATGCCGGTCTACCGGAATCAAGTCCACCTGAGGGTACCATGTGAACCACGCAGATGTGACCTCAGATGAACTCACTGACATCACCGCTCTCACGCCTGAGGCTCTGATAGCGTGCTCCTGAGGCTGCTGTGTGTAGTCACATTTTTTATTGGGACTAAGCAGTGTAACCTCAGGATGTAGCATAGCCAGTATCTTTGTGGGACATTTTTTCTGTATTTGCTTCAGAAGTGCAGGGGTGGAATAAATTGGAGAAACAGGTTTTTTTGTTTTTAAATAAGAGAAATTTCTTTTGTGTTTATTTCTTTTTAGTTACATGATTAATAATAGGGGGCCTCATAGACAGCTACCCATTACTAATCCATGTCTTAGTGGTAGCTATGATTTTTTTGACAACTCACAGCTCTCATTAACCCTTTATATTACTCCTATTGCCACCATAGCAGGGCAATCGGGATGGGCCCGATAAGCACCAAGATTAAAAATGTAAAGGATGTGCTCATAGGGCCGATACGGGCTACTATTATTTCTCTGGGCAGAGCTCAATAACCATGGTCCTCTCCAGGCTACGAATATCAGCCACCAGCCGTGTGCTTTATCAAAATTGGAGGGGAACCCATGTCATTTTTTAAAGGGAACCAGTCAGCTAGTTTAGACCCCCCTAACCTATCACTACCAGTCCCTGCAGCTTCCTACTACATCCCCAAGCATCCCTGACTGCTTTAATTCTGAATTCTAAACGTTAAAAAAAGTGATTTATAGACTTACATTTTCCCCCATTCTGCGGGCCTTCCTGGATGTGTGACCGACGGGTTCGCATTCTCTCCAGGTCTATCCCCCCCACTGGTGATATCACAACCCAGTGGGCATTTTTCATTGTCAATTTCCCCCCCACTGCTGATATCACGCCCATTATCATTGATTCAGGATTTCAAATTAATTTTCCTACATCCGGGTATGACACGCCAGCCAAGCATCATTTCTGGTCCTGCGCAGTGTTGGGGATTTTTGGCGTACAGGCCGGCTCCGGAGCATGCACAATGTGCATTCCAAAGCCTGCCCATACACATGATAATCCTCCACAATGCATCGAACTGGAAATGACGTTGGCCAGCATGTCATACCCGGAAGGAGGACAATGAATTTGAAATCAGGAGTGCACTCCTGAATAAATGATCAAGCACACTGGGGTATGATACCAGCTGCTTGAATGGAGAATGGAGAATGGAGCTGTGGAGAATGCCCACCTGGGAGTGATACCAGCAGTGAATGGGAAGAATGGAGCCTTGGAGAACACCCTCCGTGGCATGATACCAACAGGGGGTATGAGCCTGGAGAGACCGCCCAGTGTGATTACACTCTGTAGTTAAGAAGACTAATTACCATTTGGACATGTAAATCACAAAGTTTTTTTTCACAACCATTATAATTCACAATTAGCTCAAACAGGGATAGTTAGGGATGTAGTAGGAAGCTGCAGGGACAGGAATTGATAGATTAGGGAGTCTAAACTAGCTGATAGGATTTTTTAGAATTATTTAAATAAACAATTTAAAGGGAACCTATGTGTGGTATCCGTATTTTGCTATATGCAGCCAAGATAAAGCACTCTAGCTGCCTGCTTTATATGTGCTAGGTAGCAAAATATGGGGGACCCCATGCCATCAATTATTTTTTTTTTCCTTTAGTGTATATGGTTACCAGTCACAGATGCTGACACAAAGTGTCGACGCGCAGACTGACTATGATCAATCACAAATCCTGTCACAAAGGGTAAGTAGGGGAAGCAGAGGAATATTCATGAAGTTTAATGAGCAGACCCAGAAGCAATGTGAACTCAGAAACTTAAGTATAGGTGTCTTACTGTTACCCTTATTTTGCTTTCTTTTGCACTGCCCCAGCCTTATCCGGATGTCTGAACCAGAACAATAGCATGGACTTCCCTGAGAAGTCTGTATTTGGGGTCTGTGCATGGAATTTCTATCTATCTGTTTATTCTTCTCTAACTTTATACAGCATGGAAAAGACCATATTAAAAATACATTGCACATGGACAACACACAGATGTCACACGGATACCACACTGATTTTAGCTGAGAGAAAAAAACGCAATCGCATTGCACTCGCATGTCAAATGCATCAAAAAATAGATGTCACTCGTTACGGCAAAATGCCAGATTTATATCAGCATATAGTGGACAGAGGAATGACAGACATCAAGTCCTGGGTTCTCTGTCAGTGTATTCCTAAAGGGGTGACACCCCCAATAGGGTTTATTTATAGGGATATCTTAATACAAGTCAATACAACTTCAAAATCATTGGTCACACCCAGCAGTCTACTATATGTTGATTGGCTCCATATGATGTCAAGAGTTGACAGGGTAGATGAGGTTACAGAGGTACATGGGCAGCAGCTTGTTACTATCCATTCAGCTACATTATATATTGTGTGACTATAACTAAACTACATGGTCATGGTGGGACAGCTTTATACTTTGTTCATCAGAAACATATTTAAAAGCACCCTGTGTTGTTTATAAGCACTTGCTTTTTACTGCTGAAATTTGGACAGCAAGGATTTCAGAGCATGCTCCGTTGAAAAAAACGGATCGGGAAATTATCTGATTTTTTCCTGGATCCGGTGCCCATAGACTCCCATGTTATGGGCGCCGGATTGCCCCGAATCTGGTTCTGTCTGGTTTTGGCTCATTTTTGCCCCGTAGCCAAAAAATGATGCAGACTCTTATTTTGTGCCTGGTGAAAAACCGGACTAAATCAGATCAGGCACAGAAAACACAAAACCAGTTGGCCAAATAGGACCAATCTGACACCATAGGAATACATTGAAGTCAAAACCGGATCAGGTTCTGTCCGGTTCGAACCAGACACAACCTGACAGCTGAAAACCGTGGTGTGAAGCCGACCTAAAGGTACCATCACACGCTAGGATATAGGTGAACAAGATCGTTAGCTATGTCACATGACCGCGATCCTTCTGACATCATTAGTGCATTGTCACACGCAAGGATATCGTTAACGATCTTAAATTTGGCAACACGCCAGCTACTTGAAGAACGATTGAACGATGTTATAAAGCGGCAAGAATAGGAGAATTATGAACGACATCGTTCAAAAAGGTGTCACGTTTAACGATGTAGCTGCTTCCCAGAACGTTAATTGGATGACAAACGATAGATTTGAGGTCAGGATCTCAAATTTTTGCTGAACGATCCAATGATTTATCCTTCCAACATTGTTCATTTACACGCAACGATGCACAAACGATATCGTTTCAACTATCACAAATCCGTGACGTTTCAACGATATCATTAACGAGATCCTAGCGTGTGAAGTGGCCTTTAGACATATTCTTCGGGAGCATTCCGAAGACATCCATTTGTAAGTTGCTTATATGTTTCTGTCACCAGGCTAAATCTTTGTTCCTTCTATCTTGGATGATCACAGTGCAGACTGAGGCTCTTTTCTGTTCTTATTGTTATTTCTGTATTTCTGTGAATATTAATATATATTGTACAGACGTTATCCACTATTGATTGAAGTGGAGAAACATCATTATGGTGACACAATGAAATATTATTACCGTACATTCCATTTTGTTCTGTAAAGATGACTGAAGTTCATTTTGCAATTTTTCACATTTAATTAAGCTTGAAAAAAATATTCTCATAAGCCTTCAGCAATTTTCCCAAACACAATAGCAAGTATTCTCAGACAGGAAGCATGTCATGTACGGTAATTTGTGAGCTGAAGGAAACAATTTTCAGTTTGTTTGTTTTGTTTTCTTTCTAAATCAGTTTTTTTCTCTTTTTAAAGAGGTTTTCCCATCATATAAAGTGATGATTTACATCCAGGATATGCAGTCAATCACTCTATGATCATTGAGGGCTGCCCACTGGGACTCTTACAGATCATTGTATGAAGAGGATGCAGCGTTCATCGGTGTAGAGCGGCATCATCTTTGTTTTTTCTTGTATAGCGGTGTGTCGGGAGGCTATGCACAGACAATTTAGAAGGATTCACTTTTGCTAGAAAATATGAATGATACATATTGATGGTGGCTCTATGTTATATCCAAATTGCCAGTGGTTTATGCAAAGAAGATGATGGCAATGATCTGTTAAAGTAGATAAAAAGATCTGAACACTAGCCCTCTAAGCAGCTTGCAGGCCAGTTACTTTAAATTCTATAGGTCTCTTAAGTTTTCCAGAATTGTTGGCTTTTATCCCCTGACATTATAAATAGGTGTTCTCCGTTTACCTCAGCATACCTGTTCATTTCAATGGGAAAAAGCTATAATGCTACTGTCACACTCCTCTGGTAATTGCTAATTTCCATTAGAGCAAAGGGTCAGGAATTGTAGAAAAAACACCACTGTTTTCCAGGGATCTGTCACTGAGGGACAATCATAAGATACACATATATTCACTATATGCAGAAATGTACTAGTGCCCAACCTCTTAATCAGTTAATTCAGGTTTTCATTCAGTCACATCAGTGTCTGACCTCTGTATGAATAGTGATGAAACATTACCATATACTCACTCCAAATCTTGTAGAAAGCCTTCCCACAACACTGGAAGTTGTAATAGGTGCAAAAGGATGGATAACTACCGTATATATTAATGCATATGGATTTAGGATGGGATGTCAGTTGTAAGAAAGCAATGTGAGTGGAAGGCTGACAACTTGTTAAAGGGCTTTTATGGACAGACTTTGTAAAAACCAATTCATCTAGCATGTCCTTGGAAAGCACTGACCTTCACCCTTCAACCCCAATACAGGAATCTGGACTTAAACAGGGCTCCCTGGGTTGCATCCATGGAATGGTTGCTGGCCAGTAGAGTGGACTGTCAGAGAATATTAAGAATGCCTGGTCACAACCTGGTGGTCAAGTTCAGGAACAAAATAGAGAGGCAGTTGTGTTGTAAAAACAGAATCCGAGGTAAATATTGTGAAAAAAACAGGTTGAGTTAGAGAAGAGTGGCAGTTATAGCATATATAACCTACAACTGGCAGCTTGTGACTGACTGCAGTTGATTTAAAGGGAACCTGTCACCAGGTTTTTCCTGTATAAAGTAGGGCCAGCACCTGCAAACCTTCATATACAGCATTCTATAATGCTGGATACACATCCCAGAGCCACTCTGCAAGACAAAAAAAAGATCTTTTATTGTACTCATCTAAGTGGTGGTTTGTTTGGATGAGCATATTGGTCTTGATCTGGTGCCTCCTCTCTTCTTGCGATCACTGTCATCCTTCCTATCCTACATCATACACACAGTGTCCTCCATTTTGCTCCTGCGTATGCACACTTTTTGCTGCCCCGCTGAAAGCAGCTCAAAGTACTGTAATGTGCATGTGCAGGGAAAGGTCAAAGAAAGCCAATGCATGTGCATTACAATACTTAGCCCTGCACTTGGCCTTGTGCCTGTGTAGGAGTGCAATGAAGAACACTGTGTGGATGATGTAGGTTGCATTATCCACATCAAGCAAGGGAGGAAGTTGATGATTGAAAGAGGAGAGGATCAAGACTATGACGCCAATCAGGATGGAACTGTCCCGTAGGTAAGTATAATAAAAAGTCTTTTTTTATATATATACAGTACAGACCAAAGGTTTGGACACACCTTCTCATTCAAAGAGTTTTCTTTATATTCATGACTATGAAAATTGTAGATTCACACTGAAGGTATCAAAACTATGAATTAACACATGTGGAATTATATACTTAACAAAAAAGTGTGAAACAACTGAAAATATGTCTTATATTCTAGGTTCTTCAAAGTAGCCACCTTTTGGTTTGATTACTGCTTTGCACTCTTGGCATTCTCTTGATGAGCTTCAAGAGATAGTCACCGGAATTGGTTTTCACTTCACATGTGTGCCCTGTCAGGTTTAATAAGTGGGATTTCTTGCCTTATAAAAGGGGTTGGGACCATCTGTTGTGTTGTGCAGACGTCTGGTGGATACACAGCTGATAGTCCTACTGAATAGACTGTTAGAATTTGTATTATGGCAAGAAAAAAGCAGCTAAGTAAAGAAAAACGAGTGGCCATCATTACTTAAAAAAATTAAGGTCAGTCAGTCTGAAAAATTGGGAAAACTTTGAAAGTGTTGCCAAGTGCAGTTGCAAAAACAATCAAGTGCTACAAAGAAACTGGCTCACATGAGGACCGTCCCAGGAAAGGAAGACCAAGAGTCACCTCTGCTGCGGAGGATAAGTTCATCCAAGTCACCAGCCTCAGAAATCGCAGGTTAACAGCAGCTCAGATTAGAGACCAGGTCAATGCCACACAGAGTTCAAGCAGCAGACACATCTGAGACTTTGTGCAGCAGGCCTTCATGGAAAAATAGCTGCTAGGAAACCACTGCTAAGGACAGGCAACAAGCAGAAGAGACTTGTTTGGGTTAAAGAACACAAGGAATAGACATTACACCAGTGGAAATCTGTGCTTTGGTCTGATGAGTCTAAATTTGAGATCTTTGGTTCCAACCACTGTGTATTTGTGCGACGCAGAAAAGGTGAACAGATGGACTCTACATGCCTGGTTCCCACCGTGAAGCATGGAGGAGGAGGTGTGATGGTGTGGGAGTGCTTTGCTGCTTTGAAGCTCATCAAGAGAATGCCAAGAGTGTGCAAAGCAGTAATCAAAGCAAAATGTGGCTACTTTGAAGAACCTAGAATATAAGACATATTTTCAGTTGTTTCACACTTTTTTAAGTATATAATTCCACATGTGATAATTTATAGTTTTGATGCCTTCAGTGTGAATCTACAATTTTCATAGTCATGAAAATACAGAAAAATCTTTGAATGAGAAGGTGTGTCCAAACGTTCAATCTGTACTGTACTTAAATAGGGCAGGATCAAAACCATAAACATCCTAGATAGCAGAGAGCTAATTACACTACCTTGTCCTCTGATGCAAAACACAGATCATTTCTAGGATGAAAAATAAGTCTCAGCTATCCAAACGTTAAACTAAAGCATGCTACCGTTTCCCTGGCATCAATAGTATTAGAACAGCACCACAGAGGGAGAAGGAATATATTGAGACATGGCTGTTAAGGTACTATTACACGCCGCCACTTGGCGGCAGCAACTGGCCGGCATTGGAGATTTTTGTGTCTGTTGCCATGAAATTGCTACGAAATGGCGGTGTGTAAATTGGGAAGTTGATCGCATTACCCACTGTTGATTCGCATACCTGTTGCTGAGCCGTGCTCAAAAACCCAAGGCAACACAAAGGCACAATTGCCATGGTAGTGGCATGTAAACGGGGCACAGGGATGGAATTTGCGTCACCTAGTGAATTCCCAGGGGCGTGCCACAGCGTCATGGATACCACACCCCATCAGCGATCATTGGTGGGGGCTACTGTGTTATGATTGGCTGTCCCTGCACAGGGCGCCATATTTAAAGAGCTATCCATTCACACTACACAATTGGAATGGCGTCATGTATTAGCCAGTCTTCCTGCGCAGGCTGGCCAATCATGATGCTATTGCGTTGTCCAATCAGTGTATTAGCATCACGGAATGCACAACTCTGTCACGCCTATGTACTTGCGACGCAAAAGATGTACGCCCATATTCCTTTGTGGTAGCGGCGTGTGAAGCAGCGAATGTATTCAACAGGAAGTTATCTGCAGGATCTGTCGGAACTTCCGGGGCAACACGATACCTTCAGTTGACAACACAATGGCAGCGTGTACATGCGGCATCGGCGATCGGTATCCACCGTCAAAAACGTGCGCGTGCACGTACGGTGGATACCTGTTGCTAGGCACTGTGGCGGCGTGTAAATGTACCTTTATATAGTTACAATATGTTACAACATGAAAACCCTATGCATGACTGCCCACAATACATAAATACACATAGCAATCACAACAATGTTAAAGCATAGAAAATGTTTACTGCAATATTTGTAAATTCCTTAAAGTTTCACTTGAAATAATGGTTTTATTAAGCAAAGGGTGTCAATGCTAGCAATATGTCAAAATCAGTATTAATTACCTAAACATTTTGTACTTTTCATTGTAACTTCAAGAATAAAGTGCAGATTAAATATTGTCTACATTTTAATGAAGTTCAGGTAGGTAGACATGAGATTGGCAAACCATCTGACATCTGCTTTGTGGCAGGTTATAACCTGAGGCAAAAATGAAATAATAAATACCTTGAAAAAATGCCTAGCAATACTATTTTGTAAGTTTCATCTAAATAGGTTTAAACTTCTTAATATTCTTACTGGTATATTTGAGTCAAGCAATGTTTTTAAGGGGACCTGTCATGAGACCCATGCTGCCATATATGTTTTACTGTTAAACAGAGAAAAGTAGTGTTTCACAGATGGCTAGTCTGGGGCTCGTTCCCAGTAGCTTCCCTGCTAATACACACATATCCAGACTTTGCTCCTCTACACTGACAGGTCTCTCTGGATGCGGGTATATTAGGAAAGACCCATCAGTCAAGAGGACAGTGTGTGTGTCTATATGTCTAGAGACTTCTCACTGTATGAATCATGTTGTCTCTGCAAGTATTCTCAAAAAAAGAAAGAAAATCCAGCATTTGCAAAAACAAAAAAAATACTTTTGAGCATATACCATGATTAAAAATGTGCATAAGTAAAATCATGTGCAAACGTAAGCATTTCTCTCATGGATCCTCCCTCATGGCCAATGAAACAAAATACCAATGACTGCAATGTATAGTGGCCAACCCCGTAAAAGTATGTGGTGAGCTCCTAAACTCCCCCTAGTGGTGACTGCACATAGGCAACAGGTTATATTTTAAATTCCAAGCTAAGAAGGGTATTTGGAGCTTATTCTTATCTCCAGCCACTATAAAGTTCCTTTCTGGACTTACACACAAAACTATTGGCTTGAAATGAAATAATTATAAATGCTGCTTTATGACGTTAGAAAAGAAATGTAAAGTATAAACTTTGTTTTTCTTCACTCTAATCAATTATGTAGAACTAGCTGTGAGCCCGATGCAAATGCATCGGGATTCTAGAACGTGCATTAATTTGATTATAGTAGTTATAGCTGTTAGCCTGATGCAAATGCATCGGGTATCTAAAATATGTTTATTGTTTTTTTAAAGATTTTTAAATAATAATCGCATCATCAATAGCAATAATATAAGCCATAGCATTATTATTAGCAGTAATAGCAGTATTAATAGCATTATTAGCAGTATTATGAGCATTAATAACAGTATTAATAGCATTAATAGCATTATTATTAGCATTAATAGCATTATTAATAGCATTATTAGCATTAATAATAGCATTAATAACATTATTAATAGCATTAATAGCATTATTATTAGCATTAATAGCATTAATAATAGCATTATTAGCATTAATAATAGCATTAATAACATTATTAATAGCATTAATAGCATTATTATTAGCATTAATAGCATTATTAATAGCATTAATAGGATAAATATTAGCATTAATAGCATTAATAGCCTAATTAATAGCATTAATAGCATTATTAATAGCATTAATAGCATTATTATTAGCATTAATAGCATTAATAATGGCATTATTAGCATTAATAATAGCATTAATAACAGTATTAATAGCATTAATAGCATTATTATTAGCATTAATAGCATTATTAATAGCATTATTAGCATTAATAATAGCATTAATAACATTATTAATAGCATTAATAGCATTATTATTAGCATTAATAGCATTAATAATAGCATTATTAGCATTAATAATAGCATTAATAACATTATTAATAGCATTAATAGCATTATTATTAGCATTAATAGCATTATTAATAGCATTAATAGGATAAATATTAGCATTAATAGCATTAATAGCCTAATTAATAGCATTAATAGCATTATTAATAGCATTAATAGCATTATTATTAGCATTAATAGCATTAATAATGGCATTATTAGCATTAATAACATTATTAATAGCATTAATAGCATTATTATTAGCATTAATAGCATTATTAATAGCATTAATAGGATAAATATTAGCATTAATAGCATTAATAGCCTAATTAATAGCATTAATAGCATTATTAATAGCATTAATAACATTATTATTAGCATTAATAGCATTAATAATGGCATTATTAGCATTAATAATAGCATTAATAACATTATTAATAGCATTAATAGCATTATTATTAGCATTAATAGCATTAATAATGCCATTAATAGGATAAATATTAGCATTAATAGCATTAATAGCATAATTAATAGCATTAATAGCATTATTAATAGCATTAATAGCATTATTATTAGCATTAATAGCATGAATAGGATAAATATTAGCATTAATAGCATTATTAATAGCATTATTATT
Source organism: Allobates femoralis (assembly GCA_033576535.1). Classification (NCBI taxonomy): domain Eukaryota; kingdom Metazoa; phylum Chordata; class Amphibia; order Anura; family Aromobatidae; genus Allobates; species Allobates femoralis. The sequence goes on along the minus strand of JARQOC010000002.1, from coordinate 467,742,942 downwards.
GGCATTAATAGCATTAATAATAGCATTATTAGCATTAATAATAGCATAAATAACATTATTAATAGCATTAATAGCATTATTATTAGCATTAATAGCATTAATAATAGCATTATTAGCATTAATAATAGCATTAATAACATTATTAATAGCATTAATAGCATTATTATTAGCATTAATAGCATTAATAGCATTATTATTAGCATTAATAGCATTAATAATACCATTAATAGGATAAATATTAGCATTAATAGCATTAATAGCATTATTAATAGCATTAATAGCATTATTATTAGCATAAATAGCATTAATAATAGCATTATTAGCATTAATAATAGCATTAATAACATTATTAATAGCATTAATAGCATTATTATTAGCATTAATAGCATTAATAATAGCATTATTAGCATTAATAATAGCATTAATAACATTATTAATAGCATTAATAGCATTATTATTAGCATTAATAGCATTAAAAGCATTATTATTAGCATTAATAGCATTAATAATACCATTAATAAGATAAATATTAGCATTAATAGCATTAATAGCATTATTAATAGCATTAATAGCATTATTATTAGCATAAATAGCATTAATAATAGCATTATTAGCATGAATAATAGCATTAATAACATTATTAATAGCATTAATAGCATTATTATTAGCATTAATAGCATTAATAATAGCATTAATAATAGCATTATTAGCATGAATAATAGCATTAATAACATTATTAATAGCATTAATAGCATTATTATTAGCATTAATAGCATTAATAGCATTATTATTAGCATTAATAGCATTAATAATACCATTAATAAGATAAATATTAGCATTAATAGAATTAATAGCATTATTAATAGCATTAATAGCATTATTATTAGCATAAATAGCATTAATAATAGCATTATTAGCATTAATAACATTATTAATAGCATTAATAGCATTATTATTAGCATTTATTTATTTTATTATTATTTTTATTTAATTATTTATTATTTTTTATTCATTTTTTTATTATTTTTTAATTATTTTTAAATTATTTTTTTATTATTAAATTTATTTATTTTTGTAAGTGAGAGTGAGACACAGTTCTCATTCAGGTCCGCATTTTTTTTTTTTTTTTTATTATTATTTTTATTGAATTATTTAATATTTTTTATTTATTTTTTTATTATTTTTTAATTATTTTTAAATTATTATTTTTATTATTTAATTAATTTATTTTTTTAAGTGAGAGTGAGAGACAGTTCTCATTCAGGTCCGCATTTTTTTTTTTTTTTTATTATTATTTTTATTGAATTATTTAATGTTTTTTATTTATTTTTTTATTATTTTTTAATTATTTTTAAATTATTATTTTTATTATTTAATTTATTTATTTTTTTAAGTGAGAGTGAGACACAGTTCTCATTCAGGTCCGCATTTTTTTTTTTTTTTTTTTTATTATTATTTTTATTGAATTATTTAATATTTTTTATTTATTTTTTTATTATTTTTTAATTATTTTTAAATTATTATTTTTATTATTTAATTTATTTATTTTTTTAAGTGAGAGTGAGACACAGTTCTCATTCAGGTCCGCATTTTTTTTTTTTTTATTATTATTTTTATTGAATTATTTAATATTTTTTATTTATTTTTTTATTATTTTTTAATTATTTTTAAATTATTATTTTTATTATTTAATTTATTTATTTTTTTAAGTGAGAGTGAGACACAGTTCTCATTCAGGTCCGCAGTTTTTTTTTTTTTATTATTATTTTTATTGAATTATTTAATATTTTTTATTTATTTTTTTATTATTTTTAATTATTTTTAAATTATTATTTTTATTATTTAATTTATTTATTTTTTTAAGTGAGAGTGAGACACAGTTCTCATTCAGGTCCGCAGTTTTTTTTTTTTTTTATTATTATTTTTATTTAATTATTTAATATTTTTTATTTATTTTTTTATTATTTTTTAATTATTTTTAAATTTTTTTTATTATTTAATTTATTTATTTTTTTAAGGGAGAGTGAGACACAGTTCTCATTCAGGTCCGCATTTTTTTTTTTTTTTTATTATTATTTTTATTTAATTATTTAATATTTTTTATTTATTTTTTTATTATTTTTAAATTATTTTTAAATTATTATTTTTATTATTTAATTTATTTATTTTTTTAACTCAGAGTGAGACGCAGTTCTCATTCAGGTCCGCCTTTTTTTTTCCCCATTGACATACATTAGCGGTGTGTCGGCGATTTTATGGCCGGCCACCTGGTTCTATTTGTCGGCCCTAAAATCGCGGACACACCGCTAATGCATGTCTATGGGCAGTCAGCTCGAATTCTGATTGGTCGGCGTTCAATCCGAAATCGGGCTGACTGCCCATAGAGATGCATTAGCGGTGTGTCCGCGATTTTAGGGCCGACAAATAGAACCAGGTGGGCGGCCATAAAATCGCCGACACACCGGTAATGTATGTCAATGGGTAAAAAAAAAGGCGGACCTGAATGAGAACTGCGTCTCAGTTTTGAGGGGCTCTTCTGATTGGCTGAGGGCAGTATACCTCGACCAATCAGAAGAGGGCCTGAGATCTCATTGAGGTAGAATGGGGGATTTTTCTTCCATTCTATCTTAATGAGAAGGAAGAGGACGTCGGAGGTGGAAGATCCCCGGGGCCGGACGAAGAGGCGAAGATGGCGAAAATAAGAGAGAAGACCCCCGGGGCCGGAGGAAGAGGACGCCTGGCCGGATGGAGGAGTTGAGGATCGGACGGACGGACGATCAGATGACTTGAAGGGATGTAAGTGATCGACGGGGGCGTTAGGTTAGGGGACAGCGGGGGCTTCGGGTGTAGGGCCTTAGGTGACAGCGGCGTTAGGTTAGGGGACGGCGGGGGCTTAGGGGATAGGCGGCGGGGCTTAGGGGGTATCGGCGGGGGCCTAGGATGCTACGGGGCTTAGGGGGTAGGGGCTTAGGGGCTGCTGCGGGGCTTAGGGGGTAGGGCCTTAGGGGCAGCGGTGGCTTAGGGGGTAAACGGCGGGGGCTTAGGATGCTGCGGGTCGGGGGTTAGGTGGTCGCGGCTTAGGGGATAGGGGCTTAGGGGGTATCGGCGGGGGCTTAGGATGCTGCGGGTCGGGGGTTAGGTGGTCGGGGCTGCTGCGGGGCGGCGGTGGCTTAGGGTGTAAACGGCGGGGGCTTAGGATGCTGCGGGTCGGGGGTTAGGTGGTCGCGGCTTAGGGGATAGGGGTTTAGGGGGTATCGGCGGGGGCTTAGGATGCTGCGGGTGGGGGGTTAGGTGGTCGCGGCTTAGGGGATAGGGGCTTAGGGGGTATCGGCGAAGGGTTAGGATGCTGCGGGTCGGGGGTTAGGTGGTCGGGGCTTAGCGGGTGGCGACTTAGGGGTAGGGGCGGCGCAGGTGTTCGGGGCTTAGCGGGTGGCGACTTAGGGGTAGGGGCGGCGCACTGAGGGCGGCGGTGGCTTAGTGGGTAGACGGCGGGGCTTAGGGAGTATCGGCGGGGGGTTAGGATGCTGCGGGTCGGGGGTTAGGTGGTCGGGGCTTAGCGGGTGGCGACCTAGGGGTAGGGGCGGTGCACTAAGGGCGGCGGTGGCTTAGGGGGTAGACCGCTATGGTATACTACAGTCCCATGGCCATACGCCTGTCAGGTGTAAAGCGTATGGCCATGGGACTGTAGTATACCATAGCGGTGTACACTACAGCGCCGGGCGGCGGGGCTTAGGGGGTATCGGCAGGGGGTTAGGATGCTGCGGGTCGGGGGTTAGGTGGTTGGGGCTTAGCGGGTGGCGACTTAGGGGTAGGGGCGGCGCACTGAGGGGGTGGCTAAGAGCATGGGGCTGTAGTGTACACCGCTATGGTATACTACAGTCCCATGGCCATACGCCTGTCAGGTGTAAAGCGTATGGCCATGGGACTGTAGTATACCATAGCGGTGTACACTACAGCGCCATGCTCGTAGCCAGCCCTGGCTTTGTTAGCTACGCGGCCACGGGGAGAGTCCAGGAGAAGCAGCTCGCTCGCTAACAAAGCCACCGGAAGTTGCGCCGCTCCGACGGAAGTCGCTACGGCAATTATATAATAGATTAAAAAATATGGAGGAATAATCATGAACTAATATACAATTAATATAATTTGAACATAACAAAGAACAATATCAACTGCCGTCAGCTCATTCCTAGTCTGCCACTAAGGCGACTATTAACTATAACATTCTGTATGGAAGTTTCTTGATATAAGTACTATCATTTTAAATTGTACATTCTTAGGGTACCGTCACACCTGGACACATCGCCAGTGAGTCGCCCAGTGTAGAGCGGCGATAATTTGCCGAAAAATCGGCTGAGAGTGGTCACCTGGTTTCGCAGCACTGCTCTGAAACCAGGCAAGCACTCTCAGGCAATGTGTACACATCGCCCCATGTAACATGGCGATTGGCAATGTTACAGGCGATGGTAGCCATAGGCTCCCATGTTACAGGATCGCCGCTGGGGTTTGTAGACACCCCAATGGCGATGTGGCCTGTAACATCGCCAAAGCGTCGCCAGAGGTATCGCCGCATGTAAACATGTGACGGCGACGCTGGTGGGGTGCCAAAAACTTGTGCACTCCTGTACGTCGCCGCCGATATCTCCGGCGATGTGTCCAGGTGTGACGGTACCCTTATATTCTTTTAGGGCTCGGTGATAAAAATGCAGTTTGATTAAATTCAAAGGAGCAAAGCCCCATTTATTCATTATTGTGAAGATCGGAAGTTGTGGACTGTAATACCTAGGCAGGTTAACGATGGAACAATTTTTTATTCGTATCCGTATACAGCAACTCCAGGTAGATAGCCGCAATGCAATACCCCCAAGTCCAAAAAATCTGAAACTATCCGGCAACAAAAATCTTTAAGTTCTTCCAGACAATGGATAACACAACTGTACCAAGTGTGTCCAGCTCTAGTCGGCAACAATACTCCTTAGGATAGTTGCTAAAATCTAGGAGGAAGATATCATGACCATAGCACATGTATCCAACTCCAGTTTCTATAGTTCATGACTTTCAGGACAGGGTGTAGCAATAGATCCTCTCGCTTCCAATTCACAGCTCCAACTGGCTAAATTTAACATGTGGCTTATTTTTCCAGAAGCCCAGTCTTCTGCCCTGTTTTCAGAATGTGTATTGGGGAAACCTCCCTACAGAAAGGATCAAAGATGCACCACCACATGCAGGACATTGAATGGTAATGTATACCTGACTGAATTATGGTCTATGAAAACAGGATGGAAGTGACATTCTGGTACATCCCCTTCCTCCAACTTGTGAACAATAAAATTGATGTAACTAGCGATCTGTGCTGGAAAAGTGTGATAGTCATTAGTCCATGGCCAGCTCCTCTCAATTATATTAGAACCTTGCTTGTATTTATTTCTTTATTTCTTTGTGGCATTGAGAGACAAGTACATTAGAGCTGAAAGTGCATTGCTGCCCTGCTGCAGTTGTGATTAAAACTTCAATGATTTCTTAAAAATGCCCCAACAAAATACAGCAGTCATGGTAAAAACGGACTTACCATTAAAAGGGCTTTACACTCAGGCCTATAGTTGGAGGATACATAACCTGCTGACAACTCTTTCATAGCTGTGTGAGCCATCTTCATGGTTTCTGAATAAGCCATGACACAGAAGAGATGCTGTAATGGGACAAATGCCGGAATGCCCGCACTGCCACCAGGAATCACCAGGAAACGAAGAGTTAACTGGGCAGATTTTCCTTTTTTCTATCCTACGCGTTTCAGAGCCTCTATCCGAGCTCCTTCCTCAGGGAACATCATGTGATGTTCCCAGAGGATGGAGCTCGGATAGAGGCTCTGAAACGCATAGGATAGAATAAAGAAAAATCTGCCCAGTTAACTCTTCATTTCCTGGTGGCAGCGCGGGCATTCCGGCATTTTGTCCCATTACAGCATTCCTGTTTCCACAGTTATCGTGAAGGTGCGGCCCTGCAGCAGCCATCCTAGAAGCCATTTTACAGGCGATTATACCGGTTGTGGGTGACACAACCGAACCAGGTGAGCAGTTCTTGATATATACCACTATAACCCTTAGTAAAAAGGATAAGACCCTATGCGCATTTATCTCACGTTTACAGGTTGAGGACACAGAAGAGGGCAGGCTCATCGAAGGAACTGAGCTCGAGAGCCAGTTCCCTGTTGATATATCACTAGTCACCTGCTGACCCAAAGAGAGAATTAAGTTAATTTGCATTTCCAACAAATACAATATGAAGAATGGATAGCCAAGCTGAGGCTGCTGTATAACACAATGTGGCTGGGGTATTTTTGAGGAAATATAAGTATCTGCAATGTGCTGCCTATAGTCTGCTATGGGCCTGTATGTTTTTTCCACATGTCTCAGAATTTATATAAAAAAATTTATATAAAAACATAAAGACAATCTGCATAAATCTGTAAGCTTTTCTGGCATCGAAGAATAAAATAAAAAATATAAGAAAATGTAAAAGAACAACATAAACTATTTCTAAATTATAACTTAAATACCAGACAAAAAGATGAGTGGGAGATCCCAGTATCACGGCTGTTGTATACCACTCGGATAATCTTTTCAATTTACTCAATCATGAGTCATACGTCATTACACAGAGACTTAAGGGCTCGTTACACACAACGATATTGTGAACGATATCGTTCACAACAATATTGTGAACGATATCGTTGCAACATCACCGGCTTGGTGACGTTGCAGCGATGTCGAAACGACATCATTGTGTGTGACATGTATCACTGATCAACGATAAGTCATTGATCATTGATCGTAGATTTATGGCCATGACCATAAATCTATTGTTAGTCTCTCGCTGGGCAGCCAGCATCGGCGCGTGTGACAGTGGGAGACGAACGGTGAACGAACTCCCAGCGCTGCACATCAAGCGCTGGGAAGCTGGTAACCAGGGTAAACATCGGGTAACTAAGCGCTGCGCTCAGCTTAGTTACCCGCTGTTTACCATGGCCACCAGCGTTCTCGCTGGTCCTGATCGCTCGTGAGTCTGCCTGTGTGACAGCTCACCAGCGATCCGTTCACGATATGGCAGCAATCCACATCATTGGTCGGATCGCTGCCACATCGTAGCGTGTAACGGGGCCTTAAGAGGAAGGATGAAGGTTGCTGTTATTACTGTAAGATAAATATACGGTATATTTAGTTTTCTACATGTAAAACAGTGTTTATAGGAAAAAAATGATTAAGAAAGTTTTCATTTTTTATACTTAAATAGTCTTAAATACTGATGTTCAGAAACAAATATTCTCAAAGGGGTTATCTCATGTAAAAGGTAAATCATAAGTCATCTGCTACAGGTGAAATACCTCACTGGAAGAGCACTTCTGGTGAATTATCTGTTTGCTGAAGAATTTGTTGAGCTCTGAAAAATTTAATCTGCACTGTTGTTCTATTTGACAGTTTCTATAAATTAGCCCCTGTAGGCTTAAAACGTATTTGACAGTTTGTATAAATTGTATCCTGTGGGCAAAAAACATATCTGAAGTTTCGGATGACTTTTCAAAGTAAATACTGAATAACGCTATTCTTGGCCATTAAATGATTTGTATCCTATGTTTTTCGCTAGTTTCTGCTTCAGCAGATTCTCTATTCATTTTATTTTTCTCTGAGCTTCTCCCTCTTCCACTGTCCCTTGCCATAAACTTCATTGGGCAGCTCTGATCTGATTTCTCAGGATTTATGAAGCATTGAGAATAATAACTAAGGCTGGCTTCACACCATGGCCAGATCCGATCCGAGGCTGTCAGGGGTGAACCTGACAGCCCCGGACCGGATCTGGACACAGAACTGGTGGGCCAAATATGACCTCCGGTCCGGTGTGCAGCTCGATGGCTCAATTGCAGCCGCAGCTGCTGATAATTCAGGACCACGGCTCGCAGGGAGCGAGCCACAGCTCCTGAACTGTCAGCAGGGGACAGCTCCATGGTGCTGAGCTTCAGCACCCGGCGTCCGGCTTCCAGGTGCCGCTCCGATGCGATCCAGTGCCATAGACCCCCATGTTAGGGGGTGCCAGATTGCACCGGACCAGGAGGATCCGGTAGGATCAGCTTTTTTCCCCCGGACACAAAAATCCTGCATGCCCCGATTTTGTGTCCGGAAGAAAAATCTAATTCCTCCCGGATTCCCCTGGACACATGGAAACTGGATGGCAGAGAGCTGCCATCCGGCTCCATCCGGCCCCATAGGATACTAGTTGGCCAAAATCCGGTCCGGGGCTGTCCGGTTTACACAGAGGGAGATTCCAAATGGTGGGGGCAGAGAGGGCAAAGAATAATGCCATCCAGCGGGGCGTGCACTACACCACGGAGGAGTGGTGAATGGAGCGTGGCCACGCCTTCCCAGTCCCCCAACCTCGAGGACTGCAGTAAGTTTAAACTTATTTTTGAGATGTTTCATATGGCCACTTTAGATGAGAAAGGGATAGATAGGGAGCAGCTAGGAAGGTGTAGGGACAGCTACTAGTGATAGTGTAGGGACTAGATTCAGGTGACAGGTTCCCTTTCAATCATAATGACAACTACAAACATCCAAATGACCCTGATCAAAAGTTCACATACCCTGGTGATTTTGGCCTGATAACATGCACAGAAGTTTACACAAATAGGTTTGAATGGCTAATAAAGGTAACATCCTTACCTGTGACCTGTTTGTTGCAATCAATGTGTGTGCATAAAAGCTGAGTGAGT